>WAAF01003000.1:82943-216315 GCA_013400475.1 Tricholaema leucomelas | reverse complement strand
GGGGGGTGTTGAGAGTTAAGAATATTGAGTTTAATAAACATATATTTTTATATAAATTATCTTGCACTGATTGTTTTCTCCCCTTCGCCACAAATGGGCAATAAGGGCAGAATTCCCCTCTGCAACAAGATCCCAATAGGAGTTAGGATCACAATCGATACCATCCATACACAACATCAGCAACAAGCGAGAAGTTCCTACATGCATCCTACTCACCAGCCAAATGCAAGTCTGTTACAGCTTAGGTTAATCACTCGAGGTGTCTCAGGTTTTCCACTGAGACTGAAGCAGGTTTTTAGTAGTAATGAACAGCTTATGCAGTCTGAAGCATACATGGTCTTGACAGCTCAGTTGGCCCATGATAATCAGGTAAAGGGTGATAACATCATTACCTGTCTGAGCCAAGAGGTGCCTCAGTCTAACTCCATAGGAATGGATTCTAAGACTAAGAACTGAAATTGGTCTCCCTATTCCACCTAGTCCCCGTGCTTCTTGCCTAGCTCGGGAGCAAGTGTTTCCAAGGGCATTGTTCATGATCTACACATCAAGAACATCCACATTTGCATTCATAACCTTTGAGCTAGCTTCCAGAGCACACAACCCATGCGTGCACAACCTGCCCTGCTCTGCCCCTGATCCCAGGGGTCTGGGATCACACATGGTATTCAGTCAGCCAAAACACGTTGTGTTTATCTGCCTACATGAGCTCTGCTCCTGCCAACAACCATTCTGTTTCATTCCATATCTGCCTGCCTTTCCTGGCAGTTTGCGTTGTGGCATCTAAAATCCAGCAAGGTACAAGCAGTTGGATGGATCAAATAATTTTGTTGAGGTACTCAAATACACAGTGGGTGGGTAATGGATTTTTGGTCAAAAGCCATGCTAAGAGTTTTGAAAAGGAAGGCTTGATGACAAACCTCAGGACTTGAAGTGGCAACCTTAATTATGATGAATTCAAACAAACTCAAAATATCTTTAAAAAAACATTTTTCTTGGGTATCAGAGAAGTTCACATCATGCTGGGAGTTTAGGATTCACATTGTGACTCATCCTAGGTAACACACCATGTTTTTCTTCACTTACTTGCTCAGAAACAATCACTTGATATTTTAGGATAAACATCTGTCAGGAAACAGATCATATCCTATAGAACAGGAGGAAACTCAGCTTTGTTCATGAAATGCTAAGAATGTATTTTTAATGACAGAGGCCTAAGGCAGTTTCCCATAATTAGTTTACAGGAGTATGTCAGAAAGTCTCTGGCAGGCTGCACAGTGCTCATAAATCTGCATGACTGTGAAGTGTTCCAGGGTCCCTTCAAAGGGACTGGATCAGAGGCAAAAATAGCAGGATGCCCTTCATGTGGTAATCCCAGCCTCTGCATACCAGGAGGTATCAGAAATCTTAATGAGGAATCCAGTCTCCAGAGACTTTTACCTCTAATCTACACCAAAAAGAAGAGAGGGGAGAATAAATAAATAGAAACACTCACTTTTTTTGACAGATCCAAGACGGACTTCCAAAGTCTTTAATGTTCCCTCATTGCTGATCAGCTGTGACCCTGTAAAACAAAAGAAGTCAGTATATTCTTCACTAGAAATAAGGCCAAGTTCCCAAGCAAAATTAAATGCATCTCCACCGGTGTTAACTCCAGTTTCTCCAAGAAAATGCCTCCAGTGCTGTATCATGTAACATGGAAGACAGAATGTATTTTCTGCCAGCATGTGGAAGATAGTCAGAAGTCAGATAGTTCAAGATTCAGGATAGACCTGCTTCAATGAGGTAGGGTCACCCCTAATCAGGCTCACAGCACTGGGAAGCTGTTTGAGTAGGAGAGCAGCAGCTGCCTCTATGCCCAGGACCAAGAGGTGGGCTATTCCAGTGAGGTAGCTACAGTAAAGACAGCAGTTGTCCAGTGGTGGGAATGGTTTCTTCCCATGGAGATGTAAGCACACACAAAGCAAATTTAAACCAAGTTAATTTCTTAATTAATTTTCCAGTAAATTCTTTTAACTTTCAAACTCTGAAGAGTTTATACAGACACTCTGATGAATACCACTGCGCCACTGGCAGGTACAACAGCAGTGACTGAGAAACTTCTTTTTGTTTGTTTATTTGGGTTTTTTTTTCACCCCTAAGGAAAAAGGCAGTGCCAGTCATTGTCATCCTCACAGTTCCTCAACACACTTCCTTTGCTTCCCTCCCACAAAGCCATGCAAACATTTCCTTATTCTCTGTTTGTGGTTTCCACAGACTGAAGATAAAAATCTGAGTAAATCATGAACAGGGAAAAAAAAAAAAAATTGAAACAATTCTACTAAGAGAGATAGCAGTATTTAATAACTCCTTCAAACCTGTGCATCACAAGACACTTCACACAGCCCTGGTGTGGTATGGTGGGCGCTACTGCCCTTTTCAAAGCAAAGGACACTAAGGCAGAAAGTGACTCCTAGATTTTTGTTTAAAACCAGAAATTCATTATTGTGAGAAACATTTTGCCATATCCCAGACTGCATGTTAAAGCTGTTCAGCCTGGAAAGGTTCCTGGGAAGACCGTATAGAGGCCTCTTAGTATCTGAAAGTGGTCTACAAGAAAGCTAGGGATTGTGGTGATAGGATGCTTCCTCCCTGGAGGTGTTTAAAGCCAGGCTGGATGAGGCCTTGAGCAGCCTGCTCTACTGGGAGGTGTCCCTGCCTATGGCGGGGGGTTGGAGCTGGATGATCCTTGAGGTCCCTTCCAACCTAAACCATTCTGTGATTCTATGATAAGGGGGAATGGCTTTAACCTGGAAGAGGTCAGATTTAGACAGGAGGAAATGGTTTACATTTGGGATGGTGACACACTAGAGCAGGTTGTTCAGGGAGATTGTGGATGCCTCCTCTGTGGAGTTGTTCAACGCCAGGATGGACAGGACATTAAGCAACCTAGTCTAGTGTAAGATGTCCCTGCCCATGGTGGGGAGGGGGAGGATTGTGTGAACTAGATGATCTCTAAGATGCCTTCCAACCCAAACCATTCTATGAGTCTTTGATAATGAAGCATTCCAAACAAGGGACACTTCTTTGGCAAATCTGATTTTCAAACTACTTTGAGATTATTCTCCTTAAATTAGCTCTCACATATTTCTGTTAAAAGCATAGTTAATTTATTTTTTTTAATTTCCAGGTAGGATTATGTGCTTTATTCTTAAATATGAGTTAAAATGCACATTTTATTCATCAGCTGTTATCATTCTTCTATTTCTGCCCTTAGACCAGATGGTTTTGCTTTCTGGTTCTTGTGTGCTAGCAAAGTACCTGTGCCTTTTGGAAATGTGGTGTGATAAAGGGCAATAAAACAAGTTTAAATGTATTCAATTGAATTAAAGAATGAAAAAACATTATTCAAACCTTCTCTTGAAATAAGTAGAGCAAAGCCTGCCCTTTGTCAAGGCCTTTTAGAACATAGAGAACAACATAAGAATTCAACTCCATTCTTAAGCCTTTAGTTGGAAGTAACACAGCCTGGGCACCACAGCACTAAGGAGAGCCAAACCTCTTTGATCTTTCTTTTTTATGGAAGTTGTCTTAGTCCCATCCATGAGAGACCTTGGGACTATCCTGTTGACAGCAGCAGAGGGGACTATCCAGTTGACAGAGGCAGCAGAGATGCCTCATACAAGGATCTACACCAGATTAGACAATATGATCTGCCTCTTTCTCCCTTTGTTGTGGTCTTCCATAAAATGAAAATACTTCCGACTTGTAAATATCTTTTAGTTAGAGAAGAAAAAACAGACTGAAATGAAGCAAACCATTATCCATATCACTTACCAGTATGCAGACTCCAGCATGCAAAAACCTGATGCCCAAAACACCATCTGCTGAAGGCATTTATCTTTCAAACAAAAGGTTTATCCTTCAATTTTAGTTAAGGGAATTACTTGTCCAATATTCTGCATTTATAGCAGCTATAGACAACTAAAACCAACAGAGAGACCTGAGCAGCCCCAGTAAATCAGTGGCTTTAATTCTCATCATATTCAGAATGGTGGGGCCCAGCTGGGAAAGGCCATCAGGAACTTCTTACCAGCTGGCAACAATCAAGAACTAAGTGCATGGAATGAGTGAGTGCTTCACTTCAGACGCTTGAATGAAGTCATGTTTTACAGTGCTAATGTAAATACAGTTCAATGGAGAAGATGCTGGCAGGAAGCCACAGCAAGGACATAAATTCATGGTGCTGGAAATCCAGCTTGGCTGGGCCTGCTGAAGCAATTCACAAAACAGTCCAGCATCTCAAATAAATAAACTTTTTACCCAGGTAGTAAACGAAGAGAAAGGCCAGATTTTCTATCAGATGTCACAATTTGGCTGATGGTTCTATTTCCTCCACAATTCACCCTTGTCTTGAGAAAAAAAGACCAAGTAAAAAAGAAAGAAAATCTCAAATATGTCCAAACTATTCCAGCTATCTAGTTCAGTTGATCAGTGCATTAAGCAAGTGAGAAGCTACTCACTTCTTGCTTATTCTCTTTTGCATCACTGATAATGTTAATTGATACTGTTCCAAACTAGGAGATCTGGGCTGTGAATATATATCTTCAGTGGCTTCTCCAACAAAAAGCTCTCAAAATGTTCCTCCAAAGAAAAGCTACAAAATCTTGGATTATTATATTATAAACTGGCATTCTGTAGCCTTTCCATTTGCCTCTTGCAACACTAGGTCTGAGTGAATGCTTAGGAATCCCTCTAGCACCTGGCTTGTCTGACACTGCTTTTACCCTTAATATGATCCTGTGTCCCAGCATGACAATAGCAGGACTGAGAAGAATACTAGGAACCACAAGCAAATTTAGATACCTTATTAGAGCAGTCACAAGTCTTAGCTTTCCAAAATGTACTACATTCCCAGTTTTACCAGTCAAACATCTTTGATAACATGTTTACTGTGCAGTAAATGAATGAATCAAACATACCCAAGGTATCTTTGCACTTTGCAGACCTGGTCCAAACAAATGTAAACTCCTTCTGAAATCAGTTTTTTAGGTCATACTCCTCCTCTTCCTCATCAGAACTTCTAATTTGCCAACTACTGAGAGCCAAACTCTAGATTTAGAGGGTCAAGATTTTCACATCTGGGATTTCATTGCCATTTCAGATGCGTCATGCTGACAGTGGGTGCTGCAGGCAGTGATTTATAAGGGCCTGTGATGAAAGAACAAGGGACAATGGTTTAAACTAGAGCAGGTAGATTTAGACAAGACTTTAGAAAGAAGGTGTTTACTATGAGGATGGTGAAACACTGTAACAGATTGCCCACAGAATTTGTGGATACATCATCCCTTGAAGTGTTTAAGACTGTGGTAGATAAGGCTTTGATTAACCTATTCTAGTGGGAGCTACCCCTGCCTATGGTGGGGGAGTTGGAACTAGATGACCCTTAAGGTCCCTTCCAACGCAAACCATTCTATGATTCAAGAAGCAGACCTGACATGAGCAGTAAGTAGCAATGTAGTTATTCATAAGCAAGTTTAAACTCTAGTATGCAAGTCAGAGGAAAGGGAGAGAGAGAAGGAAAGGAGAGCTGCCAGCATATGCAGAAAAAGTGGCATGTGTGGAGAGTTAGAACAGTAGTGCCTCTAAAGCAGTGTTTTCAAGGCCAGAAGAAGAGGAAAACCTCAGCCATGGTCAAAGCAGAAGGATGGCGCTGTGGAGGGAAGTTTTAGTGGTCAGTTACAGTTTCTATCCTCCACCCTGTCTTCAAATGCCAATCCATCAGCAATTGTATTTATGTTGTGGCAGGCAAGGACATGCTCATGCTCCCCCAGTCCACTTTGCCTGAGTGAGCCCAGAAGATGTCACTTAGCTTTGAAGCCTGCCCTCTGCACTCCCTGCTGCTTTCCTAATGTGATCTTTGATTTTCATTCTTTTTGGTATTGCTTTTCTATATATAGCTGCCCATCAGGACTGCTAAACTTGACAGCCCCTCCCTGACATCAGGGCTGCATCATCATTGTTATCCATTACTATTATCCAGTAAATGAGAAGGGTACCTTCAGGTTCTTCAACAGACAAACTGGCAGCTAACACTCTAGCATTCTTTGGGATGGAAAAACTGCATGAGTGGGAATCCTGTCTTTTGTGGCTAAGGACAGGAAAGGCAGAAACACACAGATGAGGTGACAAGAGGCCCACTAGTAGCAGTAACAAAAAAAATACATTTTTAAAAATGAATCATACATTCCAGGGTTGAAAATATGCAGTGTCTGAAGACTGGCTGTGCTAGATTATATGGTTCTGTTCTAGCAGGAGGGTTGGACTTGGAGATCTCCAGAGGTCTCTTCAAACCCCTAATATCCTGTGATTATGAGCATTTATAGGCTGTGCATTTTAGAATTAACATTACAGAACCTGAGTCATAACCTTAGGAAGTTTTGCAAGGTAATACACAAGAATGCAGGATAGTCCAAACATTCATTCACATTCTTTCCCTCATTCTGCACAGCCCATTGTTTCATCGACTGGAAGAGCTGATAAGAAATAAACTCAGTTTCAAAACTATCAGGTCTGAGTCCATGCCCTGTGCAGACAGAGAGAGAAAGAGAACTAGATAAACTCAGTTTCAAAACTATCAGGTCTGAGTCCATGCCCTGTGCAGAGAGAAAGAGAAAGGGAACTAATAGTTCTGAGCTTCATTCTGAATAAAACAATCATAGAACGGTTTGGTTTAGAAAAGATCTTAAAATTTGTCTAGTTAGAACCCTCTCTGACATGGGCATGGACACCTCCCACTAAACCAGGTTACTCAAGGCCTTGTCCAACCTGACCTTGAACACCTCATAGGAAGGGGCATCCACAACCTCCCTGGGCAAACTGTGCCAGTGTCTCACCGTCCTCACTGTAAAAAAATTCTTTCTAATATGCAGTCCAAACTTACCCTTTTCCAGCTAAATCCATTTCCTCTCATCCTGTTATCTCATACCCTTGTAAGAAGCTCCTGCCCAGCTTTCTCACAGGCCTCCCTCAGGTACTGGAAGGCCACTATAAGATCTCCCCAGGGCCTTCTCCAGGCTGAACAGACCCAGCTCTCTCAGCCTGTTACCACAGGTGAGGTGCTCCAGCCCTCTGACCATCTCTGTGGCCCTTCTCTGGACCCAATCCAGCAGTGCAATATCCTTCTTGTGCTGGGTTCACCAGAACTGGCTGCAGTACTCTAGGCCAAGCCTCACAAGAGCAGAACAGAGAGAAAGAATTGCCTCTGCTGTTCCGCTGGTCACATTCTTTTGATGCAGCCTAGGACACAGCTACCTGGGCTGCAAGTGCACATTACCAAATTATATTGAGTTTTTCATCAACAGACACCCCCAGGTCCCTCTCTTGAAGAAAAGGAATGACAGATCAAGCCACTGAAATTTTCTACCTCCTCGTTTCCCTGTTTGCAAACCACAGCTGACACAAAAGCTGCCAAGAGCCACTGGGTGTATTTGAAAAGTGAGCTGCAGAGACTTGCATATTGCTAAACGTCAGCTTTCAGTTCTAGGATCTTAAATAGGAAATAATAACTATAGACAACATTATCCTCTATGCTAGGCCACAATGTGTGAAATAGGAAAATAAACAGCATTGCCATAACAGGTCCTTTGTGAATGGCGCGACAGGGACTGAGACTTGTGTTTATATGAGTCTGTACAGATTCTCATAAAAACACTGGCCTGAGATGGGTCAGTGAATGTACTAAATGAAGGCACCAAGGCATTGTTCTGCATTCTCCCACTCCATTCTAATAAAAACACCTATCAATGCCCAGCCACCTGTATTTCTGACCTGCTAGGTAACATGTTATTACACTTGCCTCCTGGAATAACAGAAAGACAACTTACCTTCTACAGAAATGCATCTGTAGTCAGAGATTTTATGACTAAAATAGACTTATCACACAAACAGGGCTTCTAGTTATCGCTTCATCACACCCTCATAGCTTTCTGTTCAGACTACAGGCTGCCTTCTAGAGGGCACCCAGTATTTTGCATGGATGATAGAGAATTCTCCTAGTCTGAATGTGCTCTTTTTTTTTCCTTGCATACACGGGGAGTGGAAAGTTTTGAAGTACCATTTTTCACCCTGTGAATGAGTCTGTCCTGTGTTGGGTGCTGCTGAGAGAACAGTGTATCTCTTCATTGCAGCCCTTTGGCTGTAGAGTCAGCTAGAGAAGGGGACTGAGGAAAGGGATGTGTGTTTTGGATTAAAGGGTTGTTCCAAAACTTTCTGTTCAATGCAAAACCCAGACCAAATGTTTGTATCATGAAACAGCCATAACCCTTCAAAAGGAACAGGATGGGAGGAATACATGAGATGCAAAGTAACTTCCTGTTATGACCTGACCAAGAATGGCAAATGGATAACCAGAGTAAAAATGGTCATTAGAAAGGGTGAGAATTGATTTACAAGCCTGCTGCAGGATAACAACGGCTTCACCATTCCTCAGAACTATTACATTTTTCATACATAAAGTTTTCTATAATCTTGTGGGGGGAGTGGGGAGGGTGGGAGTTGTTGGTTTTGTTTTGTTTTGACTAGAGAAAACTAAAAGCATCAGTTCCAAAGTAAAAAAAAAAACAACAACAACAAGCAATAATTCAACATTTTACAAAATATGAAAGTTTGAAAAAGTATGTGGAAAAGATATTTGTGGCTTTCTAGACAGCTAAAGATTATAGAAGGAGTTTATTGGATTTTCTATGACTCTTTTTCCCTCTCATTCCTCACAGACCTGTAAACCTTGGACGCTTGCTATGCAGCAGACACATCAAATGGAGGAATCATTGGTAGATTCTCAGCAAGGTTTCCATTTTAATAGGCCTCTGATTAAGGGGAGGATATTTTAATTCACTCTAAAAGAAGAGTAGCAGTTTAATTTGCATACTGTATTTATTTGGGGGCTATTTTCCCATGAAACATAACTGGGAATGTTTTTATTTACATTAAAAGGAGAAGGGAATTTGTATATCACAAGACCTCGCACCAAGACATGAAGCTAGAGTAGATCTGTGACTGACAACCTAATCTCAACACTGCCTGGGAATGGTTGGTTGCTTCAGTGGACAGTTATAATTTTCATTTAGAACACACTAACAGCTCGTATCCTGTGGTTCAAAAGTTGATAGCGTATCACTTAGTCTAATTGTCACCGTAAAATGTAAACATTTATCCTCATTGCAAAACCATTGGCTGTTGAGTTTGGTGCAATAAAATGAGACAAGAGCCAAGGGTTTCAGCGTGTTTGAGGCATCCATAGGCGTCACTAGATGGCGTTGCGAAACAGTTATGGTATCGTTTGGTGGCAAACAACAAGGCTGTGAAGGTTGTGTAATAAGAGTTATAGCATTGTTTCAGCTGGAAAAGACCTCTAATATCAAGTCCAACCATCAGCCTATGACCCCCATGGCCATTAAACCATGTCCCAGAGCGCCACATTCACACGTTTCTTGAACACCTCCAAGGATGGTGACTCACCACCTCCCTGGGCATCTTGTTCCAATGCCTGACCACTCTTGCAGAAAAGAAATTTTTCCTAATATCCAATCTAAACCTTCCCTGGCACAGTTTCAGACCATTTCCTCTTGTTCTATCACTTGATACTAGGGAGAAGAGATCAAACTCATCTCACTAAAACCTCCTTTGCAAGAGTTGGAGAGAGCAATGAGGTCTCATCTCAGCTGCCTCTTCTTCAGACTAAGCAATCCCAGTTCACTCAGTCACTCCTCATAATACTTGTTCTCTAAATAGACTGCTGAGTAACCATGCAATGCCCCAGACAACCTGTCTGTGTCTGCATGGTCACTAAACCAGGCTTGCATACCAGCTTCCATCTCTTCTAAGCTTGTTTAAATCAGATGTGAACAGACTGAAAGAATCAAGTCATAGAAATCTTCAGTTTTCTTTCTCTACAAGAACTCCTACATGCTGCCCCTGCAAAGGTAGTGACACAATCTCTCATACACAGTAAAATCCACTGAAACCAAGGACAGTGGGAAAATTAAGGCTGTTTCCATACTGAGTATGGCCATGACTTGGAAAATCTGCCAGGTACATTTTTAATATCAAGCAAACAACTCCTTCATTGCCTTCCCTTAAAGATTGTAAAGTAGCTGATTTTCTAAAAATGCTAAGAGGAAGTGCTATGACTATTAATATTTAATATCAACTCATCATATTTGAATGGTAAAAAAAAAAAAGGTAGATAAGAACTGGCTTGTCATGCTGTTGGGAGCTCCTGGGAATCAAGTTGTTATTCCACCTCCCATTACACCTGGACCAGGTCTGCCAGCTGAGTTAAGCTCCAAATTACAATTGTACTGTTACTTGCCTTCCAGGACTGCTTTCAGATGTAGCTGTGTTAGAACTGGCAGGTAGGAAAAGGGAAAACTATTTGGCTGTGGCTTTACAGTTTAATGAGTTAGCTGATGATGTGTGAGCCTAGCAGAGCTCGGCTCACTCAGTGACATCTGTGCCTGTTCTGCAGGACCAGCAGGCTTGTGTTTACAATGGGTCAAGTCACACCTGAAGCTTGCTAGACACTTCCTATTTTCCTTTATTCTGTATAGGATGTGTATATATTCAGTACTCACCAGGACTGGAATGCCAGAAAGAGATGAAGCAATGCAAAAGACCAATCCAATCATCTAGGACTTATTCCCCACCAACAAGATATTCTCTAATGTTCTGTGCAGATCAGATTTAAGTGACTCAGGCACATGAGATCTTGCTATTTCCCTTGGGAACTTGCTTCCAAAATTTTAATACATCTCCTTAGCCTCAGAAGCCTCACTCTAGACTTCCTTTGTCTGGTGTTCCCCTTGCCCTAACCTTCCCACCAAAAAATCTCCTCTTCTCTGATTGTTCATATCACAGCCTGGCAGCTTGTCATTTGCCCAGACTTAACATACCTACTTTTTTTCGACTATCTCCTCATAAATCAGTTTCTCAGTCTTTCAATCACTTGTGTTGTTCTTCTCAAAGAGAATTAGTCCTCTCCCTCTATAAATAGTTCTGTTTGGTGTTCCAGTCTGCTGCTGATCTTTCCATTAGCAAAACTTCTTGACATTTTATAGCCCACCGTCTGCTGTGCATGATGGCATGCAGATGTTAGTCACAGAGATGTCAGACTTTTTTGGCTACTGGTAGAGAAATAAGGAAAAAATTCTCTAACATAAAAACTTGAGATCTTGCCTTAGATGAACTAAGTAATGAAAGGTTAGTTCTGTACTGCGTTCCCTTTGTTTCCTGCTCTTGATAAATAAAACCACATTTTGTCACTTAACATTTGGGCAAAAACCCCATACTTATTCTTCTCCTTTATATTGTTACTTAAAAATCCCAACAATGTCCTCTTTGCTAAAGTGCTTCCACACCACTGCCACTGAGCTAACTGATATAACTTCGGTCACTGGTGGCCTAAGACAATGGCCTGGCACTCCTGCCTCCATTCCCTCATAGTCTCTTGAGTTCTTGCATCCATCAACCCACCTAAAGTCTTCAATAGAGATTATAATCTCTCTGGAGAAAATGTTTTCTTGATGTCTGAAATTTTTGCTTGCAAGTACACTAGCATGCTGGCCACAGCCAGGCTACTCAGAGCCATTGCCAGGCTACTCAGAGTCATTGCCAGGCTACTCAGAGCTGCCATGGTTGAAATCATAAAATCCTTCCCCTTAAATGAATTCTTAACAGTTAATGAGAGTAAGGTTTTATCAGATGTAATAACAGATTTCCAAGAGTGAGGTTATGGGCACACAGTCTTGGAGTGGTGCAGTGTTTTAACCTCAAGCAACTATTAGCAATAGTTACTTACAGACAGTTTCCAAGAGGTGGAGCAGTAGTGGAGGTGTGAAACTAGTACATTTCAGCAGGCAGTTTTTGTTAAGTTGCAATGTTGTTAGTTCATTGTGGTGGTTTGGGCCATGGTCCCTTAAGAAGACCACAGAGATAAAGCCCTCCAAAAGGAGATAGAGTCGTGCCAGGGTATTGTAATATTGTGATTCTATTCCACTTTCCAGTATCATAGCTTATAAAGCAGTGCCTGGCTAATATCACACTCTCCTCCTCCCTGATTCTCCTCCCTTTTCCTCTCCTCTCTTAGAGAGGAGTGCATGTCCCTACTTACCTCATAGTCTGTGTGGGGAGATAGCTTCCAGCTGGCAGGGTATTTCCAGATGCATCACGAGGCCTGCTGAGGCCTTGTAGGCCTGAGATTGGGAGGGCAGTTTTGGCCTATTTTCAGGCCTGCTGAGGCTGGATGGGGTGGAGGATTCTAGGAGATTTTAGTTCAATAGACTTGTCCTAGTTTGTAAATGTATTCATTCAACCTGATTGCCTTTTGTACATATGTACTTGTAAATATAATCTTCATTTAAGCTTCCAATCAGTGTGCAGCATTTTCATTTTTACTCCCCAAGAGGAGTAAATATAATTTCTGCCCTCCAGTCCTTGGTAGCTTGTGGCTCTAAACTAGGACACCCATAATAGATTGCATTGCTTTCTCTGTCTTGGATGTGGGTTTTTTGCCCTCTGGGAGGGGTAGCAACTGTAGTACTAGTAACACAAATTTAACACAGAGCACAGTCTGTGGAAAAGGAATGAAATGGCCCAAGGTATCTGGGCATCTCCTTTGTATCCTGCAGTGAGCTGACATAGCCCAAATGGTTTCTGAGAGTGTGGATATGTGGCCCCATGCTGCCAGAGCTTAGAAGATGACATGCCATGGGAGATGAAGTGAGTTGGTGACTTTATAAGAATATGCATCATATGAGCCTCTAATATTAGACACCTCTGTAGAAAGGATGAGGAAGAGAACTAGAGGGCCAAATACAGCGGCATTTCCAACTGTGGTAGAGAGGCCGTGCTAAATACCTTCACACCTGAATCATAGAATCAATCAGAGTTGGAAGGGACCACAAGGATCATCTAGTTCCAACCCCCTTGCCATGGGCAGGGACACCCTTCCCTAGAGCAGGCTGCCCACAGCCTCAGCCAGCCTGGACTTAGACACTTCCAGGGATGAGGCCTCAACCACCTCCCCAGGCAACCCATTCCAGGCTTTCACCACTCTCATGCTGAACAACTTCCTCCTCACATCCAGCCTGAGCCTACCCATCTCCAGCTTTGCTCCATTCCCCCTAGTCCTTTCACTCCCTGAGAGCCTAAAAAGTTCCTCCCCAGCTTTTTTGTAGGCTCCCTTCAGATACTGGAAGGCCACAAGAAGGTCACCTCAGAGCCTCCTCTTCTCCGGACTGAAGAGCCCCAACTCTTTCAGCCTGTCCTCACAGGAGAGGTGCTCCAGCCCTCTGATCATCCCAGTGGCCCTTCTCTGGACACACTCCAGCATCTCCACATCCCTCTTGTAATAGAGTCTCCAGAACTGGATGCAATACTCCAGGTGGGGTCTCACTAGAGTGGAGTAGAGGGGGAGAATCACCTCCCTCGACCTGCTGGCCACACTTCTAATGCAGCCGAGGATCTGGTTGGCCCTGCAGGCTGCAAGTGCACACTGCTGGCTCACACTGAGCTTCTCATCCACCACCACCCCCAAGTCCCTCTTCTCAGGGCTGCTCTCCAGCCAGTTACTGCCCAGCCTGTATTTATGCTTAGTGAAGGTGGTAACAGTATAAATTAGACTTTCTTACTCCACCAATGTGAATTTCTAAGATATCTGCAGCTAATAAGATATCTAAATCATGTTTTACCCATGCTTGCATCACTGTACATTACTTGGTACTTAAAATAATCTCTTCTTCGTAAGCAGCAGTTTTCAGTTCCTTGCTTTCCATTTTGAGTCCATGAACACACATATACACTCACAAAATTTTGTATCTGACTGAACTATGTCTGATACATCTTGATTTTCCTAGTGCTGACACATGAGTAAAGCAGCTTTAACAGTTCTGGCCATTTGTATGTTAAATTTCCATTGCTACTGGAAAAAACCCAGGTCACCTCCCCTAAGTGAAAGCAGGAGCTTGCTATGGTAATTGTGGAAAGAATAACAACATCCAGACATGAAAACTTGGACCCATTATTTCACCTGGGATCTCTTTCACAATATATTTCCTTTCTTGTTTCTTTCTCTCTCTTTAGTTTTTGGAATGCTGTGATCTTCCTTAAGTTTTCAGCTTAATTGTATCCTCTAAATACAAGCAAAATCCAGGAGTCTTCACTGAAGGCAGCAACTTTGCCATTGATCTCAAGGCAGCTGGGTTCACGTATCAGGGATGCTTGTGGGTTTATGTACAAAACAGCCTTTGACATGAAGATGAGAAAGCAAAACCAGCAATGGAATATTACTCACTGCATGTTTCTCTGAAGGAATCTGTCATATGGATTCTTATTATGCAGATTTTTGTCCCTTTTTTGTTCTTTTTGGAGATCATGAATTGTGAGGGAGATTCTTGTAATCAATATATCTCTCTAAGGCGATTTGACAGGGAAATAAACACAATTATTTTGGTCTTCCATGTTTGTTCAGTGCAGGCCTCCTGCCACAGTTTTTCCTGTGACCTAGCCCATTCATTGGACAGGAATGTTGACAACGTGGGACTGTTTTATCCCATGTATTTAGACAGATGCTGCCTGCACTGGGAAGTTATACAGTATGTGGAGAGCTACCATACTTGATGGGAAGAGCTTCCTACACTGTAGTAATATTAGTGCTTCCAGTACATAGGCACTTATATGCTCCAGAAACACTCCACAGAAATCATCAGTTGGAGAAAGGCAGTGACAGTTTGTCTCCAAATGCTTAAAAATAGGAATATGGATGGCCTCTGTATATTGTAAGAGAATCATATCCAAACAAATAAACCTTGAAATGCTATCTAATGTATAGCCTATCAGATGTGTCATTTCAGACATAAGCCTCCACAGAGGTATAATCCAAGAACAGCAGCAATATATTAATGAAACATGCTTCTGCCACTTTTTTTTTTTCTGGCAGATAGTATTTTTGCACTGTAGTCCAAAATATATAATGAAATCCAGATCTCACTAGTTGCTGGAATGTCCTTTGTCAATAACTGTGAAAAATGTCTCTTATCCTGCAGTGCAAAACTGAGCTGTGGAATTTATATGCGTAAGTTCTTCCACCCTTAAAATGTACTTTTTTTTATCCTGAATGAAAATACTGACACTGATTGTGCATGGCAGAGACCACTCCCTAACTCTTCTGTATGTCCTAATTCCTTCTGCACCCATTTTATGTAAATTTATTGCCCCAGATTTTCTATCATTGTTTGATTAATCATTAGCACCATAGGACCACAGAATTGTTGAAGTTGGAAGAGACCTTTGAGATCATCAAGTCCAAGCGCTTGCCTAGAGCTCACAATCCCACCACTACCACTAAACCAAGTATTACTGCACAGAAGAGATGCATATGCACATCTCCTCAATGTGAGAGACTGTATAAGGGACCAGGACCCTTTCTTATTTGCTTTTTCTGCTAGGGAAACCATTGGGATTCATCTGCATTGTTAGTTTATGACCTGGTGGAAACCTACCCACATAGCACCAGTTTGGATTTCATTCCAATATGAGGTCAGATTGGACAACTGACCTTAAAAAAAATCCTAACAAAAAAACCCCCTCGAGTTCTCAAATCCTTTGGACCAATGTCATGACTTGTCACTTCTCAGACCATTTTGCACCCCTTCCTTCACATTTTTTCAGTTGAAAGCACCAGAGCAGTCAGCATTGTTCTGACCCTTCAACCATCATTTTATTAACTATCAAGGTCCCTTCCAGCCCCTCACATTCTGTGATTCTGTGAGAATGAGTTGCCCAGTTGCCTACATCATTCTACACCTATTTCTGCTTCCAGAGGTAGTACAGAAAGGTCACAGGATTTGTGTCCCTGTAGCCTGGTGGAATGATGTGGCTTACTAAATTAGCTATTTGCCTCCTCTCTCTGGTGAGTAGGTTCTGCCCCTGAAAACTCAGAGAAGAGAAACAAAATTCTGCAATAAAACAGGAAGAACTGTATTTGCCAGCCAAACAGTGTGTTTGGGGGCTTGACACAGGCCTTCTTGAAGCAAATGGAACCCCTTACAAAAGGCTGTGGGATCTTCATCCCACTCTATATGACTATTAAAGCAAGCTTTCAACTTGATTTCAATAGAATTGTAGAATCATTACCATTGAAAAAGACCTTTAAGATCATCAAGCCTGATCTTAACCCAACTATCGTGACCACTAAAATGTATCCTGAAGCACCACATCTACACACATCTTCAACACCTCCAGGGATAACATTTCCACCACCTCCCTCAGCAGCCTGTTCCAATGCCTAACCACTCTTTCAGTAAAGACATTTTTCCTAATATCCAATCTAAACCTCTAAATCCATTTTCTAAATGCTTGAGTTTAAGCAGATTGTTGCTTTTTTTTCTTCCCTGTCTCCTAGTGTGCTTCTCCAAGGTTGAGGGAGTAGACACTAATATGGAAAACTAATTAAAGAACTTCATAGACTTGGGCTTCCAACTACTTGTATTCCTTTTCTCTATTTTTATGACTCCACCTTTCCTCCTTTTTTTTCCCCTTTTTTTTTTTTTTTTTTTGGTGATCCCTGGCCTGTGGAGCACCTGACAGTCAGAGAACCTACTGCAATAAGTGCCACTCCTTCCTCCACCACCCAGCAACAAAAGATCCCTAAAGAACCCCGTAGAAAAGATCTAGTCCAGCCTAAATGAGATGAAGGAGAGCCCCAGGCTGCCCCTGAGTGAGACACAGGAGTGCTCATTCACATAAAGGAAAGAAGAGTGACTCCACTGAAGATTAAATACTGCAATGCACCCAATAGCATATAAAGATAAGGGCAATAAGTTCCTACAAGGGAGCAAAAACAGCCTGACATGAAGAGTGGTACATGAAATTATTTCTAGCTATCACTTTCAGTCTGACCTAAGAGAAAAAGACATAAAGATTAAATTCTTGTTCTACTTCAGAATATTTTGCTTTGCCTTGCCTTCCCTACATCGAGCCATGTGAGCACCAAAGCGAGGTGAACTTCAGTACATGCTTAAGTGCTTTTCTGACTTAGAACCATCAGAGGATTTGAATCTCTTCCATTGACTAGCAGTGAATGCTAGGACAAGAATGCATGCAGCCATATAACCAGTAATTTTTTATATTCATCCCCAAAGCATTCTGACACATAATTACTGAGAGTAATCACTAAGCACAGCCCTGTTTTGGAAGGCTCTTTTACTGCTGAACTGTAGCACAGTCTGGTTTTCAAGTATGATCCTCCTCCGCTCTTACCCTTCCGATTTTATAACCAAACCAAATCTTTAGGGGGAAAAAAAAAAACAACAGAACTTTTTATTTAAATTACAGTGTGCAAGAAAAATATCTGTAAACCAGAACATTTTTTGATAGATAATGAGGCCCACAATACGTACAGAATAATGCTCTCTGAATCAACAGGCTCTGTTTCCACATGAATCTCATTGAAGTTCTTCTATCAGTAAGTGCAGGAGCTGATTGTGCTGTAGGAGAGTTTCTACCTCATCTTCTTCCAAGTGTGAAAATCTGTAAGTGATTGCATTTGGACAAAACATTTGAGACCTCTGCATTGAGAATTCCAGCAAAGAGAGAAGTTGCATAAACATCAGTGTCTATCTTGCATACACCTGCTGTGTTCCACAAAATTGGTCTGTGAGAGCCAGGAGAGGCAGAGAGCTCAGAAGGGCTCAGTATCAACGGTCAGTTCCTCAGACAAACAGAAGTTGAAAAGAGAGAAATAAGAAAAAGCCGTGACTGAGAAGAGAGGTGGCACGGATTGGTGTTCAGACCTATACCAGCATAAAGCACTCTGGTGCAGAAGTGAATCTGCACCCAGGCCCTTGCAGCTCATGAGTTCATTGCCATGTCCAAATTCATTTAGCCCTTTAGGCAAGCAATTTGGGAGAGGTAACAAATGGGACAATCTTGAACCTACTCATGCTGAGATGTCAGTAATACAGCTTCCCTGTGGGGTTATACTGATCTAAGAGAGGGACACTGGTCCTTTTCATTGATGATTTGAGCTAACGAAGTCTCTTTTTCCAAACCATAGAATGCATTGGGTTGGAAAAAACCTCTAGAGGTCAGCTAGTCCAATCCCCTTGCAGTAAGCAGGGACCTCCCCAGCTAGATCAGATTGCTCAGAGCCCCATTGAGACTGATCTTGAATATCTACAGGGATGGGTCCTCCACTGCCTCCCTGGGCAAACAGTCCCAGTGTTGCACCACCCTCATAGTGAAGAACTTCTTCCTAATGTCCAAACAAAATCTATACTTATCTAGTTTAAAATAGTTGCCCCTTAGTCCCAGAGCTACATGACCTTGCAGACAGCCCCTGCAAGCTTTCTTGTAGACCCCCTTCATCTCAAGAACTATTTCTATGACTGTCTGTGACTATCCCAATACTATTTCTATTGTTTTCTAAATGCTGCATGGTCAAGCTGTGTCATCAAGAAATCCTTTGAAGGACATTGCCATGGCTTTATCAGTCCCACCAGTCTGTGACCAGCTAACACAGTTTGCAAGGCCAGCAGATGGCAATCTTTGTATTCATTTGCTCTCACGTAAAATGCTTTCACCTTCATGTACATAACACCAGTTGCATCAGTCATTTTGGGGTAGAATTGGTGTCAGTCCTGGCCAGAAGATGTTTTACTCTCTCTGCCTGATGTTTCCATCCCAGATGTCAACCAGATGTAGAACAAGAAATGGGTCCATGTGTGAGCCTTCCTCTCACCAGGAAGGTCTGTAAACCAGATAAAGAGAGGTGCTAAACTCAAGGTCAGCTTCAGAGCACAAACCAAAAATAACACCCAGACAATAGGATTTCACTATGTCTCAAATACGGTCTGAACCTTTGGGGCTGACTGATCCTTGTCAGAACCTAGGAGCCTTAGCCTACCATTTAAAACACTTAATTTTAAAGTCTCTAATATTTCTTTTTACAGCCTGAAGTGTCACATTGCATCACCAGTTTCTAAGCAGCACCCTCGGGGTCTCAACAGAAAAAAATGTATATTTAAAAGATGACCCAAATGAGGCCAACCTATTTATCAAAAGTGCCTTTCTATTTTAGGAGCCTGATCTGACTAACCAGGCACTGCTCTTTTTATTATGGGTCACTGCTTTTGCAAGCCTCCCTGCACTGACTCCTTTTCCTGCTTACATATAGGGGGCTACAGCTCAGTTTTGCCATTTACACTAGTAGTTGTTATTTCCCCAGCTGCTGGCTGGGTTGTGACCCCAGTCAGATCACTAATAATAGCATCCTCCCCTCTTAAGAAAGCCAGGAGCCAGTGGGGTTCAAGGAACCTGTCTTTTCTGAAAGCATTAGCAATGTCTGGCTTCACAGAATTCAGGCTCTGGTGCTCTTCATTCCAACAACCCCTCAGCAGCATTGGCAGGAAAACCTACACCTGCTTATCTGGCTACCAGCTCCCCAGCACTGTACAAAGCAGCTTTCCCAAGCCTCTTGCTTATTCTCACCTTTCTTGTAAGCAGTCTCTCCCACACTCTCTAGGGGATTGCCTGGAAGTCTGTTGAAAAAAGAAAGCTCTTCCCACTCCCTCCCTTGGCTGTTCTCTTGTTGCTACTTTATCTCTCCAGGTTTTGTAGTAATGAGAAAGAATCCTAGTTTAGGAGGTAGTTGATTTTCCAGTTAATTCCTTAGCAGCCAAAATAGTGTAGCTGTGTGCATGCTCCTTGCCACATTTGCTGTATGTGTTTTTAATTCTGACACATAAAGCAGAACACAGGAAGACTCACAATATTTAAGCAGATACGTATTTTCCTTTTGTGGACATGGCATTAACTTTCAGTTCCTTATTAAAACCACTCTGAGGGCTACAGGGTTTGAACAATGCATTCCACCTTTCTCAAATTGCGCATGTCAGTTTAGTGAGCTAAAGAATTCATTTCCACAAGCCCCCAGAGAGCTGCGTTCTTCAGGAGTAGGTGCCATTTTGATCTCAAGTTTCCAATATAAATGTGTCCATAGGGATCTCATTCCATCCTTTTACCATTGCTTCCAGTCCAGACAAGAGCCTTGATTTGAAGACTAAGCACCAGAAAATGACCATGTTCTTGGGGAAATTACACCAGAGGTTAACCAAGATCAGTATTAATAATTGCAATCAATTGCAATTACTTCATGTCTGCCTTTGTCAAGATTTAATTCCTAATCGGTGATCATTCTTCTGCCTTCCCATGCTGGATTAAAAAGCACTTTATTTTCAGAAGCCTCTGTCCTTTGTGTGCATGAGATCATGACCAAGTTGTGGCTGGGACTTCCATGTAGTTATTTCCCTTCCTCTGTTTCTACAGGACCATATCTAGGTATCAGGTCACTTTTTGAACCACATGGAACCCTTTTGAAAAGCTTGATGTGTAACCACCTCAATATCTCAGCTGTGACCTTTAAGTCCCTTACAGAATAGTTATCTTCTAAGATATTGTTCTTTATTGGACTACAGATCTGTTTAGGCCAGAAAATACCTTTAAGATCAAGCCCAACTGTTAACCTAGCACTGCCAAGCTGACAGTAAACTATGTCATTAAGCACCACATCTAAACCTATCTTATTCATGATTTGTGTATTTTTTCCACTTCTTGCTGCGTGACCTTTTAAAAACATAAGTTCATTTTACCAAGAGTTCCATGGTGGCCTGTATAAATTATGTACTTTCTCAGAAATTCTGATGCCAAATATTTCAAAGTTATTCCTCACCTCAGATCATAGAATCAGTCAGGATTGGAAGGGACCACAAGGATCCTCTAGTTCCAACCCCCCTGCCATGGGCAGGGACACCCTACCCTAGATCAGGCTAGCCTCAGCCAGCCTGGCCTTAAACACCTCCAAGGATGAGACCTCAGCTACCTCCCTGGGCAGTCCATTCCAGGCTCTCACCACTCTCATGCTGAACAACTTCCTCCTCATGTCCAGCCTGAGCCTACCCATCTCCAGCTTTGCTCCATTCCCCCTAGTCCTTTCACTCCCTGAGAGCCTAAAAAGTTCCTCCCCAGCTTTTTTGTAGGCCCCTTTCATATACTGGAAGGCCACAAGAAGGTCGCCTGGGAGCCTCCTCTTCTCCGGACTGAAGAGCCCCAAGTCTTTCAGCCTGTCCTCACAGGAGAGGTGCTCCAGCCCTCTGAGCATCCCAGTGGCCCTTCTCTGGACACACTCCAGCATCTCCACATCCCTCTTGTAATAGGGGCTCCAGAACTGGTTGCAGTACTCCAGGTGGGGTCTCACTAGAGTGGAGGGGGAGAATCACCTCCCTCGACCTGCTGGCCACACTTCTAATGCAGCCCATGATCTAGTTGACTTTCTGAGCTGCAAGTTATAAAAGTACTCACAACCATCAGCCTTGAGGATAATTCCCATGGCTCCACATCTTTTTGTGTGCTAGTCTCTCCCTACAGCTGCCTTACAATCTATCATCTTCACTCACCTGCCACCCTTGAATACATTTAAGACAGATTCTGTAGCATGCTACTCTTTAAATCAGGTTGGGAGAGGAAAGCTGTGTGTCCTCACAGAAATTATTTACATTCTATATATCTGTGTATTATATATATGTCATACATATATGTACATGTGTGACATAGTTCTATATATGTATAATAGAATAGGATAGGGTAGGATAGACAGCAAACTAATATAGAAATTAGTTTCTTTGTTGTCGTGTACTGAGTGTCTTTTCCTTGGTTTCATTGGACATATGCAGATAAGTGATGTTTTGCCTCTATGTGCTTTCAAATTATCACCAAACCCAAGAAAATTGAGGTGATTTAATTCTGGGAGTTTCAGGGGGTTGGTTTGTTTGTTTGGGGTTTTTTAGTTGGTTGGTTTTGTTTGTTTTATTGATCTACTCCAAATGAAATGTTTAGTTTCAGCTTTTTAAGGTCACTTTTTTTTTTTTCTTTTATCTTTGTAATGAAACTGGAAGAGATTCCTGACAAGAATAACAAACCATCAGTCCTGACACTAATTTCAGTGGAAAACCTTCCCCGTGCCTGTTCTGCAGAGCTCCGGTTTTGTGATCCTTGTGAGAGGTACCTCCCAGAGGATGTGGCACATGATATGATATCACAGAAGGCTAGGGGTTGGAAGGGGCCTCAAAAGATCATCTAGTCCAACTCTCCTGCCAGAGCAGGATGACCTAGAGTAGATCACACAGGAATCACACAGATGGGTTTTGAATATCTCTAGAGAAAGATATGATACGATACACTATGATACAATATGACATGATGTGGCATGACATGATGCTGTCAGTCTACACTGCTTGAGGTGAGACCTCACCTGGAATACAGCTCTGGAGTCCTCAGCACAGGAATAATGTGGATCTTCTCAAGTAGGTCCAGAGAAGATGATCAGAGGGCTGGAGCCCCTCTCCTACAACGATGGGCTGAGAGAGTTGGGATCTTTCAGCCTGGAGATGGCTCCAGAGAGGCCTTTTAGAGGCATTTCAATATCTGAAGGGGACCTACAGAAGGCTGAGGAGGAACTGTTTACAATGGACTTGTAGTGGTAGGACAAGGGGCAATGGTTTTAAGCTAGAGCAGGGTAGATTTCGGTTGGACATTAGAAGGAAGTTCTTCACAATGAAGGCAGTGAAATACTGGAACAGGTTGCCCAGCGAGACAGTGGAGGCCCCATCCCCAGAGACATACAAGGTCAAACTTAATGCAGCCTTCAGCAACCTGAGTTAAAGATGACCTTGTTCACTGCAGGGGGGTTTGACAAGATGACCTTCAAGGGTCCCTTCCAACTGAGTGCATTCTGTGATTCTATGATATTCTCGAAGGAGGCTGAGCACTTTCTTAGGTTAATGTCTGCACAGGCATTCAGTATCCTACCCTTCCTCCAGGGCAAACCGCTGGGCCACAAAATGCAAAGAACTGTGGACACATCACAGCAAAGCCACTACTGATTTTTTTTTGGTGCATTGGATAATTTCAGGAATAATGAAGCAAATAAGGAAAGAGGAGAAGAAAATAAAAGGTTTCTTTTATCCTCAGAACATTAATTTCAAGGGGAGGAGAAGGCAGACCTTCCTATCCTCTAAGAAAACTGAGGTCAAATGCAGTATCTTATCATGCAAATGTAACAACATCTCTGTAAATGAATGAAATACTGGAAAAGCGTACAAGTAGTATTAAGGTCCCAAATGTTTCTATATGTTGTCCATCAACTACAATTAAGTGGTGTTTCACACTGAAGGTGCACAACACACTAAAGCCAGCCTGAATCAGCTAAAGACCAGGTGCTGGCAGTGTAGCTGTGCCAGTTTACGTCAGCTCAACAGAATGGTGTCATTTACACTGTGAAGGGAGAGCAGAGGACGTGACCCTGTCTTTATCCATGTCTCTGTAGACATTTCTGCATCTTTTCTCCGTTTTTTTTTCCCTGCTAGTGCACATTGATGGAAAAGACATACAGTTTCAATTTTAGTCCAATAATAAGCATTCTGATCTCTTTACAAAACACAAATTAACAAACAGCCATGTGCATCTGATGTTTGCAGAAAAGGCTATACTGACACACATGAGCCCCTGAAAAAGAACTTGAATCTCATTGGAGAAGTCCAGGAAAGCAAACAAACAAGGAAAAGAGGGATAGGAAGCAGAAATAGTGGGATTTTGAAAAATTAACTTTTAAACACCAGAGCTGTTCTTGTCACTGGTGAGGAAAAGCACTTCTCACAGGGCTATCTTTCATTGAGACAATGTCTATTTAATGGGAGGAAAGAGAATGAGGTTGGGGAGTGCCAGGAAACTGGGACGTGTAAAGGAAAGAGTTAAGGCTGGAGTCACCATCTCTGAAGTGCTCTGTGATGCTGTGCAGTATTTCAGCCCCCAGAGCATTCCTCCTCCTCCCTCCCTGTGCTGGAGTGGGGAGGAGGCGGGTTCTGCTGAGCTGTTAAATCCTGAGTGAAGTTTCCCCCATTTCCAGTGGCCACCGTTGTCTGAGGCTGGTTCGGAGCAGGGCTGGGGTTACCCTGACATTTCTGGGACCGTAGCCAGCCAAGAAGGGGAAGGAAAGAAAAGACGAGTCTTTTACAATTCGCTTTTGTCCAAGTGTGGAAAAAGGGGAAAGGGAAGCGTCCTCTGTTTTGGTTTTCCTTTTTTTTTAGCATCACATTCCTGCGTTTTTCTTCAGCCTGGAAAATATATTAGTGCTGGTGCTTTTCTCTCTGGAAACAAAGGAGCTAAACGGGACTGAGGAAGTAAGGAGTGGGAAGGAGGCTTGGGAATTTTAAAAGAGAGAGACTCGGAGCAGTTGGGAATTCCCTTTTCTTAAATGAAATCGCTGCCTTTGTGAGTAAGCGGTACAGCAAAAAGCCAGACCTGCAGGTAAATGGAGAAGCAGAGCTCCCAAAGGAAATTTCCGCTAACCTCCTCCCACTTGTCAAGAAGTTGAAGAAACTGAAAAGATATACGGGGAGGCAGGCTCTGGGACCTCCTGGGCTGCGTCAAGTTAAATCACCGGGCAGCAGTACAGCTGTATGGCACTGGTCTCCTTTTAAAGAAAAAAGACGTGAAACCTCAGCTCTGGAAGGGGAGCTTCCCTGAGAGAGTAAGTCTTGAGCCAAATTCTTGGCTTTCTTCTGCTCTGTGTACTGGACCCTTTCTCTGAGCGCGTTTGCATGTGTGTATGTGAGAGCGTGAGAGAGACAGAGAGGGATGCAGATCGCAGTGTACTTTGGGATAGACAGAGTCATGTTACAGATGGATAATCTAATTTTTTGCATGAAATGACCCACTTTGTGCTTTCTCAAAAATAACTGTGAACTGTACAAAGCCAGCAGGGCAGGACTGAGGTGTGATCAACACTTTCAACTCACAGCAACTAGCCAGTTTGAGCTTTGGGGTTTTTAATCACTTGTGAAGATATCGGCATACCGTTAACATCTCACTTTCTTCTCTTTCTCCTCCTCCCCTGGAGTAGATTGCACAATGAACTGGAGGCCAGCTCTCAGCTTAGCCCTGCTGTGGGCAGTGTGGCTAGTGTGTGGCTCTGAAAAAACAGAGAAGCTAGCAGAGAGAGTGAGCCATGGAGTTAGGAAAGTGCCCCTGGCTTACAGGGCTCCAAGCAACCTCCTAAGAAGGTCTGGAGAATCCTTGAAGAATTCGAGCCCAAATCTACAACACCCTGTCACCAAGAGGGATTCTTCAGCACCTCCAAAGGTGCCTGCCAACATCCTGCAAAGGGAGGCACGCTCCCAGGCCAGGGGCATAGGGACCAGGATGAGGCGGGTACAGAGACTCACAGCTGCAGCCAAATACTCCAAGTCTGAAATGATTAAGGATGAAGGGATATCTTCTGCCTCACAGTCACGAGTGGTACGCTTCCCTTCAGGATCAAGTTCACCCAATGTCCTGGCCAGCTTTGCTGGGAAAAATCGGGTATGGGTCATTTCTGCCCCCCATGCCTCTGAGGGTTATTACCGGCTTATGATGAGCCTGCTGAAAAATGATGTTTACTGTGAACTTGCAGAGAGGCACATCCAGCAGATTGTGTTGTTCCATGAAGAAGGGGAGGAAGGAGGGAAAGTCAGAAGGATAACCAATGAAGGAAAAATCCTGGAGCAGCCACTAGATCCTGCCCTTATCCCTAAGCTCATGAGCTTTCTGAAACTGGAGAAGGGGAAATTTGGCATGGTGCTGCTGAAGAAAACTCTGCAGGTGGAGGAAAGGTATCCTTACCCTGTCAGGCTAGAGGCCATGTATGAAGTCATTGATCAAAGTCCCATTAGAAAAATTGAGAAGATGAGGCAGAAGGGCTTCATCCAGACTTGCAAAGCAGCTGGGGTGGAGGGACAAGTGGTTGAAGAAGGCAATAATGGGGGCAGCACCCAGCCTACCCCTGGTGGTGCACATGTCCAGATATCAACAAGGAAGGAGGAGCCCAGGAAGAGTAATAATCAGCCAACAAGGACCAAAGCAGTGAGGAAACCAATGACAACCACAGTGACCACTCCTCTACCTACAGTAAAGACCACTACCTTCCCTCCCACCTCCACGACTACCCATGCCAACACCCGAGCAGCGACAACAGCAATCCGGTCCACAACAACAACCACACTCCTCCCTACCACGCAGAGAACCTGGACCACAAAGTCACATTCTACCACAGACTACCACAGGCTGCCTGTAGCCCCTGATGCCACCACTCCACGAGTCACAGCTTCCGAGGATTTGTATTCTCCTGTGTGGAAGGCAAACCGCAGGGACCGGCAGCGCAGCCACCTAGAGAAACACACAGTGGCCACACGGAAACCAAGCCTAGCTGCACACTATGACAGCTTCACAGAAGTCCCAACAGCTCCCTCGGTGCGCTATACAAAGGCAAATGGGGGTAGATTTAAAGACAACAGAACAGACAGAAAGGACTATAGCCACAGAGACCAGAATGTCACACCAGGGCAACACAAACCAACTAAGGCTAAACCACCAAAAAAGAAGGCCCAGGAAAAGGTACTGAGCAACGAATACGAAGATAAATATGACCCAAGCAAGCCCGCCAGTTCCCATTTAGAGGAAGAGTTTGCAGCAAGAAATATTCCTCCAAAGAAAGGAAAAGAATCAAAGAAGCATGAGAGAGTAGACAAACCTGAGAAGAAGAAGAAGAAGGACAGACCTGACAAGTTGCAGAAGAATGAGAAGCACTCCAAGAAGGACAAAACTGAGAAAAAGAGCAAGCAGGACAAAGATCGTAGCAAGAAGAACAAGAAGGGGAGCAGGACTGAGAATGAGGATTTCCCTAAGCCCAATAAGAAGCCTTTCCTACAGCCTCCCAGGAAGTTGGTGACTGACCTCCTGGAGTACTTTGAAGGCAAAAGGCGACTCATTGTAAGTAACTCATTCATTTGATTACCAAAGTCATCTCTCCCTCCTAGTGGAATTATGTGGAACAGGAAGTTTATAGTGGCTCTGTATTACTCCTTTTTTAGTGCTCTTGGTTAAGGGGTAAAACGTCTAGACCCTAATGATCATTTCCAACAGGGAAGGTTATGCAGCCTCAGTTGGAAATCTTACATGCAGTATGAAAATCAGTCAGCCAGGAATTAAGCTAAAACCTCTTCCCAGACATTGCCAGGAGCTACCATATAGCTGTCAGATTATTTGGTTTCCAGTGGCTATGTAGGTGTCAGGATTTGTATAGTTATGATCGATAAAATGAGGCTCCAGTGTGGATTACACCCATTCATCACTTTGGGGTACTTGCCAATGTTACCACACTTCAATGCTCAGTGTTGTCCTGCCAGCTGGCACACTTGCTTTATATTGGTGCTGGTGTCCTAAAACTGGAAGCAAGCCAGGTAGCTTGGCAGTGCTGATGCATGTCTGACTGAGGAGATGCATGGAGGCATACAATCAGATACCCTGAAGCAGGGTTGTTACATTTGCCATTCTTTCTGTTGGAAATTTGGCATTCAGATCTCCTAGACATCTTCAGAGATATCGTGCAAAACTCGGTTTTGTTTGGGTTTTTTCCTCCTGCTGTTTTTATTTACTTGTAACAGTATGGTAGCTTTTCCAGTCTGACAAACTCAGCATCCTCTGGAGTCATTTGTCCCAGGGTTTAATGCTGTTGTATGTTTTTTCCAAATACTTATCTGAAAAAACACTTCACCTGGGACAGGAAATAGTTTAGCTGTAGTACAAATGTTTTTCCTGGCAGATGGCACACACCATGTAAAGTACACTTTGAAAAACAGTTCTTTAAAACTATTATTATTGTGGGAGCTGTTTTCTTGCAATTATTCCGCTGTGAGCTGGCCTGTTTCACAGTTATTGTCCAACAAACAGTGTCACAAAAGCAGCTTTGGCTCTCATGCCTCTTGTTCCAACACAAATAGATAAGATGCCAAGCAAAGATTTTGAGAACCATAGAAGCACAGAATGCTTTGGGTTGGAAGGGACTTTTAAAGGTTGTCTAGTCCACAGACGCCCACCACCACTACAGTAAGCGGGGATATGTTTGTCTTGAACAGGTTGCTCAGAGCTCCCCCATCCAACCTGACCTTGAATGGTTCCAGGGATAGGGCATCTGTACCTCTCTGAGCAACCCATTCCAGTGTTTCACCACTCTCATTCTAAAAAAATGTCTTCCTTATATCTTGTCTGAATCTCTCCTCCTTCAGTTTAGAACCATCACTCCTTGTTCTGTCACAACCTCCTTTCTGTAAGTATTCAAGGCCAAGTTGAATAAGACTGAACAACTTGGTTGAGCGGAAGGTGTTCCTGCCCACAGCAGGAAGGTCCCTTCCAACCCAAACCGTTCTATGATTCTATGACCTGTTACATGATCTTCCCAGGAACAGAGGTACAGTGTCCTCCTTTCTAACCTTCTTAAAAATGAGTGCAATATATCCTTTCTTCCAGTCACTAGGGACTTCACCTGACTGCCAGGACTTTTCAACTATCATAGAGTGGCTTGGCAACTACATCAGCCAAAAGTCAATTTCCCTGAACAGGAATTTAATTGGAACATTATTTAATTGGACCACTGGAATTTAATTAATCATTCTGCTGATGATTCACAGACCTGAACAGAAGGCCGTTTGCTTTTCACCTTCCCCATTCTTCCATCTGTAGGGGCTGTGCAGAGCTAGCAGACTTGTATTTTCCAAAATGTTGGAAGTAGAGAAAAGACATACATTTGAAAAACTTGAACTTGCTTGAATTTTCCAAATAGTGCCTGTCAATTACTTGATAGCTAATAGCCAAATAAAAAGCTCAGAGAAACTGCACAGGAGTTATGGATCTTTGAAATTCGGTCATATATCTCAACTTGGTGGCTTCCAAGAATGAGTAGTATCAGGACAAATAAAACCACATTTGTAAAAAAATCAGATATCAGGCTGCTACTTCCT
Organism: Tricholaema leucomelas; assembly: GCA_013400475.1. Classification (NCBI taxonomy): domain Eukaryota; kingdom Metazoa; phylum Chordata; class Aves; order Piciformes; family Lybiidae; genus Tricholaema lacrymosa; species Tricholaema leucomelas. The sequence continues at coordinate 187,396 of WAAF01003000.1, read as the reverse complement.
TACACCAACACAGTCCTGCCAACTTAAAGGATGGTCTCATATTTGAGCCTTCTAATACTAGGCTCACCTAGTATTATACTGAAACTAGGCTCACCTAGTATTATTCTGAAACACCTTTCAACTGGATCTCCAAGGAAAGTGATGCACAATCTCGGGTTGGGATCTTATTGCTGTCTACAACTACCTGAGGGGTGGTTGTAGCCAGGAGGAGGTTGCTCTCTTCTCTCAGGCGGCCAGCGCCAGAACGAGAGGGCACAGCCTCAGGCTGCGCCGGGGGAAGTTTAGGCTCGAGGTGAGGAGAAAATTCTTCACTGAGAGTCATTGGCCACTGGAATGGGCTGCCCAGGGAGGTGGTGGAGTCGCCGTCCCTGGAGCTGTTCAAGGCAAGGTTGGACGTGGCACTTGGTGCCATGGTCTAGCCTTGAGCTCTGTGGTAAAGGGTTGGACTTGATGATCTGTGAGGTCTCTTCCAACCTTGGTGATACTGTGATACTGTTGTCAGGCCAAAATTCACTGAANCTGGATCTCCAAGGAAAGTGATGCACAATCTCAGGTTGTCAATCCAAAATTCACTGAAGACAAATGACTATGCCACAATGCACTTCATTTTACCAGTATACCATCCTCTGCCTGCTTTCTCTGAAGTCTCTTGGGGAACAGGTTTGATTTTGTCATCAGTAAAGCAGTGTCTCCTTGCCATGCACATCACTGGGGAAATCAAGGAACTTCTCAAGCTTCTTAAAAACCACACCACCTATCAAGCTGTCTAGTTCCCTTAAAGTCAGTCTTTCCTGCTAGGTGAACTCAGTCAGTCATGAGTCTCCAAACTCCTTCTCTAGAGAATTAGCCCATGCTGCTGCAGAAGTGACTCTACCTGAGTCATTCCCCATCACTTTACGTTCACCTTGAATAAACTTACTCCCAAGACTGTTTCAGGCTTCTCTCAAAAGTCTCTTGAGAAGGATGTGGTATTTTAAGCCTTAAACATCACTGAGAACTTCAGATTGAAAATTTCACTGTGAAGTTGAAAGATCCCGAATTTTGAAGACTATTCTAAGTTCAATAAATCACAGAATGATAGGGGTTAGAAAAGACCTCTGGAGATCATCTAGTCCACTGTTTCTGCCAGAGCAGGTTCACCTAGAGTAGATTGCACAGGATGGCATCTAAGCAGCTTCTGCATGAGTGAGGCTCCACAAACTCTCTAGGCAGCCTGTTTCAGTGCTTCATCACCCCAACTGCAAAAAAGTTCCTCTTCATGTTTAGATGGAACTTCCTATGCCCAACTTTGTATCCATTACTTCCTGCCACTGGCACGGAAAAAAGGACTGGCCCCATCCTCCTGACACCTATCCTTTAAGTATTTATAAGCATTGACAAGATTCTCCTTCAGTTTCTCTTCTCCAGACTAAAAAGCCTCAAGTCCTTCAGCCTTTCTTCACAAGATGTTCCAGTCCCCTAATCATCTTTGTAGCCCTTTGCTGTACCCTATCAAACAGTTCCCTATCCTTCTTGAACCATGGAGCCCAGAACTGAACACAGTACTTCAGATATGGCCTCATCAGGGCAGAGTAGAGGAAGAGGATAACCTCCCTCAACTTGCTGGATTCACTCTTCTTGGTGCATCACAGGATACCATTGGCCTTCTTGGCCACAAAGGCACAGATACAGGACCCAGATGCACAAACTGAGAAAAATGTGTGGGTTGTGAGTCCTACAGCTCCATCTCTCTATAGTGAGGCTTTTGTTTCAGTCTTACTAATGCTGAGAAATCTTGGCTTAGCGAGTTTGGGGTTTTTGTTAATTTCTCTGGTGATGCAATTCTGACAGTTTGTGTACAACATTCCTTCTATACACACACATACAAAAAAGTCCTTGCAAATGTAGATTTGGCATGAGCTCCACTCAGTACAAGTACTTGCCTTCATTCAGTGTCATCTTGGCCAACCCTTGTAATACCATTTTTGATGTAGTAAAGCAGACAATCAGACATGAGTGGATCTTCATCAAGCTTTACAAGATCTTTTTAGGTGAGAAGACTCCAAGTGTTCCTCCATCTTCCTGAATGGCAACTCCCATTTCTGCTTGGATTGAAATAATTCTGGCACAAAGCTTCAATTTGAAGTTTGCTTTGCCTCTTAAATGTTCCCTGCTTTGTCTACAGGGTTTGACAAAGTAGACTAAATGCAGACCTGACTCTGCATTCCTACTTGCGGCCTCCAAATCTAGGAGGATGGTATAAACTGGTGGTCTGGTTTTGATCTCAGTTTTCAAATCCTTTCATGATCCTTTTTTCATTTGAAACATTTCTATGCTATTTAGAAGCAATGTGTTACATGTTATGGCCCAGAAAACAAATCCTCTTTGTGTCTGACTCTCGTTCACCTTCATGTCCCAGTGCTGTGCCAGGAGGACTTTGCATAAGTGACACTCAGATCCCCTAAGCCTAGCACACTGATGAACTGGATTTATAAGGAGTATATCATAAAAATTAGCCCCCAGGCCCTACAAACTTATGAAGGCAGCCAGAAGATGACTGTACCTGTTAAATAAGTTTGCAGTTGAAGGATTCAGGTGGTTATTTATGACCTTAAACCATAAAATTTTGATTCAGATTCAAACTTCCTTTGTATTTGGGGAATCAGTGACAGATGCTTGATTCCTGCTGCTGCTTGTTCACTGCTGCCAATTAGAATGATTACATTGCTGGACCTGCAGTATTCCCCTTCACTTTCTGCTGGAAACTGCTGCATAAGACCACTGTATGTTGTTACACGCACATAGTCCCCCATTCCTTGGAGTATCTGAGCCTCAGTCACACAACTTAGATGAAGGATCCTTCATCTAAGTTGTGTGTTTCAAAATTTGTTAAAGTTCCATCTTTGCAATTGTTAGGAGGTTTTGAACTAAACTGTAGATATTCTCATACTTTTGTTGTAACTCTTCCTTCTACTCTGCCCTCATAGCCTCTCAGCAAGTTTAAATCCCAAAAGACATCAAAGTGGCTTAGAACAAACAAAAGCTAGATCAGCAGTTTTCAGATGAGGTCACAGCGGCCTTAGCAAGTCTTCAAGGTCTTCATATGGCCATCAGTTACATATATATTCATGTAGCCCTAATTCATGTGGCCATCAGTTATATATTCATGTAGCCCTAATTGGACTCCTCGACTGTCAGAACAGTCATTGGGAGCCCTGCCTGGACCACGAAATGAGGCCAGAGCAGCTGCCATGACACTGCTGCAGGCTGTGAGGGAGACCTGGTGGGATTGGCTGGGCAAAGGATAATAGATTGTATGGCTTTGTGTAAAATCCACTGCCACTTCTTCTACCAGTGCTATGGAAAGGCAGTGCAGGAGCTAGTGCCACCAACTGGCTGCGCTTCCAGAGGTTTTTCTGTGGCTGGTTGAATAACTTCGCATCAGGCCAGAGGCTAAAGGTATACTGCTTTGTTTGCAGACAGTGACTCGTTTTCCTTCAGTAAAATACTCTTCTGCTTCATTTCTTATACTAAACAAGCTTTTTTGTTTCTGCTACCAACCAGCTGATCACAACCCCCAAGGCGGACAACAACATGTATATACAGCAGCGAGATGAGTATCTGGAGAGTTTCTGCAAGATGGCAACCAGGAAGATATCAGTCATTACAATTTTTGGCACCATGAACAACAGCAGCATGAAAATCGACCACTTCCAGCTAGGTTCTTTATCTTTTAATGATTTATTTCCATGTCGTGGGGAAAATACAGACAACAAAGGGAGAAATCTCACTGGCTTTAGGTCAAGATCTAAGCAAGATCACTTGCTGTGGTCCAGCTGCACTTTCAAACTCATTCTTTCTCCTTCCATGATAACTACTCTGATTTTGCATTTACTTCAGTGTGTCTGGTGTTTTCCATGTTTAGGTTTCCAGTCCTGTAGCTTCAACATCTTCAGCATCCTTTGTGGGAAGTCTTAAAACCAGTGAAACAGCGAAAAGGCAGAAAAATGTGATGAGGGCATGGGACAGAAAATTAGGTTTATCTCCACTGATATCATGGAATAGCAGCCTCAGTGTCTAACTGAATGGCTGCCCTAACACAATGCTTTCCACTCTTGGCTTTTGCAAGACATTAGCCATGGGTGGCTAGGTACTGGCTAGCCTGATTTATACACTGCTAAAAGAAACGGGCTGTTGTCATGCAGGATCAGAGACTGGGGACAGGAAATGTTGAAGGGAACTGTTTGAGATTATAGTCAAAAGTTGGCCCAAGTTAATTCTGTTTTAATCCTACCATGCAGCATTTTCTCATGCCTTCATGCTCATGGAAAAAGCTTCATTTTTCAGTGGCATACAACATCTAAACCCAGGGCAGGGAGAGGTGTAATAGTTTGACTCCTTGCTGTTCCTTCCTCTCCCAGGATCAGCTTTTCTAGGTTTAAGAGCTGATTTTGANGAATGGAGGTTTGGCCAGAGAGATTAAAAAGCAAGGTGAAGCAGCCAAGCAAAGGGAGGGTGAGGCTAGAAAGCAAGATGGAGTCCAGCCAGCAGCCACAGCTTCTCCCCAGCAGGCAAGGAGCTGAGAGCACAGCCCAGCACGAAGTGCCCAAGCCAAGTGCCCAAGCAAAAGTGACCTTATCTAATGTTTTGCTTTTCCTTGCTACCCATCTCAGCAAGACTGTGAGGGAAGTAGACACCATTGTTTTTCATTTCTCAGCCTATGATCTAATTCTTCTCACCAAAACATTCTAGTAGGCTCAAACTAGCACAATATATTCACAAAATGAATTCACCTGGACCTCCACGGCAAGGGGAGATCCAGGTGCATTTTTCCCTCTCTACTGGTAAGCAGATAATCTAGAAGTCTTCAACCATAGTCTTTAGGCAGGAAAGCCTTAAAAATTTGCACCAGCACACCTGATATTAAAAGGTTAACATCTGAAGTCCTATCACTTCTCTTTACCCATAAAGCAAGATGGGGTAGTGACATACTGGGACAGGTTGTCCAGAGATGTGGTGGAGGTCTCATTCCTGGAGACATTCAAGGTCAAACTTGATGGGGCCCTGAGCAATCTATTGTAGTTGGAGATGTCCCTCCTCACTGCAGGTCACTTGGGCAAGATGACCTTTGGGGATCTCTTCCAACTCAATGCGTTCTGTGATTCTATGCCCATCAATGTGACTGCTTATCACTGGGCATTTTAAAGATGTTTATCTCAATGAACACAGAGTTTTTGGAGGCATTATTAATCAGACTATGCAGGAATTACACAGTAGCTCATTTAGCTGCATTTAGTAGTACCTTCTTTACATCCTATCAAAACCATCCCATATAGATGGATGATACTGAACAGACACCTTTGAAACAACTGGTTCAGGTCTTGGAGAAGTACCTACCAAAACCAGTGAGAACCTTTCATAACAGTAAGTTTTGGACAAAGACTTCAGGTCCCACTCCAGAAAACACTTAAGCTTAGGTGTCTCTTAAATCATGTAAACACTCTCTCATTGCTGTCTACACCTAAAGGTTAACATCACCATGAATGCTTTGCTGGACAAAGGCAAAGAAATAGCATGAAACCTTCTGGGTTTGCTTAGAAGTCCACCACATCTATCTTCTGGAAATTCACCTGGTTTTACCAGACCTTGGGAAGAGATAGATGGTGGAACAGAAGGCTCAGGGTCACAACAGCCCCAGTATATTTCAGGTCTGACATACAACAGGCCAGAAGATTACAAATTTATGTCTGGCTTCCAGCATTACTTCTGCCACTCTCAGGGGGAGACGATCACTGCATCCCTGAAAAACAGTGAGTCTCAAATTCTGCCAGACTGCCCATTTGTGCACTTCCTTGACAAATCTGGAGCAGCACAGGGTTTTCCACATCAGGCCAAAGTTACTTAAGGTCATTTTTTTTTTCATCTAGACCCATATGCCTGCCAGTGAACTGTTTAAGATTATATTTAGCTCCAGTCAGGCAAATAAACACACATTCACTCTGACACAGACCATGCTCTTTAAGTCGGTTCCAAACTTAACCTACACCCAAATTTTTCCCAAACCACATAAGTGTATGTAACAGTTCAATTCTCACAGGAGAAATCAGAAAAGTAAAAGAGTTAGAAGGGTATAAGTTAAACTTTACACGAAGTTCACATTATGTTTTTGTCCAAAACACCAAATCCTGAGCCTTTTTAAAAGTTTAAATAATATAAATCTTTTTCTATTCTACATTCATTTCTCCCCTGCCCTACATGCGTGCATGGCCTCTTCATGGCTGCTCTGTCAGCATCAGAAGTAGCAAACCCTCTTAGGAAACAGTTTGTTCACAACATTTATATTGTAGTAAGAAGCACTAGCACTCAACAGAGTTTTTGGAGGCATTATAAATCAGACTATGCAGGACTTGCACAGTAGCTCGTTCAGCTACATTTAGTAACACCTTCTTTACATCCTATCAAAACCATCCCACATAGATGGTACAAATCATTCTCAGGTATTTTCCCTTCAGGCTGCTAGAATGGGAAACGAGCATCAGCAGTCAGATGGAGGAATGATACAGCAGGATATATAGAGCGAGTTGAAGAGCTNCATTGCTGTCTATAACTACCTGAAGGGAGGTCGTAGCCAGGTGGGGGTTGGTCTCTTCTCCCAGCAACAGAACAAGGGGACACAGTCTCAAGTTGTGCCGGGGGAAGTATAGGCTGGATGTTAGGAGGAAGTTCTTCCCAGAGGGAGTGATTTGCCATTGGAATGGGCTGCCCAGGGAGGTGGTGGAGTCACTGTCCCTGGAGGTGTTCAAGAAAAGCCTGGATGAGGCACTTAGTGCCATGGTCTGGTTGACTGGATAGAGCTGGGTGCTAGGTTGGACTGGATGATCTTGGAGGTCTCTTCCAACCTGGCTGATTCTATGATTCTATTCAAGACACAGTAAACACTCTCTGTATTCTTACAGGTTCTGATTTCTTATAGTCACTAAAGCTTCTATGTTAATTTTTAAGACCAGCAAGGCTAATCTAGTGTCCTGGCCAACTTCAAGTTCTTTTAGCTGTATTTTACACCCTCAGATTGCCAGTCCTGTTTCATTTGGATATGGTGTTGTCCACAGTTGAACAGTTTCTATTTTCTCTTCAACAAGCAGCTACATTCCAGGAGCTGGTGCAAGGATTAGCACATGCATATACATATATAAGTACATTTAAATAACCTCAAAGATCTTTCCAGAAACAAGCAGGTAGCCAACAGTTTCCAAAAGCAAGTAGAGGTGTTAAATATTGAAGTCCATGCATCCTAGGATTTTAAAAATATATTGAGACTGAAAACTAAACAGTTAAAGGCCACAGTATCATACTGGTGCTTTTGAGTATCTTGCTGTAGCAGAAATTAAGAACCTTTATGAATTATGACTAATAATTTCTGTATGAATATTATTTTATTATTAATAATATTCAAAACTCAGAAAAATTCCCTGAGATTCTTTGGATTTTCAGTCAGCATGAAGCAATTGCATAGAATTAAACAGTTTAAACAATCAGAACTTGGAAAGCAGCAATGCAAAACCAGGAAAAATTCTCATTATGCTTATGGAGTCTCGACATTCACTCCAGCAGATGTACTCACAACTCTTTTGGTCCCCGAGTAAGTCTCCTGTATGAAAGACGCTTTCAAACTCACAATGATCCCAGGGTAAAATACAACTATTTCAGGCAGAAGGAAGAAGATGCTGCTAAGCCACTGATGTGAGCCACAACAGGTGGCTGCCTTTAACAAGCTGCAAATGAGGTGAGATAGGAAGGCTCTGTACTGAATGCAGAAAGGCAGGGTGCAGAAAGGTGTGGTTTCTAAATCATCTCCCTTTATATACTTGACTTTGAAATCAAACTGGCCAATAGACACTAGCACCATTGTTCTGGCCAATGAATTCAAACCTTTGTGCCTCCTTTGGCTACGCAGGCATGGTGAGGGTGGCACAAGAGACCTGATGTGTGGTGCTAAGCCCTCTAGACTTCGAGGCTTTGCTCATCTACTTGCTCCCAGACCCCAACATGACAGGAGAAGGACAGCCAGGGTTAAACCTGCCTGGCAGGATTTATGCCCTACCAGGACACTTGCCTAGGCAGTGGGAAGATGGCTTCTGGGAAATTAATTTCCCTCTTTCTTTTGAGATGAAATTAAAGACAGAGTGCTGTGTGATTTAATTTCTATTTTATTTTTCCTTTGTCTCACATTAAGATAATGAAAAGCCCATGAAAGTGATAGAGGATGAAGACCTTGTGGATCAGCAGCTCATCAGTGAATTGAGGAAAGAGTATGGGATGACCTACAATGACTTCTTCATGGTGCTTACAGACACAGACATGAAGGTCAAGGTGAGGGTTCTGACTCCTTGAAAGAAAAGGCATTGAAAAGTAGGGAAAAAAAAAAAAAAAAAAAGAAAAACCCCAGGAAATTACATTGTAGGCTTGTGTGCAAGAAACAGAAGAGACTGATGCAGGTCTTGGTCATTTCTATAGGACAAAGCAAGGGGAGTAAGGTAAATTTTCAGGGATTAGGTAGGTTTCTTCATTCTCTGCAGTTGGGAGATTTCAGAAATGTTTGGCTTCTGCTGGAATGGTGAGCTGATGCCATAGGAATAGGACATGCACCCCTCCCCCACCATTGGCAGGGCCTTCAATGTAGTACCTGGTATTACAGAGCTTGGCTGCTCAATGGGCTGACAGCTGAAAATATGAACACTGAAAATATGCCACTTCCAAAGAGCAGTCTGACTGCAAAACCAGTAACATTTCCCATGTTATCTAATCTGTTTTAAGCCATGTTAACTGTGTGCAAACAGGAATACTTGAATTACCCTGCAGTGCTGTGCTGCATGCAGAAAGGCTGCTAATGTACATTCTCTTATTCATCCATTCCATTTTCTTTTCTGAACAGCAATACTATGAAGTCCCCATAGCTATGAAGTCTGTGTTTGATTTGATCGACACCTTCCAGTCACGCATTAAAGACATGGAAAGGCAGAAAAAAGAAGGCATTGTCTGCAAAGAAGATAAGAAGCAATCCCTTGAGAGCTTCTTATCAAGGTATTACCTTCTATCCATATCTACTGTTAGTTCTAATAATTATTGTCTTTTTGGAAAAACACCCACACAACTGTTTCTCTCTTTTTTAAAATAGAGTATCTCAGTTTTTACAGTGTTAAGNCCAGCACGAAGTGCAGAGCAGAAGTGCCCAAGCAAAAGTGACCTAATCTTTGTTTTGCCTTTCTTCTTTACACATCTCAGCAAGACCGTGAGGGAAGTAGACCTCACCATTGTTTTCATTTTCCAGCCTATCATCTAGTTCTTCTCACCAAAACATGCTAGCTAGGCTCAAACTAGCACATAAGCAAATAGAGAGGTAGCCATAGCTGGATGCAGTCTGTTGTGGAGGGGTTTGAATTTGAGTTTGGGGTAAGATCTGAGGCCGATTTGAAGGTTATTAAATAATTTATTAGTATATACAAAGAGAATTTCCCCCAATCTTATGTACAGCTAACCCACACAAATTCTTTGTACACGGTTAGTGAAACTGCTTTACAGAATGTCTATTTACAGCCGAATTTAAGCAACTTGGTAGAGGTTTTCAAAATGTTCTGGTCAGAGAGTCCTGTGGCATAAAGTGCTGCTGGTAAACTTAATAACATTTCTTAGCAACTCAAATCAAGGGAGTCTGAATACTCACTAGTTGGAAGGTTCAGTATCTGTGGTCCCCAAACATATCTATATATAGCGGAATCCACGTGGTTGATTTCGTGTGGAGCTAATAGTTCGATTCGAATTGGGGCGCGCTGTCTGAGCGAATTCCACCGACAGGATCAGGCCGATGCGGCGGCTGGAGCGGCGGCCGCCCGGGAACGCCTCCTTCGATCACCCACTGGATCGGTGCAGGGTGTTGTGGAACAAAAGGGGTCGCGTCAAGCGGACAAAGGTAGTAGCCTCAGGCAGCAGGCAGACAGGGAGGTGAATGGAGAGAGTGGCAAGAGCCTCTTGTTTACCTGGATTGCACTATTTATCAGATATGAGCCGAGGTTGATGGTCCTTTGGCCACAATATTGCCCAATAGGCTTCTGGCAGCAGGCCAAAACACACCAAATTAGGAAGGGTCCACAAGTCTAGTACCCCCAGATATGGGGAGAGCATAGGTGGGCCACACGCTAGGTGCGTGGGCTTATGCAACATAGAATCATAGAATGGTTTAGGTTGGAAGGGACCTCAAGGATCATCCAGCTCCAACCCCCTGCCATAGGCAGGGACACCTCCCACTAGAGCAGGCTGCTCAAGGCCTCATCCAGCCTGGCCTTAAACGCCTCCACCTTATATAACTTGTTTACAACCTGGACCTTGGGCAGGCCAGACTTTGGGGCACCAGGCCTATTGCACCCCTTTTGTCCGTTTAATGTGTTCACCTCTGGTTTGGGCACAAAAACATGTTTGGGTAGGAAAACATGTCCAGGCAAGGCCTAAAATAAGCCTATTTGGGCCTATGTGAGCCTCCACTACACAGTCTTACACTGAGCACTGCAAATAAAGATGCATGTTATGAGGAAATGGCCTGAAGTCATGCCAGGGGATGTCTGGGTTGGACATGGGGAAAATTTTTTTTACTGAAGGAATGATCAGGCATTGGAATGAGCTGCCCAGGGACTTTGGTAGTGGTATCACCATCCCTGGAGGTGCTCAAGAAACATGTGGATGTGGCACTCTGGGACATGGTTTAATGACTGTGGTGGTGTTAGGTCAGTGATTGGACTTGGTGATCTTACAGGTCGTTTCCAACCAAAACAATTCTATGGTTCTATATTTCTATTCTATTCTATGGTTCCTTCACTGACTGATCCAACATTCTTTGGACACTAAGTTTGTGACCTCCACCATTTGATGGAGATAGTAATACTAATTTGCATTCAAACATGTTAGCTCAGTTCTGAAAATATAAAGCATAGTGTCTTATGTGTTTCAATCATCAGTCATCTCAGTCTCATTAATCCTAGTCTAATCCCTTCCATGTAGCTCAAATTGGCAACTAATTCTCTGTAACTTCCTTCTCATCCTACTTGAGGTAACAGCTGGTCTTTGCCAGTATTAGTCACACATATTATTAAAGATCTTGCAGATGTCTCTTGCAAAATGTTTGAGAGACCTTCTGCAGAAAAGACAGTTTTAGTTCTATTTAGTTCAGTTTAGTGTGGTCTATAAGGCATGTTGCAGCTCCATCTGCAAGACCTACATTTCAGGCAACAAAGACACCTGGATTGTGGGAATTCAGATCCACAAAAGAGCTGTGCAGCTACAGCATTCTTTGTTACTGAATAATTTACATGAAATTAGTGCTAGCCCATAACTCTAGGGTTTACCTGCTATGACCACATCCTCCTCACCTGCTATCAGAATCTATGGGAACACACTGCTAATGCTAGAAAGCTATAAAAATAACTGAGGCAACATGCTGGAACTTGAGGAGGAAAGGAGCAGCAGGTAAATGAAAAAGTTTCTTGGTTCATAAACATTTTAAAATTTGATAGCTGCTTCAACAGAAAGAGAACCTTTAACAAGATTCACCCCACCCACTTCACCACCTCCAGTTTAGAGCTCAGTGATTTCATCCTCAAGACCACCAAGAAGAACCACAGTTTAGAAACAGCTGACCAACACAAGAGTGAGCTTGTGTGCTGGGAAGTGACAGGCCTCAAATCCTCCTTTGCTTGGAAACAGCCCTGGTAATAAACACACATCAGAAAAACAGTCAGGAAAAATGCAGAATGTTTCATCTATAAACAGAACTGCTGCTGCAGAGAATGCATTTGTTGTCTGTGAAACAAGCATCAGGCTTTAAATTAAACATTGAGTGGACTTCAGCAGCCACATTAACTGGTCAGATTTCCAGCAAGACTTGTTCCAGCTTTGTCCAAGATTATCTTCCCAGTTGAAGAAGAGTCCTGGCATCATCTCCCTGATATTGCTCACTGGGGAGGTCAGTTATAATAATGCAAATATTATTCTTAACTAGCCTGCCTGGTGTGAAAGGACAGCCAGAGTTGGCTTGAAAAATGCTTGAAATCCACATGCATGGGGAAGAAATGCTTCAGTTTGTAGGGAAGGATCCCCCTCTAACACCATGACACTGTCTATGCTGCTCTCTGGGCTCACAAGCAAGACTGGGGTGCAAAATAGGTGGAAGAGAAGAAAAGGTGCATATAGCAAGAGTCTGGCAGGTTTGTCAGGACAGGAATTTTGACCTATGACTTCTGATGTGAACTGACAGCTGTGAAGGACTGAGTTCATTTCTCACTGAGATATAGCCCTAGACAAGCACAGAAAGTATAAGGACTGCCTGGGTCAGAGGAATTCGTAACCTCATAGAATGGTTTGGGTTGGAAGGGACGTTAAAGGTGATCTAGTTCCTAACCCCCTACTCCATGGGCAGGAACACCTCCCACTAGACCACATTGCTCAAGGCTCTATCCAACTTGGTCTTGAACACCTCCAGGGAGGGGGCATCCACAACCTCCCTGGATGTGCTGCTTTGAAGCTATTTTGAATATTTTAATGAGAGAAATTAGATTATGGGCAGTGAAAAGAAAGCTATTGTGATGTCTGTTTCACTCGTAGTGTGCAAGGGCACAAACACAGACACCAACACTAGACAACCTGTTGCAGTGCCTCACCACCCTCACTGTAAATGAGTTCTTTCTAATATCAAGTCTAAATCCACCCTCCTCCAGCTTCAATCCATCCCCTGCCTTATCCTATCACTACAAACCCTTGTAAAAAGTCCCTTCCTGGCTTTCTTGTAGGCCCATTTCAGGTACTGGAAAGCTGCTCTAAGATCTCCCTGGAGCTTGAGTGGCTTTCAACCCTTTTCATCTGTTTTCATAACTAAAGGAGATACTAAAAAATCAGCAAGAGATTAAGAGTATCTTAAAGCAGCTCTCAGATAAATTTCCATCCTGATTTATGCCCTAGACAAAACATGATCCAGTGTTTATATTCTTGGTCACTGTTTACAGGTAGCCAGGTGATTTTGCTGTACTAATTATCCCATATTATTTTTCTCCCTGCATTTCATCCCTTTCCTCTACATCACACCTGTGATTCTTGATGCCTCTCATTCCCATTCACCCAGTTGTATTACACACATTCATGTCTTTCTGCTGCTCCTCCTGGGCAAGACTGAAATTGCAGAGATTTGCTGTTCAAGGATTTACTTTTTTAGTTATAAAAACATGCAGTATCTGTCAGTCAACAAGACAAAGACATTAGCATTCCCTCCTCTTTCAACAACTTCTTTTGTGACATTGAGCAAGTTCCATCATATTTTTTTGCCTCTTTCAAGTGGAACAGAATTGAGCCTTTGCATTAGCTGTTATTTTGAGGTCTTCCCATGGCAGCCTATTATTATAACAGAGAAACATCTGCATCCATTTAAAACATCATTTCCTGCTATAAAAATATCCCTGCAGCTTAGCAAATTCGTATAAATGTGATTTATTTAGGATTAATGGAGAAGTACCTCTACTCTGAAAGAAAAAAAGGCAGGGGGGTTGGGGGGGAGAGGGAGTGTGTTGTTTGGAGAGTATTAAAACCCTTACAGTTAGAATTTAAGGCTTCAAGTGTCCTTATGGTATTGCCTTACCTTAAGAGGATAGCAGAAGGTACTCCTTGTGCAAAGCTTTGGTTAGATGGGACATGCCATATTAGAAAAAAAGAAAATCCAAGATTTAGCTTATTGCCCTCTGCATACCTTTTATAGCCAAAAGCTCACACAGCCATGTACTTACAAACAAGCTCAGATTTAAAGCCACGTTCAAAAGGTATTTTGAGCAAGTGTGGTATAGAAGAGGTCAGTGAATGTTTACACAGAAGTATGAGTTATGTCTGAAACGAAGATACACCCTGACTCTCAGCTCTTGGACTGCAAAATAACTCTGCAGTTCCAGCAGTGGTGAATGACGTAAAAGCTAAGTGTCTAGTGAGAAATCCTACAGGATTTTTTTTCTTTCTCTTGAATATACACATCTCAGCACTACTGAAGGGAGCTTTGAGCAACGATTGTAAGCTTTGCAGTGTTTGTTCCACAAAGCAGCAAAACTGCAGATGTTTCTTTGAGAGTTTTGGAGTTGTAAAATTTGAAGCAGGCTTTATTCTTTCCAGTGATGGATAGAACTGGGAAGAGCTCCCACCCAGCTGTTACTTAGAAGCTGTGAGAAGTATGACATATGTCAGCCTACAGAGAACATAAATGTCGAGAGGATTTGAATCACATGTTATGACCATGCCCTGCCACACTCTTGTCTCTTTCCAGGTTCCGTTGGAGAAGGCGGTTGGTGGTGATCTCTGCTCCCAGTGATGAGGACTGGGCTTATTCTCAGCAGCTTGCTGCTCTCAGCGGACAAGCCTGCAATTTTGGTGAGTCAAAAGAAATTATACTCTTGCTTCTTTAAACCACATCCTTCCTGGCAATGTGGATTCCTTTGCTCAAGCCTGAACCTAGACAGTCTGAGGAGTCTAACAACTAAATGGTTTTCCATATCTTCTGCAAATCCAAATGGAAAAGACAGTGCTATGCAGGTAGGACACCTAAGACCGCTAAACAAAGTGCTCCCTGGAATCATCTCTTTGAGGCAGAACAGTTTAGCAGTCCAAAGCTTCTCTCCAGGCTTGTACTTCAGAAGATCAATTATATTTTCTATTTCTTACTGCACAAATTAACCTAAGTACAATGCTTTGGGAAGGGGAGATCCACTAATACCCATCTCAGAACCAGTCTAAGTATTAAGGAGATCAGGCTGTTTTTTTCCTTTTTTTGTTCCTGCTTCATTGCCAATATCTGTAAAGCTATGAATGGAAGCCAGTATAATCCAGTAAGGATCTTCCCAGCCCTGTGACTGGGCAAGATCCAAATACATAGCAGAGAGAGATGGGCTCCTCCAGGAGGCAACTGAGAGCAAGAGCCAGAGACACTATTCTAGATTTCCATTATGAAGCCCAGAGAGACTTCCTTCTCACCTCATGTTTCTAGCAATGCAAATACAGTACAGGGCCTAGATTTGACTCATACAACAGAATGAAGCAGGTCCCATACAAAAGCTACTATTTCAATATATTTTAGTTGTGCTTGAAGAGAGATCTGTATTACTGCAGATTCATTGTCACCTGCCTTTCATTCAGACCCTCACCATCATCACATTTGGTAACTACCAGAGTAAACCGTGATATGGATCAGTGTGAAATGCTTTCTAAAGAATGGAATGTAATCAAGAGAGTTAATTCTTCCCATTATCTGATATGGAACAGTGTAAAATTCTTTAGAGAATGGAATGCAACCAAAACAGTTAATTCTTCCCATTATTTGATATAGATCAATGTAAAATTCTTTAGAGAATGGAAGGTAATCAAGATAGTTAATTCCTCCTATTATTTGCTAGAGATAGCTGGAAGGAAATCCAATGAGTTCCTAAAGCATTTGTCCTCAACGGATATTTCTACCAAGTGATAAGTTTCCAAGAGTCTTACCTCTTAAGTTGCAAAAGAAAATTTCCATCAAAGATTGTATAGGTCATAAAGGAACAGCTTCTACAGCTCCTAGAGTCTGTCTTCAGAGCAGAGGCAATAGTCCAAGCCTCTGACCAGAACAAATGAAAGAAGTGAATGCCCATCATAAGTCATTCCCTGCAGTCACTTGGAATGTGACTATCTCTAATCACTTTGCTGTGAGTAGCAGCTTTACTTATCACAATCCCCCCCAGTTCCCCATTTTGGGGGGCTGATGTAGCTGTAGTAATCTATAAAACAGAGAACTCTTAGGTGAGATGAATGAGGCATGAACCCCAATACTGCTCTAGCAATGGAATTCCAGAAATGCAGACAGCAGAGAATCAGAGGTCTTCTCAGTAGTCCTTTATTACAGCGTTGATGAATCCTCTGCATTACAGAGTCTCAGAGTCCACTTACAGATGAAGTAACTAGTGGAGTCACAGAGTCCATAGCCTGAAGTTCCTGATTTTTATATACTTTATCTTATGCCCAATCTGTAAAATCCAGCCACCTATATAAACTAAAGTGTGCTCCCAATGAAAGGTGCCAGCATGGCAGGAGGGCTGGTTCTGCAGCATGTTCTAATCAAAGGGTGCCAACATGTAAGGATGTTGTTCTTGGCACACATAGTGTGTAATTGGTCAGCTAAGGAGTCATGCACTCTGCACACGTCCAGCAGCTGTTTGCAGAACAGTGGCTGCAACATTACTAGTGAAAAAGTGGTGCAGGAACATTCTGAATTTACTCAACAAAATAGCTTATTCCCATGGTTGAGACAGGTGAAGTGACTGGCAGAGACTCCATAACGGTCAGTTAACTCTTTCTCCTAGGCTGGAGGCGTATACTGGATCCTAATTTAACACACACAGACCTGGTTGATTAAACTGAAGTCTGCCCAAGAATGAGCAGAATTAGCTGGTCTGACCCAGAACCTTCTTCATTTCCTCCACAGGTCTGCGCCATATAACTATCCTCAAATTGCTAGGACTTGGAGAAGATATTGGAGGTGTCTTAGAGTTGTATCCAATTAATGGTAAGTGACTGTTTCCAGTTTCTTCAGTACTACCCATGGAAGGCATCGCACAGGGCTGAGTGTTTCTTTGCTATAATTTCTTTAGAGGGATGGGCATGACTGTGGTTTTCTCTTTCTTTTTGCTTCTCTTAAGAAACTAGATGAGACAAAAGCAAAAAGCTGTCTTGGTGCTCTTGTGCTAAGCATTATATAGCTTCCTCGGGAGCCCAAATATCATCTGGAGGTCATCTCACATCTCTAAACAGACAGTCCCAAATATAATCTTCTGCCTGCCTTACTGTCAAAGACAAAGGAATGTCTGTTCCTTTTACATGCTCAAGATGTTGTAGGTGTAATAGAAAAACAGACTTAAGAGAATTCTCCTATAGAGGTCCTCATTCACCTTCATTGAATGGTTCGGCCTGGGAAGGACTTTTTAAAGATCATCTAGTCCAGCTCCTCCGCAATAGTCAGGGATACCTTCCACTTAATCAGTCTGCTCCAAGACCTGTCTAATCTGATCTTGAACACCATCATTAATGGGGCATCTACAACCTTCTTTTCAAAGGGTGCCCCTGTGTTGCACCATCCTCAGCCTAAAAAAAACTCTTTTCCTTTAATCTAAATCTACCCTCTTTCTGCTTAAAGCCATTATCCCTTGCCCTGTCTCTCTGGGCCCTTGGTGAAAAGTCTTTCTCCACTTTGATTAGAAGTCACCTTTAAGTGTTCCACTTGCATCCCAGCAGGCTACTTCAGGTAGTTATTATTAGAAGAGCTCACTGCCGGGGTGTATTTCAAATGCTATAGGTTCCTTTACCACCTAATCAAAACAACTGCCTCTATCAGTGGAAGAACAAAGAAAGGAAGAAGCTTATTTATCCCATCACAGTTCCTACTGCTTGGTGCATGAAAGCATCTTACTCCTTCTACTGCATACAACTGAGTCCACGCCTAAGAAAGAATAAGAAGGGACAACACAGATGTCATACTTCTTCCATCGACACTCTTGCAGCCTCTGCTTACTTTTCACTGAAGGATTCCATGACTTTGGTTATCATCCCTCTTTATTAAGATCAGCAGACCTCTTTTCAATTTGTTTGCCCTGAACATGATCCCCATGACGCTGTTTGATATGCTTTATCTCTTGTGTGGAGAAAAAGGTAAACATTTCATCCCTATCTATCCCTGCAGCAATATTCACAATGTTGTAGACCTCCCACCAAACCATTTATTTCTCAGACTTCTGTCTTTACTTGGTCACCTCTCATACAGAGTTCATTCCAATTCTGTGATCGACTTCGTTGCTTTTCTGACTTTTTTCCCCTGTTCTACCATATTTTTGTGAGGTGAGAGAACCAGAATTTCATGCAGTGTTCAAGATGCACACAAACAACAGGTTTCCATGGCAACATAATAATACTTTGCTTTGTTTGATATTATTTTCCTCATGTTTTATAACATCTGTTTTGGCTTTTGACCATTAGCCTTTCATAAAACTGTTATAGCCCCAAGATCTCACTGCCAAGTGGCAATCATCAGACTTCACCATTTCTTACATAATCAAATCTTTCACCACATGAATCATTTTACTTCAACCTGAATAAAATTCCTTCCATAATTTTATTAACCAGTCACACAATCTTACAAGGCTCTTCTGCAGTGCTTCACAATCATCCCTCGCCCTTACTACTCTGAGCATCTCCACATTCTCACTACACTTCCTGACCCTCATACTCATACCTTGCAAATATATTGAATACCACCAGTCCCAGCAGAAAAAAGTGTGGAACTTCAGTGGTGGCCTACCTCCACTCTAGGAACTGATCTTTCACTCCCACCTGGTTTCTGCTTTTCAACCAAGCTTCCTTTTAAAGCCTTCTGGAAATCCACAAAGCCTGTATCATCCAGACCACCCTTAGCCACCTACTTGCTGACTTCCTTTAGAGAATCTCAGCAAGATTGTAAAGCAGGATGCCACTTGTAAGATTGCTCTTGCCAAGCCAAGTATGTATGTGTGTCTGTGCATCTATATAGGTGCCCAGTTGTTCTAGTTGTCTTGCACTTTCTACTCATTTACCTAACACTGACTTCATACTTACAAGCTTGGAGTTCAGCAGGTTTTGCTAGAACATGTACTTTAAAGTGACCATGATGTCTACCACATCCCATATCTCAAGAGGGAAGCTTTATATTGCCACTAATGACCATCAAATTCATCCTGCAATTCTCCACATTGTTACACTTCCATTCTTGTGATTTCTTTGACTGAGTTTCTCACATATGCCCTCAGTGACTCAAGCTGCACAGAAGCCAAGGAAGTGTATATGTGTTGGGTGACAAAAAGGTGTGTCACAGTCTAGTAGCTTCAGCCCAACTAACCTAACAAAACCACTACAAATACATCTTTAGTTCACAGTGGAGCAGCTTCATTTTGGAACCAGGAAATCCTGAGCTTGTAAATGACAGGTATCTGACATGGTTGTATCCTATTTCATGTTGCTAACTCACCTACTAAAATATCAATGCTGGTTTTATGTGATCACTTCTTAGGAAGCTCTACGGTAGACCGAGAAGATATCCCAGCTCATTTGGTGAAAGATATCAGAAACTATTTCCAAATCAGCCCAGAATATTTCTCCATGCTTCTGGTTGGGAAAGATGGAAATGTCAAATCCTGGTATCCTTCTCCAATGTGGTCTATGGCGATTGTGTATGATCTGATTGACTCCATGCAGCTTCGGCGACAGGAAATGACAATTCAGCAGTCTCTTGGCATGCAGTGCCCAGATGATGAGTACGGTGGGTATGGGTACCATAGCTATCACCAAGGATACCAGGAAGGTTACCAAGATGACTACCGTCACCATGGAAGTTACCACCATGGATACCCATATTGAGATGAGCAACTTAGCCTTCAACTGCCCTGTGTCTGTCTTCTAATAGCTATCCAAGCAATAGGTGGCCAGTTGCAGGAAGTCTTCCTAGGCCACCATCCATGCCTCGTTCTTCCACTGTTCAATCAAGGAACTTTGGTCACTTGCCTTCTCGAAAACACAGAAGCCTTTACAGTGAAGCAGTTCAAACCTGTAGTATTGAAGCTTTAAACAATAAAGACTCCTTTATATTTTTAAACTTTTATAAACAAAGGGCATCAGCAAGTGCTGTTTGTATTAAAACCAATCAACCAACCAAACAAAAAAACCCAAACCCCACAGTCCCAGTCCATGGACAGTGCTGTGGGGCAGGACACAAACTGTCCCACAAACATTGCAATGCTCTTCTTAGTATTTTTTTCTAAGAAGAAAAAAAAAAAAAAGTATATTTATTGGAAAGTGAGATTGCATTGTGCTCATGAAGAGATGCAAATAATCACACTTCAAGACTTACCCAGAAAAGGAAAATTTATGAAGGAAGCACGGTGCAGGCTCTTTAATAGTAACAACAGCAATAATAATAATAATAATAAAATCCTTTTGAAGTACCTTGTCTAAAAAGACAGCTTCCCTTCTTGGTGCATTAACATTGTAATTAGCAAACTCTGTCAATGAAAATAAGAATTTATGGCTATGGCAAGATTTGTTCCAATAAAATACAGTTAAATGTTTTAACTACAAAGCTTGCTGCACAGCCATTTATTCTTTTAGTTAGAGTCCCTCTTCTCTTTAAGTCCTGCCTACATGGGAGTCAAATCTGAGTTCACGAAAGCCAAGGGGAAACACCAACCATAGGTAACATTGCCTGAGATAAAGAAACCTGAAAAGCACTATTTTTACCAGAAGAAAAATTTCCTCATTCACATATATTTTAAATCAGTTGTAACTATGTAGAGAGCTCTATAATAATGTTTTTAATTAAACTATTGCTCTAAATTTAGATTTTCCTTCTATCTCTTCTTCTCCTAGTGGGATGTGGTGGTTTGGGAGTTACCTGCCTGCCCCCCCCCCCACTGAAGAAAATCACCCAGACTAGACTCAGCCAAGTTGGAAATTAGAATGAAGCTTTATATTCACAGCTTAGCACAATATACAAGCAGGTATTTACAATATATACAGATATATACAAGTTAAAAGGTAATATGGAAACACAACACCCCTCCCAAAAAACAGAGTGCCCAGGAGGGGTTCCCAACCAACCCTTCCACCTCCTTTCCACCCCTCTACCTTATCCCAGACTTTGTTTGGAGAATTGGCCAGGAAAGTTAGGAAGCAGAAGGATTAGTTACACAGACAGCAGGTTAGGGAGAGAGGGGAGGCTGCCAGAGCCAGAGAGCAACTCTGTTATCTATATTTATGTTCTTGTTTTTATACATCTCAGCAAGCCTATGAGCGAAGTAGGCATCACCATTTCCTTTTCACAGCCTATCATCTAATTCTTCTTACCAAAATATTCCAGCTAGCTTCAAACCAGCACATGGTGGGGGGGGGAGGGATCATTTAGACTGTTTATAAAACTACTTGCGAATAATTTTCTCTGCTACTAAATCAGCTCCAGTTCTACCACACTTTATGAAATGGTTTTCTTCTCCCTTCTCATTGGTGTCTCTAGGCATTGTATTTATTGCAGCAGGCTACTTCTGCAAAGGCAAAGCTGCACTCATTGCTGTGCTCTCAACACCACGTGGGTCAGATTTCTAAACATTAGAGGTCCAGCAGGCAGATGTAGAAACATCCTGAAGGCAACATGCAAGCCTTCCTAGCAGCACGGTGGTCCGTTCTAATGTTGAAGGCATGCATGATCAGCCACATTTCCTTTTCTATTCAGAGACATGGGTGCACAGACCACGTAGAGATACATGTAGCAGGACACTTACTAGCTTTTGCCATCGCAGCAGTAGCACAGAAATGGAGAGAAGCTACAACTCTAAGTTGGACAGAGCATGCCCCACAGTTTGAGTTTCAGCATTATCCAGATTTAATTAGTTCTTATCTCAGATGAAAACAGAAGTGAATAAAGCAACAACTTCACTCAAAATCAGGTGGCTTCTTTAAAAATGTAGTCACAAAAGATCAGACTTTCCTCATCCTTCTTCATCAGAAAGGTGAGCAGATGTGGAGAGGTTACAGGATTGGATGTAAAAAAAAAAACAAAACAAAACTCCCTAAGATTATATAAATTCATAGAATCAAGCAGGTTGGAAGAGACCTCCAAGCTCATCCAGCCCAATCTAGCACCCAGCCCTGTCCAATCAACCAGACCATGGCACTAAGTGCCTCGTCCAGGCTTTGCTTGAACACCTCCAGGGACGGCGACTCCACCACCTCCCTGGGCAGCTTCTTTACAAACCTGGTTACCCTCTGGGGCAGCCTGCCCTCCATGCCACAAGGTCTAGTCTGCACAGGGTACAACTTCCAACTTAACTCTCTGGGGTGCCTAGAGCTCAGCTGGGGAAGGCAAACATTTGACAAAACCATTCCTAGATAATTGTGAGTGGCAGTGAAGCTGGAGCTAGATGATCTTAAAGGTTTCTTCTGACCCAAACCATTCTGTGATTGCTGCCTACAGAGACTTTTCAAGCTCTCATTAACTATTGCACCTCCACAACCAAAAGCAGTGGACAGAGAAATACAAAAAACAGAGAGGAGCTGCAAAAAGAATCACAGAATTGAAGGGTTTCTAGAAGAAACTGCGAGGTCTCACAGCTCAGTTTTAGAAAATAAGTGCCCATTGGATCAGCGTATTAAGGTCAACTGCCTTATTATCTTTGCCTACAGGAAAAGCAGAGGGAAGTGCACCAGATGTCCTATAGATAAACAACTTTGGTGTGTTTCCAAACAGGTGTTCATTTCAATTTTTCTGTAATCTTACTTTTTTTAAATGTAAAATCTTTAAATGAAAGCATTTTTAACTCACATTACAAACCACAGAAATTAAATGCCCTGTCCTGGGCAGGAGATGGTTAAATTACAAAAGACTGCAACATTTTCCCCTCCTTTTTCAAAGCTAAGCTGTGCAAGTACCAAACCCAGCCTAGGCATTCAGTGGGAGTTGAGTTAAAAAGACAACTCCAAACAAGTCATTCACATACAAGTGAGGTTGGAGTGGGCTCTTAACCAAAACTACGTGCCCAAGTATCCACAGAACATCAGAATGACAGTATTACACTGTATTCTGGGGCTAATTCCTGCCTTCATTTAAAAATTGCTTACAGTTACAAAAAAACTCCAAACAAACAAAAAAACCCCAAAACCAAACCCTCTAGCAATGATTTAAAATCCTAATTTTGTAACCTGCCTCTCCTAATGAAAAACTAAAAGCAAAACCTAAAGGAGCAACAAGCCAAATATCCTTTCAACAAGAACACAGAATCACAGAATTCACCGGGTTGGAAAAGACCTCTAGGATCATTGAGGCCAACCTATCACCCAGCCCTGTCCAATCAACCAGGACCACAGCACTTAGTGCCTCATCCAGCCTCCTCTTAAAAACCTCCAGGGATGGTGACTCCACCACCTCCCTGGGCAGCCCATTCCAATGGCCAATCACTCTTTCTGTGAAGAATTCCTTCCTAACATCCAGCCTAAACCTGACTTAGCAAAGGGCAAACTTCTCAGTCAAATCTCATGGAAAAAGCTACTGCTCTTTACAGTGAAGGTGGTGAGATGCTGGAACAGCTTGCCCAGGGATGTTGTGGATGCCCCGTCCTTGGAGGTCTTCAAGGTCAGGATGGACAGATCCTTGAGCAACCTGGTCAAGTGGAAGGTGTCCCTGCCCATGGCAAGGTGTTGGAACTAGATGATCTTTACAGTCCCTTCCAACTCAACCCATTCTATGATTTTAAGTGCAAAGCAATCTAAGGCTTACTTGCTCAAGTTGACAGCTATGATCATAAAGGCAGTGAACTCAGGCAGTTAAATATTGCAAAGGTGTATGCAATGGGGAAAAAAGGGGGAACAACCAAAACAAACGAAACTTTTACTTCCCAAAACAGGAAACCAATAAAATCCATGTTTCTGGAATTTACATTGAAATATCCTTTCCAAATTTGCCAACACCACCAAGCTGTGTGGTGCAGTGGAATCTCGAGGGAAGAGATGCCATCCAGAAGGATCTTAACAAGCTTGAAAACGGGGGCAGTAATAACTGCATAAGGTTCAACAAGTCCAGCTGCAAGGTCCTGCATCTTGATTGGGCCGATCACAGACACAAGCACAGGCTAGGTGCGAGTGGGTTAAGAGCAGCCCTGAAGAAAAAGACTTAGGGGTGTTGACAGATGAGAAGCTCAACATGAGCCAACAGTGTGCTCGTGCAGCCCAGAAGGCACCTATATCTCAAGCTGCATCAAGAGGGGTACAGCCAGCAGGTGAAGAGAGGTAATTCTGCCCCTTTACTTTGCTCTTGTGAGACCTTATCCAGTTCTGGTGTCCCGATCACGAGGTCATAGAACTGTTGAAACAAGTCCAGAGGAGTGCCACAAAATTGACCCAAGGGCTGGAGCACCTCTGCTATGAGGATAGGCTGAGGCAGCTGGAGAAGCGAAGACCCCACAGGGATCTTACAGCTGCCATCCACTACCTGAAGGGAACCTACAAGAAGGCTGGAGAGAGACTTCTCATAAGGGTGTCTGATGATAGAATGAAGCATAATGACTTCAAGCTGGAAAAGGGTAGATCCAGACTGGATGTTAGGAAGAAATTCTTTACAGCAAAGGTGGTGAGACACTGGAACAGGCTGCCCAGAGGGGTTATGGGTTCAAGGCCAGGTTGGGTAAGGCCTTGAGCAACCAAGTCTAGCTGAGATGCATCCTTGCCCATGGCAGGGAGCTTGCAGTAGAAAGTCTCTAAGGTCCCTTACAACCTAAGCCATTCTATGATTCTGCAAATAACTAGGATTCATTTTCTGGAAGCTGTCTTCTATAGAAGGTCAATGAGAGCAGCTGTAAAGAATTTTTCAACCACAACATTAATTTATTTCACTTTGTAGTTATTCTTAATATAACCTAGAAAAAGCTAATACTCCTGGAAAAAAAATGAGTGAAAATAATTTTAGATTCCTAGTTTGTAACTTGGCAGTGATGACCACATACAGAAAAAAAACCTGCCCCTCTTGATAGATCAATGACAGGAGGTATGTTAATTAATATAGCAATGAGCCATCAATACAGGATACATAAGCTGTTACACACAGGATGGCATGAGGGAACAAAGGCAGGACTGTCTTCAGTTCACAGAGAAATGCATCACTAAATGATTACTACACACTGTGGAATGAGGCTTTGACACTGAACTCATTGCTTATCTTCTCAAGAATTCATCTGACAGTATCTTTCAACTACGAAAGACATTTTTGAAGGGAGGAAATTATAAACCACCATCTTTTCCAGTGTTCTGAGAGAAGAGGCTTTGAGAACATACCAAGTGGCTCTTATCTGCATTCCTATTCCCTTCCCTCTTTTAAAATTCTCTGAATTATTTGGAACCTATTTTTCATCTCACTCAAAATATAATCCAGCAGATACCTCAACAGGAGATCACTATGCCTGGCACTCAGCAGAATGATTTCTCTCTCTACAAAATGAATGCAAGATCTTATCAGTCTGACAGGGTAAAGCAACACCAAGTGATACTACCACCTGCAACCTCACGCTCAGTGCTCCAGATGCTGAAGGACATCACTGTTAGTTGTGCAATAATTGTTTTCATGTAATTGCCTCAAGGCAAATGAAGCTTCTACACACAAAAAGCCTTCTAAACACAAAAAAGGACCCCATAAGGTGTTCACAACGTATAACATAGTTTTGTTTTATTCAAGCTCTTTCAAAGTTAGGCCACATAAATCCCATGTAAAATTTGCTATCTGCAATGCAGGCATTCCACATGTCATCTCCTCAGACATTGGGAGACAGGCACACAAAGGTCTCACACCGAAAATGTGAGGACAACTCGTGGCTGAAATCAGTGAAATGTATTCTGCTCTCAGTCACATCAGAGAAAAAGCACAAAGAAAGGACTCCACAGGAGTCGGTATAGCATTACACTGGTGTGAAAACAGGACTGAAGACAGAATTAGGACCATTCAAACTCAAATCACACGCTAGACATCTGATGGATCAACATACCCTTAACCCAAAGGATTTGATTTATTATACATTCTCAAGTGGAAGTTTGATGAGGTTGACTCAGAGGGAGTCTTTTACTCAGCTAGGCATATGTTGATCTGAATTACCAAAATACAGTAAAGCAGCCAATATGACTCATTATTTGTGAAAATAAAACTTATTGGAGCATTTGTACGCTGGAAGATGCAGCAAAAACATTAATCAATGCTCATATTGCTTCTGCGAGGTGAACAGTTTCATCTCCGCTCTGCTAAGCAAGGAATTCATACAGGAAGTTAACAGCGACTTGAGACAAGACATGATCAGAGTCCACGACTACCCTTCCACAATGCAGCACCTGTCACCAACACCAAGGTCCAAGCCTCTTATCTGCATCAGCTGAAAATGTTGTTCCTTTCAACAGGATTCTGAACTCCTGATGGATAGGAGGATGGAATGCAACTCACTATATATAGGGCTTCAGTGTTTTCCTCATTCACCTGTGAAATCCAACCCTAAGACAGTCTCGATTGGCTTGCAAGTGGAGAAAAATGACCCTTCTCTGTATTAATAAGATATTAACATTCTCTCACTATGAGTAATTTAGCATTCCTCTGAGCCAGCCTCATGCTAGAGGGAATCTTCATCTGTATCAATGTCACTGCTTGGTTTGTTCAGTCTCTCAAATTCTTCTCCATCCTACAGGAACAAGAAACAAAACAGAACAAATGTGTGCAAAGTTATCTTGTTATTAACACAAAGAGAAAAGGAAAAAGAAGAGCCAAATTTTAAAAGAAAAAAATATTAAAAGACCCCCCCAAAAAAAAAATTTTCAAAAAGACAGCAGAGTGTGATTTTAAAGCATCACTTTTATAAAATTAAGACCCTGCAACTTAAATCTTGTACTGGTGTGTTATAATCTTGCTCCAAAATACACATGCTCATAAAACCCACCACACTTAGTGACTCACTCCATAAAACAGCACATAGCCCATTCCTTCCTAAGGAAGCCTGCTCACATAGTGCTATTTGGGTTTACCATAGCTGCTCACTTTTAAGTGTTAAAATAGCTAACACCTGCTGTAGAAAAAAAAAAGATGATTTTGTGTCATTTACTACTTGTTAAACAACAAGCTAAAATAAGTACCACGTACAGTTTCTGGAAAGCATCTCTTCCAACTTTAGTGTTTCCTAGAATTAAGTGAAGACAGCGCTCTCTGCTGGTTGAGATGTGTTACAAACCAAAGCGGGGAGGGAAAAGTGTTAAAACTCTGCATTTAAACATTATCTTTGTCTTTGGATTATCTTTCACTGTTAAGGTAGTAACGCTATCTTAACACCAAATATATTGACTTCTTCATGACGTTGGCTCAGCTATGCAGATTTATCAGTTCTACTTCAGTACAATTATTCCCCCCAGGTGTTAAATTCAATTTCTGGAGGCAGTAAAATATTTTGGTTATAAAGGTTTAAAGAGAGGATTTATGCAAAGCTGAAGTTGCTCACAGGATTGCCCGTGGTCACAGCATGAAAGCAATGCTTATCCAGGCTTCATGAATTGAAGAAGTGGAATATGCAAAGCAATACGCAATCCATTTTAAAGATTTTAAGAAGTACTGAGGGGTTTTGGTGTTTGAGACGAGGGCTGAGCCCAGAGAAAATGAATCTTCCAAACGTTCTATTGCATAAATAGAGGTGAAACAAAAGAGAAACCAGGAGACAAGCACTGAAAAGCCTTACCCCGCTTGACCTCTCCCATGCATCTCCTTTGACAAGTTTGCCCCTTTCCCGCAGAGTGAAGTATTCTAGGCCTCTTGGTTTACTGGAATTGTAGATGAATATGGAGAGAAGCACTACAGGAGCTTCCAAAAAGAACTCTAGAGAAGGTCTGAAGTCAAAAATGATGAAAGAGACGGTGGTGATGATGACAGTGGTGATCTGAGCAGTCATAACGTGGAACATATTGTCTCGGAATTTTAAGATGAAGGCTACAGACAGCCCCAGGAACGCTGTGACAAATATGAGAGCCACTGAGAAGACATTGTGCCCATAAAAGAAACCACAATTCTCTATCTGCCTCCGGTCCTTAGTCTGCAGCCCCAGCATAAGCCCATTGAACAGCACCCCAAAGGCATAGAGTTTGCTGTTCTGCGTGAAGATGCTTTCAGCAAGCTGATCTCCATCTTTCAAGATCTTTTCATTGTAGATGTTAGCCAGGGCAGAAATGAAACACTGCACTAGAATAAGCAGATGACCCAGGCTGAGGTGGAGAGGTTTCAATGCTCCTGCCATGGCAGTGGTGACATTCCACTGGAAGCTGGGAAGGAAACGTGGTGCTTCACAGTTGCCCTTTTCCTGGCAGGCTTCCTCAGGTCCGGCATAGAGAAGGCAATGGTTAGAGGGACTGAAAAACATACTGTGATGGAATCCATGTACAGCCAAGCTTTGCTGATGGCCTCCAGTTCCTAAAGTCAGTGCAACGATGGACAGGAATAAAATGACCAGAGATGCCCATTGTACCCAAGAGAGTTTTCGCCTAGGAGTAGACAAAAAGAGCCATTACCTTTAGAAACACAGTGGCACAAATTAAGTGACATGACAACGAGCTCTATAAAACATATAAAAGACAGATGTCACAGACAGAGGAGACAGGTACCAGGAAAAAAACCTTGGCTTTTCAGAAGTGACAGTAAGATGCCAAAATGCAGTCAGCTTTTCTAAGACAAGGGAGGAAGGGGCTCAGCCCAGCCCTTATAGAAATACAAAACAGAGTATTCTGTAGAGTTAAAGATAGTCTTTCAAGATCATGTGACTGCTTGACGACTTAAAAGCAGCTGTTGTCTCCACAGGAGCACAGGTCTGACAGATAAAAAGAAACCACAAACACTAAAATAATTAGTCTCTTTGTTAAGCTTTCACTACATTTCACATTTCCTCCCTCAGTTTTGTGCACCAGCAGGCAAAGAGGAACACATAGGACAGGGTCTTGCTTTTGTCATAGATGTAACAAAGGGGGGCCTTAAAATGCCTTTTTAACATAATATTATGCAGTTGACTGGAAGCACGTCAAGGCTGGCACAGCATCACAGAAGACACCTTATCTTTCACTCTTATGTACCTCATTCCCTTTTGGTAAATGACATTTATAGTCAATAAAGAATTATAACAGATTGGAAAGAAGTACCACTAATCGTGAAATGCAAGATTTAATCACAGAATGGTGAGGGTTGGAAGATACCTCCAGAGACCATTGAGTCCTGCCAAGGCAGGTTCACCTAAAGATGGTCACACAGACACGTGTCCGGTTGAGCTTTGGATTTCTCCAGAGACGGAGATTCCACCACCTCTCCAGGCAGCCTGTTCCAGTGCTCCATATTCAAGATCATCAAGCCCAATTTATCACCCAACATTATCTCATCAACTAAACCATGGCACCAAGTGCCTTATCTAGTCTCTTTTTAAACACCTCCAGGGACAGTGACTCCACCACTTCCCTGGGCAGCCCATTCCAAAGGCCAATCACTCTTTCTGCAAAGAACTTCTTCCTAACATCCATTCTAAATCTCCCCTGGCACAGCTTGAGACTGTGTCCCCTCATTCTGTCCCTGACTGCTTGGGAGAGGAGACCGACCCCCACCTGGCTACAACCTCCTTTCAGGTAGTTGTAGACAATGATAAGGTCCCCCTTGAGCCCCATCTTCTCCAGGCTGAACAAGCCCAGCTCCCTCAGATGCTCTTTGTAGGGCTTATGCTCCAGCCCTCTCACCAGATAGAGAACTGGGCTGAGGCTGAATATGAATTTTGTGTATTTTGCATGGTTTTGTACTGTTCTATATAGTTGTGAATAGTATTTCCATTTCAATTTCCAATTCTGACCAATTCTATGTAAAGCATTTTCTTTCACTCCTTTGGGGAGGGGTAAGAGTTTCTGCCTGCTCTCCAAAACTACAACATCACCCTTGAAGTACTGATAAGCATTTATGAGATCCCCCCTCAGTCTTCTCTTTTCCAAGCTAAAAAGACCCTATTCTCAGTCTTTCCTCTTGTGCTAGTTTGAGGGATCCTAGGTCCCCCTTAAACAAAACCACAGGGACAGAGGCCCATCCCAGAATACTGTAATATTGTCATGCTGTTCCATCTTCGGTATCACAGTTCAAAAGTGCCTGACTTGATCTCTCCCCATTTTCCTCCCTGCCTTCCTTGCTCCTACTCCTCCTCTCTGAGAACAGCAGGCCTGTTATCTCATGGCTCATGGGGGAGATAGTCAGGCAGGAAATTGAGCCACTGAGGCCTTGTAGGCTGGGGGGGGCAGTTTCAGCCTACCCTCAGGCTGACTGAGGGTGGAAGGGGCGGAGGACTCTAGAAGGCTGGTTTGGGCCGAGTGGGTTTTTGTACTTATTCTACCTGATTGCCTTTTGTAGATATGCTCTTGTAAATAGAATTTCTCTTGAAACTTCCAATCGGTGTGCAGTATCCTCATTCCTACTCCTGGAAAGGGGTAAGAGTCATTTCTGTCCTCCAGTACTGGGTAAGCTCCTGGCCCAAATGTTCTAGTCCCCTCATCGTCTTTGTAGCTCTAAGTACAAATGAAATCACACAAACCTTAATTTTGACCATCCAACAGCCTTATAATCACAATTTCAGTTATTTTCTATTACAGGTGACCAAATGTGTAGAGATAAGAAGGGACTCCTCATAAGCTGCTACTGCCTACACCTTCAGATGCAGAAAACAAAAGCCACCTCTCCAAGTAGGTATAGCCATAAGAAAAAAGAACTATTGTTCCCATCAGACAAAGAGAAAGAATGTAGCTTAACTTCTTCATCAAGGCCAGGAAGACAGACAATATTTTTTTTAGTGAGTATTACTTACTTTAGGACTATCCTGAAGAGAAGAGCTGTTGTTATAATGACAAAATTTGAGAAGAGCACAGCCATTGCCTAGAAAGAAAAGGGATGCAAAGTTACAGTCCAAACATAGAGAGGACATCAATAAGCCACCGACTTCAAGTGTTCACCTTTCTGTGATGTGCCACAGTGAAAAGCATCACCTGGTACAGAAATTTCTACTTTACCCAAGTGTAAGAACAACATGCCCCTAAAAGATATTCAAGTGACATTTCAAAATCTCAAGCAAACCACAGCACCCAAGTTCCACTGTAACGAGGAAAGCTGTGCTGAAACGAAGATGTGAGGAAACCAATCCAGAGTAAAACTTACTTAAAAAAGAACATTTTTCAGTTTCCTGTCAGATCAGCTCCCCAGTCAGTTTGATCAGTTAGCTGCAAAACCAGCTGTGTCAGCCAAAGGAGGAAGTTGCTTCAATATGAAAATAAAAAATGGGGAAGGTGAGGGTGCTTCTGGCTGCAGTGCAAGTTTGCAGCATTCATCAAAACCCAAGTTTGGACAAAGCACTTGCAGAAAATAAACTACTTTTATGTCAAGTGCATCTGCTGCCTTCATTAGTCTAGGGAAAAGAAGACCGAGAGATGATCTCAGCAATGTTTACAAATATCTGAAGGGTGTGTGTCAAGAAGAAGCCAGTCTCTTTTCACTGGTGCTCTGATTGAATGAGAGGCAATGGACACAAATGGGAATATAAGAAGTTCCACCTCAATGTAAAGAAAAATTTCTTTGCTGTGAGGGTGCTGGTGCACTGAAACAAGATGCCCAGAGAAGCTGGAGTTTCCTGCTCTAAAGACTTTCATTTATATATGACCTGCACTAGGTGATCCTTTGGCAGAGGTTTGAACTAGATGATCTCTGAAGAGCCTTTCCAAACCCTACCATTCTGTGATTCATCAAAGGTAAGGAGGCTTGAATTTTCAGAACTGCAACTGTACTAAAACAATTCACCTATTTCAAAGTAGAACTGAAGACAACTCTAAAGCTCTTATCTAATTTGCAACTAGCTGTATAATCATGAAAATACCTGAACCCATGGCCATGATCCCAAGCTGCAAACTCCTTGTGGCAAGGCTTGTCTTTTTGGTCTCTGTATCAGACACTCTATACTGGGGCAATGTACCAAGAAGAGGCTGTTTTAGACACTGCAGTTACCATTAAAAATTTGAATCGACCAGGACCACTGGGGACAAAAAAAGGTTCTTTCTGGTGTGTGTGTGGGGGCTTCCCAAATTGTGTGTTATTCAGGACTGCCTTGCATAGGAAGTACACATACAAAATCTGTGCGTCTGAACTCTTTTGTCCAATTCAGCCTTAGAGTGAGAACTCTAAGACAATTTTTATATACACACGAAAAAAATATGGATTCAGAAGTCTAAAACACAGAATTGATCCTGAATTTTCTTACCTACATTTCCACATTTCCAATTCTGCAATAGCAAAGCCCTTTTCATTTACTAGAGAAAATGCACAGGTCCTTTTCCCATCACCTGTGTTCCACTCTATTCCAACACACTCTCAGCTGAATGGTAAGTCTCACAAAACAGTACAACACAGGGTCTCATATAAGCTAAAGACACTTAAGAAACCACAGCTGAATGTTATGCTTTGCAAGACTACAACTCAACAAATAGTCATGTTAGGTGAACTTTGTGGAAGGAGAAAATACTAGAAAAGCAAATAAACCTGGTATAAATGCTTCTGGGGAAAAAAAAGGCTTGATGCAAAATACAGAAGTGTTCCATGCATACTCTGGTTTTGCTTTACAATCAAACCCCTTCAACTCTGATAAGATTAAGAGAATCAAAATCTATAGCAGGATAGTTACAAGACATTAATTTTGAGTTGCTTTGTTCTCTGAGGTCTCAAGGACCTCTGTCCTAGATGAGAAGGATTAAGAAAAAAAAATTTACTAAGAATCACCATGCCACTGAGTTACAAGGCACAAAGTCTCCAAAACTAAATCTCGTCAGTAGGAACTGCTAGCCTCTAGAGTATTGTGATGGTTTGGGTGTTCCCCGCCCCCCACAACTTTAGAAATCACCCAGACTAGACTCAGTCAGCTCTGGAAATTTGAATGAAGCTTATATTTACAGCTGGCACAATTTACAAGCAGATATTTACAGTATATACAGATATATACAGAAATACACAAGGTAAAAAGGTAATACAGACACAACTCCCCTCCCAGAAACCTGAGTCCCCAGGAGGGGCTCTCAACCACCCCTCACCTTCCCCCTACCCCTCTCAACCTTACCCCAGTCCCAAGGAAGAATGGAGGTTCGGCCAAGAGGATTAAAAAGCAAAGGTGAATCAGCCAAGGCAAATGGAGGGTGAGGTTAGAAAGCAAGATGGAGTTCAGCCAGCAGCCTCAGCTCCCCAGCAGGCAAAGAGCTGAGAGCAAAGCCCAGAGCGAAGTGCCCAACCAAAGTGACTTTATCTAATGTTTTGCTTTTCCTTTCTACACATCTCAGCAAGACTGTGAGCGAAGTAGACCTCACCATTGTTTTCATTTCTCAGCCTATGATCTAATTCTTCTCACCAAAACATCCCAGTAGGCTCAAACTAGCACAAGTATCTATAGCTGAAGCTTCATGCAAAAAGAAATAATAATCTCAGCAAAGCAACTCCCTATTTCAGTAAACTGCTCACCCATGAATTGCTTAGTCCCCAGCCTACTTAAGTTTTTAAAGTTACACAAAACCTGGTTCAAACAGATACAGCTGCCTTCTTTCAAGCATCTTGCCTCCACTTTTCCATTTTCACAGATTTGTACACTGTCAAGGTATTCTATGTTCTGGGTATTTGGTTATTAGAATTACTTGGTTATTTGAATTATTAGAATCTGATTATTAGAATTATTAGAATTCCATGATTCTATCTCTTTTACAATGATAATGGTTAAAATGTCATCTAACCATTGCAACAAATATCCAGTTAAAAGGTATAAGACACTGAGAGGTTTTTTTAAAATAGGAATCCTCATGTTCCAAGGGGAGAGAAAGTATGAGGGCATGTGTGCATGTAAATTACAAAACCTGTGTCTATTACAAAAGATTACTTTAACAGAGCCAAATCAGATTGCTTAAGAAAGCAAGAGTGTTTATGTAACCTCCTAAACATCAGGTTTTGCTATTACAAACACTACTGTTGAATATCCTTCCTAAAGTGAGAAAGAATTCCAAACAATAAAACAAAATTACAAAACCCAACCAACAACCAAAGAAAAAACCCCACAGAACAAGCCCCAGATCCAGGCAATTGTGCCTGTTATTTTAAGATGTCCAAATCCTGATTTTAATTAGATGTTTCCAGCCAGGTCTTGTTCTAGACACTGGCCTGTCCTTGACAGAAGTATACACCTGAAAGGCCTAAATTTTAAAAAGAAATTCTTATACAGAAACATTTACATTTTATTTCTAATGTCAGACAGGGGCATCCACAGTAGTTTATGGCAGGCACTAACCATTTGTTTCCATCTAACTTCAAACACAGATTCTGAACCAAAAAGCATAGTTTATGGCAGGCACTAACCATCTGTTGCCATCTAACTTCAAATAGAGATTCTGAAACAAAAAGCAACCCAGCACAAAAATAAAAGCTCAGAAACTGTACTATTTCCTGAGCACATGTAGATTCATCCCTAAGGATCAACATAGCTAGTACTAGTAGCTAGTACCAATTAAATTTTGTTCTTAAACATAACTGAGGAAACAAATGCAAAATATTAAAAGTCAGTTCTCTTTCTCCCCTCCTCAATTCCTGTTAGACTTGCTCTTTTTGCACCATTACATTTAATCACGTTTATTTAGTCAGTGGGGAAAGAAAGCAAGTCATCCTGTGAAGCCACATACATAGAGTGGTAGAAGCCTTCCAGAAAAGTGCAGCTCAAATACTAGCAGAATGAGCAAATCCATTGAAAGAGATACAGAATTGAAGAAAACAAAGGACAGAAAGCAATTAAAATCTACCTAGTACTTAAGCAATTCTGCCTATTTCTAGATCACTTTATTAGAGAGACCCTCCTCTACTGAGAGCTGTACTACACTGACCAGTGGGCAAGACGATGGGAAGGTCTAACTGGCCAGGAAACAGATCATTCTTTTACCTGCAGATCATGCCTTGCCAGTGTTAGAACAGTCTAAGGGCAATGTTACCTATCACTATGACACTGGTGAACACCTTATTCAGTGTATGTATACTTACTGGCTGGAGGTAGGACAGTACATAGAAGACAATCAAGTTATCCAGAAAGTAAAGAAAGGCAGGGATTGACCATTTCATGGAATTACAAAAATTCTTCCAGGAAAGACATTCAAAGGCATGATCTGAAAGGAAGAGAAATTAGTAAGAACGACATCTTCCTTATTAACAACAGACAAGACTGTTCCCTTGTAAAAGAATAGGTGCCACTGTTTTGTTTTCAGGACCACTGGATTGAAAAAACAGTAAGGTACCACAGCTCTCTGGTGACACAGAGAAGAGATTCAGGGCAGAACACACAGGTAGAGCAGCAATCTCATGCCTACAGACCTTCACCTTCTTGCTTCAGCAGGGAATTATCAAGGAACCTGCTAACCTCAACAGAGTACTTGTTCACTAGGAGCAAAGAGTCAATTATAAGCCATTCTTTGAGGGCCAAAAAGCACCTCAAAGTCCCCATACAATAGCAACATCAATACTAGGTATGATTTCTTTTGATGATTCTGTCACATGTAGACTGAACCAATGACACAAACAGTGGATCTGTTCATATAGCAGCACATAAAGGGCAGCCACCACTGTCAGAAATATGAATCAAACTAGAACTCGGTATCTATAGCACACAGCACATGATCTGGGTAAAAAGAGAACATACAGGAAGAAAAAAAGAACAAGGCACAAAGCATGACATCTACTTCAGTGTTCAGGAAACACACTTTAAGAGGAAGACTGTGATAAACCTTAGACTACACTGACAGTGCTTTGTTGGCACAGACTTAGGACCACAAAATGGTATCTAACCCTTTTCTGAACCACCAAGATATTGAGCTCAAAGTTCAAGGCATTTGGGGAAAAAAAAAAAAAAAGAGAAAGAAAAAGAACGAAAGAAAGAAAGGAAGGAAGAAAGGAAGGAAGAAAGGAAGGAAGAAAGGAAGGAAGAAAGGAAGGAAGAAAGGAAGGAAGAAAGGAAGGAAGAAAGGAAGGAAGAAAGGAAGGAAGAAAGGAAGGAAGAAAGGAAGGAAGAAAGGAAGGAAGAAAGGAAGGAAGAAAGGAAGGAAGAAAGAAGCGGAGAACTGGAAAATGTATAATCAGCAGTAGACAATTGTGGCAAACATTGACTGAATGTATAAGTACTAAATTGTTCACACAAAAATCTCATCAGCTTCCCAGAATCATGACTTGCATGGAGATGTGGACAAATCCCAGCAGTTCAATTTCACAGGAGACTTAGTGCCTGACAATCTCTCCCAATCTGTCAGTTCTCTATGAAGTTAACCTCTCATCCTTCTTACAGCAGGACAGACAAGCCAAGAAATAAAAATAACCTACAATGCAAAACCAGTAGCCAGTGAAGCCTGACACCAGCTTTTCTGAACAGTAGCCCCAAGATTTGAATTCGTGGCAAAGGTACCTTGAATTATACCATTAATGTCTTGTTTCTGATTCAAATACAACCAAACATACATGAAATTTCTTCAGTGGAAGGTGGTGGTGCTTCTAAATAAAAGCGGTCAGAACAACAGAATCTGCAGACCAAATCTTTTGCCTGTGCCACTTAGAAGTTATGATCTCGAGGTGAGGTGATCCTGTTACCCTTGCATGATACCGTGTTAAAATACTGAAGATGTCAGACTTGTGTCTTCATTTTACTTTCTAACACAATTTACCTGTTCTTGTTTTGACTGCCATACAGACAACTCAAGAATACTTGAATTTACAGCACAAAGCAGAATTATAGAAGTTTAGTTATAATTCTGCATGAAAGACACAATGCCAATGAAGTTTAACAGAAGGACCTAGTCCATATTATTACATGTGAATGTATCATTTAATAAACCCAATATCCCCCCCCCAAAACAACCAACAACAAATAATAAAAATTCAAACAACAGAAAAAAAAATCAGAAGTACAACAAATCTTAGAAAATCAACAAATTTTAGTTAAATATAGGTACCTACCTTTTTTCTTAACCCACAGTGCCAAAATCACACACAGGACCAGCTTTACTACTTCAGAACATATGTTCACTGTTGTAGGAAGGTAATCGTATTTGTTATCTGTGGGATTCAGCAAATCATAGAGAGTATACAATCAGATTCTGTTTCCTGCATTTATAAATTAGAGCAGGAAACTATTTTAACCTCTCCAGTAGGAATTTTAGCCACTCTCCATAAATGAAAATGCTTACATAGCTTTTTGCATTACAAATACTCTGATTGTTAAGGTATACAACTCCCTGAATAGTATCCTTTCTGGGGTTAAATCTTTCCTCACTTGGTCTCAGTTTGCAGCAGAACTTTTTGGAAGAAGGAATATTACTGTTAAAAAACAAAATTAAACAGGGATGTTTTTACCAAACAGCAAGACCCTACTTTTTCCCCCCTCATAAAAAATGGCTTCTAGGATGACATAACCTTCTCGGAGTGTATCTGCTCTTTGTTAGCAAATCGTGGTAATATTTTGTGAACAGCCAGACATAGCCCACACACCACGACAGTTTTCTTCTAAGCAAGACAAATATTTCCATCAAGACATGTACCATTGATAGGACTCACCCAACAATTTAGTCTTTGAAAATCAGCTATAAAATAATTCACTAGCTCATCATTTAAGGGTGAATCTCCACTTGCAACCCTAGCTATCATGTTATATCAGCGACTACACAGAAATGTTCCATTCAAGAAACACATGCTACTACTTATCTAATAGAATACTTGGTGCTAAGAACTCTGCAGGTGGACAACTAGGCTTTTGTGCATCCATTTTACCCCAAATGCCAACTCTGTCATCATTTCAGGTACACTGATTGCTCAACAGTACCTTCATTGGCAGAATACTTCATCAGCAGGATTCGACTTGAGCCCAATGCAATAAAGACTCCTCCAAGCAGAAAGGTATAGATAGTTGTCTTGGAGCAAAGCACAAGTCGACCACAGCACTTGGTCTTCATTCTGCTGTCTTGCTGTCAATGCCCTTTGGATGACAAAATAAAAATACACCATAAATAGTACTTCCCAAAACTGGTTACACAAGGTGAACTGTGTGTATTTTAATGCTTTGTGTTAGTTTATACAAGAGGATGCTTACACCACAAGCCATGATCATGCCTGTGGCCAGTAGTATTCCCCAGGGATCAGTACTGAGTCCAGTTTTGCTCGGTATCTTCATCAATGATCTGGAAGAGGGGATTGAGAGTACTCTCAGCAAGCTCACTAATGACAGGAAACTGGGAGGGGTGCTGACACATTGGAAGGCTGTGCTGCCATCCAACAAGATCTGGACAGGCTGGAAGTGAACCTCGTTATGCTCCATAAGGACAAGAGTCCTGCATCTGGGGAGGAACACCAGGCAGCAGTGCAGACTAGGGGTCATTCCACTGGGAAGCAGCCCCAAAGAGGAAGACCTCAGAGTCCTAGTGGACAGCAAGTTATTCAGGGGACAGCAACATGCCCTCATAGACAAGAAGAGTGACAGTACATTAAGAGTGCATTAAGGTACATTAAGAGTGCATCCAGCAGGTCAAGGGAGGTTATCTCCCACTTTCTACTCTGCCCTGGAATACACACACACAACTAGAATACAGCTTTGGGCTCCCTGGTTCAAGAGAGACAGAATCCAATAGAGAGCTATGAGAATGACTCTGGGACTTGAACATCTCTCCTATGAAGAAAGATGGAGAAACTGGAAACTATCTACTCTTGATGAACAGAATGCTGACAGGGGATCCTATCAATGTCTATAAATATCCGAAGGGTGGGTGTCAAGACAAAGGTGCCAGTCTTTATTCAGTGGTGGCCAGTGACAGGATAAGGAACAATCGACACAAGCTAGAACACAGGAGGTTCCACCACAATACTTCTTTATGGTGAAGGTGACAGAGCACTGAGGCAGGCTGCCTGGAGAGGATGTGGAGTCTCTTCCTTTGAGACTTTTAAAACCCACCTGTGATCTGACCTAGGTGATCCTGCTCTGGCAGGGGGGATTTGGCTCAACCATCTCTAGAGGTTCCTTCCAACCCCTAACATTCTGTGATCTCATTTTACAGTTACCTTTTTCTTTTTTATTAAAAAATGAAAAAAGAGAGGGCATGTTAAGGGGATCAGCAAAGGTGGATAACCAACACATACAGTCACCCTGAAGGTGACACAAAGATGTCAGTTAGAAAAGTGCATTGCTCGAATACTGATGAGTGAAAAAGATGACGTAAGTTACATGCTTATTTTTCTTTAGTTAGTTTTTAAAGTGCTCTTGTTCCGAATTCCAACGAGGCCATTTTACAACTGTGGTACAAGAGCAACACCTCAGAACTGGCCCTTGCCCAGCTTACTCAGCTCCGGCCCTTGCCAAGGAGGCGGGGGAAGAATACAGATTGCTGGCGGCCGCGTCTCAGCTGTACCCGTGTTCCCCGTCTCCATCGCTGCCATTACTCAGACGAACCGTTAATCGCCCCCCCCAGGCCTGACAAACCGGCTAGCTAACGGACAGTACCGGGCCCTGTGCCGGAAGAGCCCCTTGGGGCCGTCTGCGGGAAGGACTTTCGTTAAACGGTCGCGACATCCTTCAACAGCTGGCACTGCGCCACCCCAGCGTGGCCAGTCGAAACACGGCATCACGACAGGGGCCGGGAGGAGACAACCAGGCCCCGACTGCCAGTTCGGCGGACTTCGGGAATACGTTCTCGCCATCTACCTCGCAGTGGTGGTGAGAGCGCACCCCCGTACTGAAGGAACACTCGCCTGGATCTGGTGAACGCCGTTTGCCACGTCGCTCCCTCAGGTTGACGCGAAGCTGCAGCCAGCAACGGGACCGCGGCCTCACAGCATGAACCGGGCTCCAAGGCGGCAGCAGCCGGTGATCAGACGCCGCCGCCAGTCACACCAGGCACACGGGCTGCAGAAAAACCGCAGCACCGCACGTCACCCACGCTGCATGCTCCAGGCACCCAACACCGGCCTCCTCAACTCGGTCCCCCTCCCGACACGCCTTGCAGGAGCACGGCTAGCTCCTCAGCCTCCTGTACAAACCTGCCCGCTGCTCCGCCACAACGAAGGGCACCGCCCAGCCCTCGCCCCGCCGCATCGCACCGGCTTCACCTGGAGGGGTGGGGCAAGGGAGGGCCCGAGGGCAGGGCGGGGCCCTCCCACCCGGCAGTGCGCGCGCGCCCCCTGGCTGCCCTCCTCGCGCCGCCGCTCGCCGCGGGCGCGCGCCCCCTCATTCCGTGTGAGCGCGGGGAACACCGGTCGTCCCTTCAGTCATGTGACCACGCGCGCAGCGGGGCGCGCCTGCGCGCCAGGAGTCAGCGGCGAACCGCCCCGCTCCTCCCTCTGCTCCTGCCCGCTCTGCGCACGCTACAGCGCAGGTGAACGTGTGACTGTCGCCGACCTCCGCCGCGCTCAGCGCAGGCGTATTGCCCGCTGCGCCGGAGGCTGACGTACGTTGAGCGCCGGTGTGTGTGCGTGACGTGTGGGTGGGCGGGAAGAGCTCCGGGAAGGGCGGGGCATGGTCACGTGGCCGGCACGGGTGTTTTGGGGGTGTGGGGGGGTGGGCGGGCAGTGCTGCTGGAGCGGCCGCCGCCGCGGGAATCCTTAACCAGAGGGGCAGGTGGTTGTCCTCCTGGGGGGGGGCCTGTCGGCAGCATGCAGAACGTCATCAACACGGTGAAGGGGAAGGCCCTCGAGGTGGCCGAGTACCTCACCCCCGTGCTCAAGGTGCGGGGCCGCGCGAAAGCCTGACGGGGTGACGCGAGGGGAGGTGCTGGAGCCTGTAAGGGCGTCGGGGTAGCCGCAGAGCTGCGAGACGGTGGGGTATCGGGTGGTCATGGAGCGGTCCCTGTCTCTTCTCCTGTCCCCGGGGTGTCGTCTGCAGTGTGGCTGCTGCCCGCCTGTTGGCGGCTTCTTAGGGCCGCTCCCGCCTACGCGGGCATTTCTGTGCTGTCCCGGGAGACTCTCTTGCCTTCCCGGAAGCCTCCCAGTGGCCGTGGCTTCGCTCGTTACGCAGGCCTGAGGAATTCTGTCGTTGAGGTGGCTTTACCCAGCTGGCAAAGAGACGCTGGGAACACGGTGCTCCTCGTATCTCAACGAGAGGTTGTGCTGAGGTAGTCCTGAGGCGGCAAAGCCATCAACCCTTAGCCTGTTCCAGGGCCTACGGAATGTAAGGAAGCTTCACTTAGAGTTCATCTCCTATTACGTGTGGGAGTACTCGCCTAGGAGATGCAGGCCTTCGAAGACTAAGTATTATTGACCCTTATAGTCGAGGAATAACTTGTTTGTGGCTGGCCTTTAACGGATTGTGTCTTCAGAAAAGAAAATACATAGTCATATATTGACAGGTTTAACTCTGGTTATAGGAGTGCTTTGCAGTGTTTATTTTGGGTAAGACTGCAGTGTCTTCAGCTGACATAATAGAAACCTACTTGCATCTCCATTCTGTGAGCAGGTATAAAGTTATGTAGCGTAGCTTAATTCTGTATCAGTGTTACTGTGTTAGTACGAGCCTCTTGGTGCTAAAGTAGCTGCAAATAGTAGATAAGGGCTGTTTTAGCTCTTGAGAGTGAATTGTAACAGTCTGCTTGTAAAGGTGGACTGCACCTGTTTTCTGTTACTCCTTACTTGGGGAGAAATGAATAGTGTTCTGTGGTTGTTAGACTACATCCTATCTTTTGCTTCCTAGTTACAAATACTTTGTGGAAACACCAACTTTGTGTGTCAATGTTTAACTTGTCAGCAGTTGTCTTACTACTGTGTTTTTGAAGAAATACTTCTGTTGTAATTGTTAATGACAGCAGTCTCACTGCCTGTGGTTTTATGGTGCAACCTATGTGCCTTGTACTCTGTGCCTTCATTCTTTGGGTAGAAGGCGGTGATACTCAAAAATTAATTGATTTTTTTCCTCTGTGCCATATAGTATACTCTTACCTGGATAGTGGACCTTTCTAGAGTTGCCCACCAATATGACTTTGAAATTCTGTGGAAAGGTGAAGTGACTTGTTTATCATAGTACAGTTGCTGTCACACAGCATCTGCAGTTAATAGCGGAGGAATTCTTTTGCCCAGGTGTATTTGAAGTAGGAAGGTGGCAGGAGTTGAACCTTATGGAAGTGGGAAGTGATAATATTATGCATGTGCATGCCCTTTAGGAGGCTTGAAACAAATACTGTAACTTGGTACCTTTGAAAGAGACCTGTGTGCCTTATTAGCTTGCATACTACAGAATGTACAGAGATGAGAAACTGAATTATTTACCCTCAGGAAAGAGAGCATAGGTATTTTACACATCTTTCTTATGTAAACCCAGAAACACAAGTTTGTGCATGTTGCCTACTGCTTATAGGTTAAATAGTAAATTGTCTCTGTTGTGGTGTTGCATAATGTGTTATTGAGAGTTCTGCATTTCACAGCAACCCAAATTGTTAAATTAGAATTGTTTGTGTTTGTTTAAATTCTGTTAGTTAGCATATAGTGATGGTAAAGAATTCGTACAACTGCTGTTTTGTACATTTTAATTGTATATAGAAGTGAGGGACAAAAAGTTATTGGTCCTATGTGAAACTTGGCTTCACCAAGGGCAAATCCTGACGTGGTGGCCTTCAGTGAACAGGTCACAACATTAATAGATGAGGGGCGAGCAACTGATGTCATTTACCTGGACCTGAGCAAGGCCTTTGACACTGTCCTGCACCACATCCTGGTCTCCAAGCTGGTGAAAGATAGGTTTGATGGGTGGACCACTAAATGGATAAAGAACTGGCTTGATGGCTGCACCCAAAGAGTGACTGTCAACGGGTCCATGTCTAAGTGGAGACCAGTGACAAGTGGAGTCCCTCAGGGATCAGTCCTGGGACCAGTCTTGTTCGGCGTCTTTGTTGGTGACATGGACAGTGGCATTGAGTGCACCCTCAGCAAGTTTGCTGATGACACTAAGCTGTGTGGTACAGAAGGCACACTGGAGGGAAGGGATGCCATCCAGAGGGACCTGGAGAGGTGGGCACAAGCCAGCCTCATGAGGTTCAACAAGACGAAGTGCAGGGTCCTGCATCTGGCTTGGGGCAATCCCAAGTACAAATACAGACTGGGCAGTGACTAGCTGGAGAGCAGCCTTGAGGTGAGGCACCCAGGCGTGTTGGTGGATGAGAGGCTCAACATGAGCCAGCAGTGTGCACTTGCAGCCCAGAGGGCCAACCAAATCCTAGGTTGCATCAGGAGAAGTGTGGCCAGCAGGTAGAGGGAGATGATTCTCCCCCTCTACTGTGCTCTGCTGAGACTCCACCTGGAGTACTGCATCCAGTTCTGGAGCCCCCATTACAAGAATGATGTGGACATGCTGGAGCATGTCCAGAGAAGGGCCACTGGGATGATCGAAGGGGTGGAGCCCCTGTGAGGACAGACTGAAAGAGTTAGGGCTGTTCAGTCTGGAGAAGAGGAGGCTCTGAGATGAGCTTATTGTGGCCTTCTGGTATCTGAAGTGGGCCTACAAAACAGCTGTGGAGGGACTTTTTTAAGCTATCAGGGAGTGACAGGACAAGGGGGAATGGAGCAGAGCTGGAGATGGGTAGGCTCAGACTGGATGTGAGGAGGAAATTGTTCAGCATGAGAGCGGTGAGAGCCTGCAGTGGATTGCCAGGGAAGTAGTTGAGGCCCCATCCCTGCAGGTGTTTAAGGCCAGGCTGGATGAGGCTCTGGCCAGCTTGATCTGGGGTAGGGTGTCCCTGCCCATGGCAGGGTGATTGGAACTGGATGACCTTGTGGTCCCTTCCAACCCTGACTGATTATATGATTCTATGAAACAGCTGTCCTGATTTCCTTTTACATAGCACAGGTGTTACTGTGTGCCAAGGTGAAGCATCAAGAATGACCGAATCAGGCAATGACTGGTTTTCTTTTATGATTACCTAATGACTCAACATGGTGAAGTTGTAGCAAAAAGTATGATACTTTTCAGTTGCTTCTTTTAGTCTTCATAGAAAAACAGATAAGGAGTTCTTTAGGGCAAGAAATAACTGATGATGAGAAAACTTAAAGTTCACCACCAATGGTCAGTTTTGAGATTCAGCTTGATGGAGTGGTGTGTCATCTCATTTGAATTACGCTATCACCTAGAAAGCTTGGATGAGATGATCCTTGGGGTTCTTTCCAACCTGGTGTTCTGTGATTGTAAGAGAGCTATGCCATGGTTAAAATTATACTCTTTTTCAAAAGCTGTTCTTAGGTGGCTCTAGTGCTGGGTAACAGTACATGTTCCTGGTGCTTGAGACTTTTGTGAAAGAAAAAAAACA
Organism: Tricholaema leucomelas; assembly: GCA_013400475.1. Taxonomy (NCBI): domain Eukaryota; kingdom Metazoa; phylum Chordata; class Aves; order Piciformes; family Lybiidae; genus Tricholaema lacrymosa; species Tricholaema leucomelas. The sequence goes on along the minus strand of WAAF01003000.1, from coordinate 143,419 downwards.
AACATGAACAGAAGTCTTAGAAATAATACAGTTCTGATTTGTGTATGCTAATAAAATTGCAGAAGTACTTGGTTTTATTCTGCATGGAGAAAGATGAGAAAGTCAAAGCTATTTCCATGGGGTGCATAATGAAGGCACAGAAATGAGTATTAAAAGAAGTTCACAGTTAAAGCTTTCTACCTGACTCTTCCTACCACAGAGCAAAGCTGGTTGTCATTCATTTAATGACCTTTCTTAACTGCAAAGTGTCATGTTGATGCATTGCAGTGCTGTTCAGTGCCTAGAACAGTCACAGAATTCTGACTCTTGAGAATCACTGATTGCAGATGGTTTTCTGTCTCTTACTGGCCAATGTAATGGCAAGTATCAAGGATCTTTTCTTTGTGATTGATATAACCAGCTGGAGCAAAACCAACATAAGGGAGCCTACATGAAGGCTATGGAGGGACTATTTACACAGTCTAGTGATGTTAGGACGAGGGGGAATGGGTTTAAGCTGGAAGAGGGGAGATTCAGACTGGATATTAGGAGGAAGTTCTTTACAGTGAGGGTGGTAAGACACTGGAACAGGTTGTCCAGGGAGGTTGTGGATGCTTCCTCCCTGGAGGTGTTTAAAGCCAGGCTGGATGAGGCCTTGAGCAGCCTGCTCTAGTGGGAGGTGTCCCTGCCTATGGCAGGGGGTTGGAGCTGGATGATCCTTGAGGTCCCTTCCAACCTAAACCATTCTATGATTCTATACATTTTTATGTGTGATCTTATTTTTATAATACCCCATATTTTGCAACATTTTGTTGAGCCTTATGTTATAGAGTGTAGAAATAAGCTGCCTGTCAGCCCTGGCAGAGGTTTCCTCCCATCTGGCTCACAGATCTCTATGGACAAAGCTTATGTCAAGACAGAAGTTGAGCAGATGTTTGACAAGAGCTGGTGAAGTGGAGTACTTTTGATTTGTCAGTAGTTCTCAAAATTTTTCAACTTTCTGTGTTGCAGGAGTCCAAGTTCAAAGAAACTGGAGTAATTACACCTGAAGAAGTAAGTATTTAGAAATTTTGAAGTGTATTTTAAAAGTAAATATTTGTTTTACCAAAAATGGCCACATTAATCTCAACAGTTCACGTTTTGTCAACTAATTACTGCTTCTTGAAACTAAGGAAACTTAGTGCTGGGACAACAGCTCCATTTGTCAGGAGAGTTCAGGACCAAGTCAGAAATACATGGAATTCAGAAGTTTTTCCTGTAAGCAACCCAAAGGGGAACTTAGATCTTGGGAGCAGTCTCTGCTCTTTTGATTCCTTTCAGGGTTCTGGCTAAATTCTTACATATGCTTGTCCACAGCAAGTGTCCAACAATGATTATTTTTTCTCCTCTCTTCTCTGTAGGCTACTTCAGGCTGGTTGTGTTTTGGATTGCTGCAAAGCAGCTGTAGTCTTTTAGAGAGTCTACTGTGAAGAGAAATAAACAGGACTTTTTTTCTACAATAGTAAAAACGAATTATGCTATGCTATTTTGGCTTTCCTGTTCTACTTTTTTTCACAGTAAAGTGCTACTGATCTGAAAATACCTTGTCTTTACAGGGGTGTAAGAAAACAATGCTAAGAGTGTTGGGTAAAATGAAAGTGAGGCAGAATGTAAAACGATGGAGATGGAAAAAGAGGGAACAAATGATAACCAATGCAGTCAGATAATATAGACAAATGTACTCTTCTTAATGTTGGTGCCTAGCATTTTTTGTGCTCGGTTGCATGGCAAGCAAGCACTCCTACTTTCTGTGATCCACAGGAGAGCATTGCTCAGAAAAACAGGCTTAGCAACATGTTTTGTTCTCATAACCATATGTATGTGTGTGAATGTTTATGTATTTCTAATCTGTATTAGATACAAAACAAAGATAACATCTAGACAAATTCTTAATCCCTTTTTGATCTATGGCAGAAGACTTTGTAGTAGTTCTGAAAGAAAAGGTACTCTCTGTAGAATGTAGCAAAACCCACATGGAGTTAAACAGTTAGAATTTAAACACCGGTAATAGTATGCATTCTCTCTAAAGTTAGGTGCTGATAGGGTAAATCAATTGAATCCTTCAAGGAGGTAGCCAAGGGAAACAATTTACAGTGTGATTTGGTGAAATTTACACTGGGGCATGGATTTGCTTCCTCTTCCTTTCACAGTCTTTCCTCTGTCATGGTGATTTTGGGATTTTGGTCTTTATATAGTAATGATTGCTAAAGAGGAATTGGAAGTCATTGGTAATGATGGTAAGATGTTACTTTTGAATGAATGTAGATTTCTTGGGTATTTAAGTTTGACTGGGTTTTAGTTTGAGACATTGGCTGTCATACAGCCATTGTGGAGTTGTGGCTTGCCTCTGAAATGAATCAATTAGCAATAAGGCTAACAGTGACTCATTAATCAAACTCAATATCTACTCCCTCTTTTCATATATCTGTTTACTTGATTTAATCGTAGAATCAACCAGGTTGGAAGAGACCTCCAAGATCATCCAGTCCAACCTATTACCTAGACCTATCCAGTCATCTAGACCATGGCACTGAGTGCCTCATCCAGTCTTTTCTTGAACACCCCCAGGGATGGTATCTCCACCACCTCCCTGGGCAGCCCATGTCATAATTGCAACGAAATTTTTGCTGGCCTGAGTTCTTGCTAGGTAACACCTCAGGAAGATAGCATCTCATTTCATTTTATACATAAGTATAGATGAATATTATTAAAAACATTATTTCCAGAACTGAAAGTAAGATATTGTTATGAAATTGACCTCTTGCTGCTTTTGCAGTATTGATTCAGGAATGAGATGACATTGCTACTTGTGAAACGGAAAATGAAACCATCCAACTAATTTTGTTCCCCAAGATGAAGGAAATGGAAATGAAATTTCAAGTGCTGTTTTAGGTTTTCACATCTGTTAGACCCACAAAGAATACCTCTTTTTTTTTTTCTTTTTTTTTTTTTTTTTTTAACCTTTGGCAGTATATTTTAATACTGATGCCACAAAGAGTGTTGCAGTTCCTAGATCAGGGAATTTTTAACTAATTCTAGAGTTTCATGCCTATATGTTTGTTACTGTGTAAAGACCAGTTTTAAAGTTTCCATGTATAAATAAAACACCAATCCTTTCCAATAAAGTGATGATTTTGCCTTTGCTGGAGACTTCTCTTGGAAAACAAGTGAAAGAAAGCACTTTTTCAGAGATTAAATCCGCTAATCCCTATGCAGCACGCATTGTGCTGTTTTCCACTGTGCCAATATGCAGGACATGGTGAGAAAATGGCTGACATACTGCAAGCCCAGGGGATGGGTTATAAACAGGCATTTTAAGACAAAGCAGGTGTAGCAATAGGTGTGCACCTCATTTTCAAAGCCACCTTTTTTAAGAGAGCTGTTTCTTCAGTACAAAATTATATATGAAATGTTTCAGTCTAATGAGTATTATTCATGTTTAGCTAACATCAGTGATGTACATTACTTAATGTATGCTATTTAGTCCTCTGATGCAGTTCTCTTGCTGATTCAGTGAACTGATAGCAGTCTCACTTTCCTTACTTGTGGTGGGTTGGGAACTTCCCTCCCCCACCCCGACACTTAAAATTTACCAGCCCAGCTCAGAGAGCTTGGGAATAAGATAAATCTGTATTTTATAGCAAAGCTGAATCTACAGGCATATATTTACAATTATATACTATGTAGAAATAATAACAGAACTCCAGTCTTTTGCCCTTGGTCAATGAAAAGCCAAGAAGGGGCCAATGCCACTCTCTCTCTCCAGATAGGTGAGCTTTGCTGATTACTTTCTGTTATCTGGTCAAGGTTAGAGAAGCAAAGAAAGCCAAGAACACTGAATTCTTTATACATTGGCTTTTTATACCTCTCAGCAAACCAATAGACTTCATTGCACTTTTACATTCAGTGCCCTTCTCATCAGATTCTGTACCGATTTCTCATATTAGAATATTCCAATAAGCCTTAAACCATGATATTGCTGCAGAGTTCTTTCAAACACTCAAAGAGTTAAATATGTTTTTACATTAAGCTCTTCATTGTCATATAAACTGTTAAGAGTGGCAAATAAGAACAGTTTTTGTCGCAATGTAAACAACATGATGGGGTCTAGAAGCTTTCTTGTTATGGCTAATATTTTTCTGAACTTGTTATTGTGCTTAATATGCATTTCCTTCTAGTGAAGTTGATTTGTGGTTTTCGTGGTTAGCTAAGATGGAGTTGAAATAAAGCAACAAATTCATTTAAACATTTCTTAGCTATATAGTTGATCTGACAAAGGCATGTGCAACTAAAATATTACTATAGAGAGAAGTTGGAAATTGTTTCATTATCTGCTTCAGTTTCTTTTTCTCCTGCCTTAACAGTTTGTTGCAGCCGGAGATCACTTAGTTCACCACTGTCCTACCTGGCAATGGTAAGTAAAACCAAGAAAGCTAGCATCCCTGTGTATGCTTTGGCATGTTCAGACCAGGACATGGACTCTCCTAGTAGAACTTAATCTAGTTTTATGATGAAGCTGTCCTTAAGTCAGGCAGGAACATATTTATTGATTTGCATAGCACCAGTAGAGATGAGGATTTGTTTGGGGATTTTTTGTTTTCCTAAGGTTTCAGAGGAAATAAAATGGTACATACCCTGAATGCTTTCAGTGCATAGCTGCTATAGCACCATGTTTTCCTAAGCTTGTCTTGGTGATTGAAAAAGCCAAGGCCATGTGCAACTGGAATTGCTAGGAAGTAGTTGTAATTGGTGTATTTTAGAAAACCATTTATTAATTAAATATGTTCAAATTGGCCCACATTGCATAACTTTGTGCAGCGCATGCTTGATGTCCCAAAAGGGTGCAAATAATGTGCTTCCTCATGTTCTACAAAGCAAGACAAATACAACTTAATCATTACCTAAGTGGACTTTGTGCAGCTGGTATCATCAAGGTTCTTGACTCCATACAGGGCTATGAATTGCCAAACAAGGAATTAATTGAAGTCATTGTTTCTTGCCCTTTTACTGCCTCCTTCAGACAAAGATGATGAGTCTGGCCTGTGTGTCAGCAGTTTGGAATTCTGAATGCTACTCTAAACCAAAATCCACTCAAGGTGAAAGCAAATGCTCAAGTAATGTGAACATGACAATGATTACTTGAGCTCTGGTGACTATGGCAGGTGTAATATTTCTGGAAGTCTTTCTTGCTTTTTCCTGAAGTTGCTTTCTTCAGATAATTGGAACTATGTTGTTGTGGATCCTAGGAAAAGATATGATTGTTCTGTCAACCTGGTTTTGACCATTTTAAAGGGAAAGTAGTTTTTTAAGCAGAAAATAGTTTTAATCCAAGACTCCATAGTTTAGGTGTGGCCAACCTTTTGGAGTCTTTGTACAGGAAAGAGTAAAGTCCATAGCAAATGGATTCAGAGAACAGATCAGGAGGAGAATGCAAAATGTTCCTGATACATGCTGAAGGGAGAAGGTTCTTTTGGTACAGGTCATCAAATTCTCAACCTTTTATGGTGCACTTCATTTTACAGGGCGTCAGGAGAAGAACTGAAAGTCAAGGCTTATCTGCCAACAGACAAACAGTTTTTGGTAACTAAAAATGGTAAGGCTGAAGTTTAAATATAAGTGTTCTTAAGGATTGATACCATAGTTGAGTGTGCTGTCAACTCTACTGATTGCCTGTATTGACAGGGGTAGCAAGTATCTTTACGCTTTGTCTACTTTGGCTTTGTGATGCTAAGTGTCTTTCCTACGTACATAGAATCCCTTAGACCAGTTGTTAGAAGGGCTTTATACTAGTAATACAGCTTGCTGAAGTAGAAATAAAGCTTAAACGTTGTAAACCTCCTTGTCTGTCTTTACCTTGTCCTGTCCTTCAACTCTTATGCAGTGTTTAAAAGGGAAGTATGTCCATTTTGCTCTTTTGGAAAACTGCAGCTATTGAAATGTTCCCAAAATGTTCCCTCAGCGACTCTGATAATTCTAGTTCAGATCCTTGTTATCCCTGTTTAATAGTAGTACTATAGAATACAGTTTTTAATGAATGTATGGATTGAACCTATGTAATACTTGTCGTGACTACCTTTTTAATGGTTAAGTAGGTTAACATATTGCCACAACCATGGGGAAATCATTTTCTCAAAAGATCTTGTATTGAAGTTATCAAAGTGAATGCTGTTAGATGAACTTTTAGTACTTAGAACAGCCTGAGAAGATTTCATATTTATATTTGTAATTGGGTTTTACTTGCTGCCTTTTGGAGTGTTTCAGCGTGCTATCATGTACTAATCCTTATAGTACTGTTGGACAGACTTTCCTCAGTTGGTCCTGATGGCTGGATTGCCAAGTTATTTTTTTGTTTCTTTTCCCAGCCTAGGGTCTCTCATTGCTCTGATCCTTCTAGGTCACATTTTAAAATAGTGGGTTTCCTGCTGATGGTGATACATTGGCCTGTCACCTGAGTAAAAGCTGTGGGTGAGGTCAGTGTCATTCTATAGACCTCATTTTTGAAGTTTGTGGAGAGCTTCACTGTGACTTTCACACCCATGTCTTTTCAGAAAGGTGTAAGAGCACTTCACAAGTTCTGCACTTCATACAGCAGAGATGTGGGGTGGCTTTCTCCACGTTAGTAGAAGAGCAGCATATTTTTTTCCCTAGTCCTTGTTTAGGATGTTGCAAAATAGCTGGTTTGCATTCAGTGGATCTGCATAATTTCTTTGGCTCTTTTCTGTACTTGAATGACTCCTGTAATCTGTACAACTGAACTTAAATCAACACATCAATTCTAACCTCCTGTAAACTCCTAGATGTTAATTTCTAAGTAAGTATACCTAACATCTTATGTAAACAAGTGATACAAACTTTTGGCAGAATTCAGAAGACCTATATTTTGGTAAACTGATGTTAATCCAGGCAAAATTGTACTTAAGATAAAGGTTATGTAGTTATGTGAGGAAAACTTGTCTTGCATTCTTAACAAATAAGTTAACTCTTCTCTAATCCTGAAGAGTTCTGAGCAAAAGTGCTCTAATGTGTAACAGAAGAATGAACTTTCAAGATCACTGCAAGTATTGCACTGTTCAAGAAATACACTGCGCATCAACACATTTAAGTTTCTGCTTTTGCATTTGAACTGTGACTTTAGCATTCCTTAAATAAGGATGTGAGACTGCCACATTTCAGAAGGCCTTATAGGTTAATTTCGTGCTCCAGTCTGGTTCTGTATAGGAATGAGTGCATTTTATTTTTTGTCCTTTTTTTTTTTTTGCAGTACCATGCTACAAAAGGTGTAAGCAGATGGAATACTCAGATGAGCAGGAAGCAATTATAGAAGAAGATGATGGTGATGGGGGATGGGTAGACACTTTTCACAATGCAGGTATTCAGAGTCTTGCTTCTTCAGACTCTGTTTGGCAATCTGAAAGATTTTCAGTTCCTGCGCTTAGAGAGTAAAATGTTTCTTTTGTATTGACAACTGCATACTGGTATCTAACCCAAAATCTACATTGCCAGAAGAATTGTCTGAAATATGGTGCATTGACATCTAGCTACTTGATTGGTGTGTGGCTGCTTAGGTGCTTAACTGTGTAGCTGTGTGTTCCTGAAACAGATACTTTTTTGAGATGTTGTCAGTATTTTTTTTCAATATTTTCTTACTGAAGTTCTAGGAAGTTACTTAAAATTAGCTGGGTAGTGGCTCATTCCTTAGTAAGGAGGTCCTGTGGAGAAAATACTGGTTTAAAATGTTTGTTTTGAAGAACAGGCAACTTTCTTAGTTAGATCTTTATCATGATGTCCTCAGCTGACTTAATTATATCAGTGTTTCCCATCGCATGAAATTGTTGGATTGGCCTAAAAGGGGGAATCACCAGAAAATAGCTGTTGTCTTAGTATCTGAGGTCACTGGGGAAAGTAGAGCCATGGGCACTAAAAGGAAAGAGAATACTGTTAAATACAAAGATCAGTATAGGAGTTGATTTTTTTTTTTCCCCCACAAATTGGCAATTTATTTTAGTTTCTTTCTTGAAAGAGAAAAAGGGCAGGAGAAGATGCCTTTTTTTTACTGTAGATGTACCTTTTTCATAACCTGTAGTTTCTAAATGTATCATGGTCCATAACTGAAGACACCACACAAACTGTTTGGTGTAGATTTGCCATATTCTTGAATTAAGGATGCATTCCTCATCCCTGTAGTGGATAGAATCCTCTGCCAAGTTTTTCCTTCTAGAGTAGACTGGTTTGGGCAATGGGCTGTGGTAGCACAACCGTAACACTGACTAGGCCTGGCCAGGCCTCTGAATGCTGTCAGAGGAGATAAAAATACCGAATTTCAACCATCTGTCATATGAAAGAAGGCTGAGAGAACTGGGTTTGTTCAGCTTTGGGAAGGGAAGGCTTAGGGGAGATCTCACAACCACATGCAAACACATAAAGAGCAGCTATCATGAGGAGGGAGACTCTTCTTTTTACAAAGAGTCACACGGTAGAGACAGGAGGTAATGGATACAAGTTGCTGCTGGGGAGATTGGGACTGGATGCCAAAAAACTTTTTTCACTGTTTGCGTGTTGGAGTAAATTCCTAAGAGGTGATGAGTTAGGTGATTGGACAGTTTCAAGGCCAAACTTAACAGGGTCCTGGGCCACCTCATTCGAGCTATATTCTTGCCCTGAAAACAGTTGGACTCGAGTGATCCTTTAGGTCCCTTCCAGCCTGGTGTTCTTTGAACCTGTGTAAATATCCTTTATAAAAGCTACTTTCTGGTGGAGAAAAAGCATATGTAAATGATCACACAGCCACTAGAAATGCACTGTTTCCAAGCAGAATTCAACTGGCATTTCTTTTCTTTAAGCAGTTTTTTCTGATGAGCAATTTACTTGATCCCAGATTCATTCTCCATAGTGATGTAACTTACTTTCATCTGAAGAATTAATTAGATAAATGTACCATGTCAAAGCAGGATTTAGTCATGTATCCTGAAGAATACTGGGAGATAGCTGAAGTAAAACTAGAAAGCTAATGGGAAGGAACTCAGGACTTGATATTGCTGTGACGTGGGTTTTTTTACCACCCTATTTCCTCTCCGCTAAAAGCATTGAGTGTTCTGCTACTTTATGCTTTGTCGTGAACACTTTGCTTTCAGCATACTCAGAAGGGTTCATAAGTGCGTGCTCCTGAAACTGAGTTCCATTATTGTGACATCAGTGCCTATCTTGAACTTGCTTTTATGCAAAAAAAGACTTAAAAAGTCCAAGTCACTTTGTAGCGTTCCATCAGTTTGTATGATGTGCAAGAGCTGTTCTGGTGTGCTCCATATTACTGGTATGCTTTGTTTATGGCTCTTTGGCACCAAGCATGCTACGAAGTAAATAGCCTTTTAAATACCAAAATTGTTGAGAGATGTAACTTGGAAGGCTGACATGCTGCTTTCTGAAGTCTTTGCAACTTTTTTTCTATGCTAACCTGTAACAAAAAAAAGTTTTAACCCAGACATCATCTTCCATTTACAGGTATAGTGGGTGCAACGGAAGCAGTTAAAGAGATCACACTAGACAGTAAGGTACTTGTTTCTGAATTTTTCTCTTGCTGTATTACAGAATGTAAAGGTAAACAGAAATAATCTAGTATTTCCCATGCAAGATGGAAATGTGCTTTGTCACTAAGTGTTTTGGAGATACACACTGACTTTCAGAGCTTATCATTCTCATCTAAGCATTTGCTCCTTATTACTGTGTTTACTGAAGCAGCATTCTTTGTGGAATGTCTTTAGCCACTCTGCTCCTGTGGCAGGTTTCTACAATCTGAAAATGAGATTCTCTCTACAGTGATAATGCACCTTTGTGTCTCAGAAAATGAATGTTTGGAGATCCGGTGTAAAGAAACTTATATGGAAAGATAGTTTAGGGATATAAGTAGTTTCTTCTTAATCTTTGATTACTGTCAGTAGAGTTTGAATGCATTTGCTGCTGTTTGATAGGATAGTGCCCTCAAGCTCAGAAGTACTAAAACTTTAAATGTATATGTCTTACAAAATCGCTAGCTTCTGCATGTTTCCAAAGAGTCACTGCACAGCAGGAGCTAAATCTGAAAGTTAAGTCCTGAGGAAACTGAGAGCACTTAGCAATTTGTTAGCTAACACATATTAAGAAACGTGGACAGTGTCGCTGAGACAGAAAATGCTTTTAAAGGTATGTATGATGCTAGAAGAAATTTTTTCACAGTGAGAACAGTTAGACATTGGAATAATCTCCCAAGAGAAATAGTGGATTCTCCTACACTGATCACTTATAAGACTTAACTTTACAGGATGCTGGGACATCTCATTTCAACTACACTATCACCTAGACAGGTTGGACCAGATGATCCTTGGGGTCACTTCCAACCTGATATTCAGTGATGGTTGAAAAGTGGAGTTCTGTCTGTGTGCTGTCAGGCTTTGTTAAACCATTCAAGCACAAAGTCTTGGATTCTAAAAAGTGAAGGGAAAGAGAATGGGCTGCTACACACTTGTAAATAGCTCAAAATGCCTTTCATACAGTGAACTGTGAAGTGCACGTATTTTAAGCGAGTCTGAGCTGTGCACAATAAAAGTGCTGCTATTTCACAGGTTGGTAACATAAAGGTGGAAGAAACACTACTGTTTTTTGTTGTAGAAAATATTGCTGCTTGTACAACAATTCATTTCTTGGTCTATAGGTCCAACGCAGAACAACACCTTTTCCTGCTAATGTTCTGTTTGCCAAAACACTTCACAACTTAGTTTCTTACTGATTTTTGGTGTTCTGTTTTGTTTCTGTTGTTTTTAGTAAGGAAAACAACCACCTGATGCTTATAATTAGAGCAGCTTCTAATTGTAATCATCATTTGGAATATTCTCTTAAAATCTTTACAAAACCTGTGTAAATCCAGGCTTCTCCCTTCTGAATTTTGCCAGGGTCATCTCTTGGGTTCAAATACCCAAAAGAAATAGCTGGCTGAGGGCTTGTGCCATATTCACTTCTATTGGACTGTATTTCCTGAGACAATTGTATCAAAATATGGTATTTTTTTGGAACTCTTCTGTGTTTTGGAAAAGAATATAGAACTGGATGACACTTCTTGTTACAGGGTTTAGTTTTAGGTACTCCTGTCAGGAGCTGGGAGCTAGGCTTGATCATCTGAGTCCCATCCAACTGGAGATATTCTGCAGTAACTGCTGCACAATTGGCTGCAGCCTGGGACCTACAAAATATTAACCTACGTGTTTAGGTACAGCCTTTTGATTTGAGATAGATTGCTTTTTGGAAAAGAAATTATGGGCTGTTTGGCACCATTTTTAACTTCCAAGTAAAGAAGAATAAATAAATTGAGATTACAGAGTCAAATGAGGACTTTTAGAGTGGATTTCTAATGTTCTACTATGGCTTTGACACTAATATTGGTTAATAAACAAATACAGATCTTACTATTGCAGAAATTGTTTTTTCTGGTTCACCATATGTATTGACTGAACTTACACCTTAAAGTTAATAGGGCTGTCAGGTTCTGTAGATGCAGCAGTCTTTAAAGCAGTGTTTTCAATTTAACTTCTAAAGGATAATATAAAAATACCAGAATGTTCAGCATCTTGTGAAGATGATGACGAGGAAGATGAAGGAGAAGCTGCAGACATGGAAGGTATTTTCTTAAATTGGGTGGGATGTGATTTATTTCAGGCTCTTAATTAAAGCTGTGCAATTTAAGAGAACACTGCTCTCTTTTCATGGAAGGCATGTTGAAAAATTTGCTATATATGTTTTTTTATCATCTTTGATATGGTCTTACTTGTGCATGTTTATTCTGGTTTTTATGCCAGAACCTGCATAAATGTTAGTGACTGGGAAATTAAATAGCAGAGCCGACTTAAGCAAGTATAAATTAGGGATTTATCACAGCTTCCTTCCTGTTCATATTTACACTTAAACTCAGTCTGCCTACCTAGGCACCACTCAAGAATTCTTGTTCATCATGTGCTTACTGTAATTCTGCTCAAACTTGTATTAAAATTATGTATTCTGATTTGGGGACCAGGAGGTCTACCTGAATAAAAGATATTTGGATGCATGTAGATTGTTTTAAAGGAATGTTTTATGAATGAGCTGAAAGCAGAATTTTATGGATCTTCTTTCCAGAGTATGAAGAAAGTGGGCTATTGGAGACAGATGATGTGAGTGAACAGTTTTCTGTCTTGTCTGTTACAATGTTTATGACCAATACAAGCACAAGCTAAGTAAATACAATGACAAGTGGATGCCATAATATCACACAAACTCATAACACTATGAGCAGTGGGATTATTGAGCCTGTTTTTCTTTTGTGCTCATCTTCTGCCAACCTGCTGCAGTAACCTTAATTCTTAGGTCCTCAAAGATTTTGAACTTGGTAATTATTATTTTTATAATCTTTTTTTGCTCTGCTCACACACAGGGCTGTATTCAGTAGAGGTGAAAAAATGCAGTGGTTGTTTTTTGAGGCTTGCATGTGGAGGATGAGTGGCTTTAAAGGTTCAGTAGATCAGACCGATGTACCAGACTGTCATGACTGAAGTAGAGGTCATTGTTACTTGTGATGCTCTGCTAAGTTCTTAGTGTACCTGCATAAACCGAGACCTCTGCCTCAGGAATTTCATTGGAATTGTCTGCTGGGTTCAGAAGTTACTGATGGAAGAAGGGTGAGGGATGTGACAATGTAGTTGCATGCTTCCTCAAAGAAATAGAATCATTTTTAAAACAAAAAAACCTCCCCAGAAATAAAACCAGAAACTGAAATTCTTAAAGATAAAAAACAAAACCCAAAAGCCTGTGTTTTGGGGGTACATTTTGTTCGGGTTTTGTTCTGTGCTCACTTAATGTTAGTTTCAGTTTTACAGCTTTACGGAATTACTTAGGACAAGAAGAAATGTTACCCAAACAAGACTGCACTAACATTGTCATTTTTACCTTGAACCAGGCAACGCTTGACACAAGACAGATTGTAGAAGCTAACAAAGCTAAAGTTGATGTTGGAGGGGAGGATGCTATTCTACAGACTAGAACTTACGACCTCTACATCACTTATGACAAATATTACCAAACTCCAAGGCTTTGGTTATTTGGATATGATGAGGTATAGCTACGTTGTTGTGTTTTTTCCTCACTTCTGTGGAATTAAGATGTCAAACAGCAAGGCTACTTGGTGCTTATTCACAGTAGAAATTTAAAGGAAAAGCTGGCAAGAGAAGCATTATACAGAGCTGCAGACAGGACTTAAGAGGCGTAGAATGTTGGGGGTTGGAAGGGACCTCTAGAAATCTTCTAGTCCAATCCCATTGCCAAGGCAGGGTCACCTAGGGTAGGCCACAGAGGAATGAATCCAGACAGGTTTTGAAAGTGTCCAGAGAAGGAGACTCCATAGGCACTCTGGGCACCCTGTTCCAGCGCTCCACCACTCTCACCTTTAAAGAGCTTCCAATATTCCAACTTATACATGTTCATTGGCTGTTACTGGGCACAACCAAAAAGAGACTGGCACCTTCATCATGGCAACCATTCCTCAGATATTTATAGACTTAAAATACTTACAGGAAGTAGGAACAATTTTACTGAAAGTTGTACTTGATAACTGAGTGCATTTCAAAGGAAGGAAATTATGCTCTGTCATTTGAGATGCTGTTAGCTCTGTAGAGCTAGTAATAACACTAGTAAAGTTAAATCAGCTAAGCAGGTATGTTTTAATGTTCATCAGAGAGGATTAGATAAATCACCCTTCCTTCTAATGACTGAGGTTTGTTCAGTTAAAGTTAGTTAGGGCCTGCAGCTCAAATAGACGAGAACCTAGGTGGTTCTCAAATACACTGACTTTTACGGTTCACCTGGAATAATGGAAGTATTGTGTGGTATTGCTTCTACTCCATATGGATTTTAATACACTGTTCTTAAGAGTGTATCTTCAGAACTGTTGTATATTAGATGCTTCATTTTTGATGCTTCATCTCTTATTTGTGTTAGAATCTCTTGCTCCTATTCAGCAATTCTTTGTAAGTAATGCTTTTATTCTTGTGTTCCTTTATCCCATAGCAACGACAGCCTTTAACAGTAGAGCATATGTATGAAGATATTAGTCAAGATCATGTCAAGAAAACAGTGACCATTGAAAACCATCCTCATCTTCCCCCACCTCCCATGTGCTCAGTTCATCCATGCAGGTAAGTCTTTGTTTCTGATCTGATTCAAGATCTAGACACAAGGCACTTCGCTGATTTGGTTGTTTTTCCCTCGTGGTCACCTGGCTGCCATAGTAGCCTGTTAGCTTCTGAAGGAGCATGAAAGGCAGATAGCAACAAATCTCTGACGTCATTCCAGTGCTCGCTGTCACAAACGTATTATACCTGCAATTAAAGCTGTCTTCTGTGCTGAACTTGCTTTTCCTCCACTTCCCTGCAGATTCCAGAAGATGGCAGACTCTATAGAGCAAAGTTCTTTTGTACTTCCACTTACTGTGTTTTAGGGAGGGCAAAAGTATAATGTGTACTTTCGGAGCATGAAACAGCTCCTTTTTCGTTTGTTTCATAGTAACTACCTTCTGCTCCCCCAGAAGTTCTTGAGTTTTTACAGTGGTAAATAGAGGTCCTTTAATTGCCACACTGAAATAGTTCTTGAATACAACTGTGAAACACTTCTGGTTTTACAGTGTTTTCTGTTGCATTTCCATGTTTCTCGCCCAGGACATAGGGAAGGCTGTATTTTGACTAGCTGCACAGATTTATTTTTATTTATAGGTCTTTGAAAAGTTACTTTCACTTTAGATGTAGGCTCTGACATCCTTTTAGGTGTATTAGTAAGACACTGTTTATGATAGTCTCTGTAACTCCCCGTACTGCTTGATACTATGAAGTTCTTGGAGATGTGAGTTTGGGATTTATCCTTTTTTTTTTTTGTGTCACCCTTTGCATTTGTTTACTACAAAAAAAAATGCAGGTTACCCCTTCTTTTGACTTTTTCTGGGATCCAGTGTCACTAGCTGAGGTGTCCAGTAATCAGCTTGTAGTTGACAAGCTTCTGGTAGTTTTTGCAGGCTCAAAACATTCCTGTTTCTGGTTTAGGAATTGCTTGATTGGAAGATGAGTCTTGGAAAGGGTATTTTCACTCTTGAGAGAGCAAGCAAGGGAGCTCTGCATCATGTAGTTTATGGCTGCTTTTGGGTCTTGTTGTGAGGATATGTACTTACAGACTTTTGTAAATACCTATTTCATGCTTCTTCCAGTTCATAGCTAAATACTGCTTTACAACAGTCTTTGGTTTCACCAGTCAGTCAGGCTTGTGTCTGGACAAGCAGAGAAGCCATTGTACAACTGAGGAATAGTTTAGCTGTGTTGTAAAAGCATGAATTGGTGAAGTTTATTGTTAGTCTTTAAATCTTCAGGTTTAAGTCTCCACTAGCACAATAGACCTGTGAAAATGTCAGTCTTAGTTCTCAGGAGTAGTACATAAAGCACTTAGGAAACTGAGGAAAAGGATGAAGAATGGAACAGAAATCTGTAAAAGGCCTCTGTTAATCTGTGGGACCACCCATATGTTGAATACTGCAGTACAACTCTGGTCATTGGTTCTGTAGTCTGAGACATGAAGACTAAAACTGGGAAAGATACAGAGGGGGATTGTCTGGGATAACTGAGGTTTTGAAGCTCCCTCCCTTAAGAAATGATCAAATAACCTGGGATCCTTCAGCTTTGTAAAGAGACACCTGAGGAGGGAGCTGTGATTTTCATGACCTCCATCATAAATGGCACAGAAAGTGAATTAATAGGTGTTCATTTTTTTCTGATAGTAAAATCAGTGACATTGCTGCTCACTGGTAGCACGTTCAAAGCCAGAAGATGGATCAGATTGCACACAGCAAGCACCTAATTAACCTAAACATTTACTTAAGCAATATGATTTTAATGAAAATGTCAAGAATTGTTACAAGTAAAGTTACAGCATTCTCCAGACTTAGGAAGCTGGGTTGCATACTGCCTGAAACTGGTAGTACTTTTGGGAGAGTATTGCTAGATGCTTGCTCTGGCCTCTTTGTTGAGCACATACTACAAGATAATAAGCAGGACAAGGGAAACTTTTTGGTTTGATCCTATAAGGTGTTCTTGTACCTCATATGAACATATCAGGGTTAACATATGTCAGCCTGTTGGTGACTATGGCTGTTTTATTGTTTGCTGTCTGCAGGGTTTTGGAAAGCAAATGAATGCATCTCTTTGTTTGTGAAGGAGTGTCAGGATGAAGGAGGAAGGTGATTGTTAGAAAAGACAAGTTGGGGGGGGGGGAAATGTCTGAAGCTAAGGCTTTAGTAATTACTGTAAGCCCTGCTAATAGATTTGTTGGGAAGAAGCTTCTGTTACTGGATGCAGACTGGGAGGAGAGAGAAAGGGACAGATACTTGTGCTGCATGACAGCCCTCATGGCCTAGGAAGACCTATGTGTTTTGTACTGGGATGTGGCTGCAATGTAATCTGCTTAGTTTTGAAAATACTTCTGCAGAGTAAGGACCATTTCAATGCTAGTCTGAGTTTTGATTCGGAGTCTTCATGGGAGAGAATCCCCTATGCGTGGTTTCACTTCTTCCTCTGAAGCCAGTGAGGTGCCAGTGCCTTTTTGTTATGTAATCTACATCTGCACTCAAAGAAATGGTTTGCATTGTGGCACTTGTTCCAGCTAAGCTTTTAGGCATGAAGGAGGTGATTGGTGTCACAATCAGAGACAGGTTTTTTTTTAGGTAATGTGGAGAAACTGTCTAGTCCTCCTCTGACTGGCAACTGTTCCACGTCAGAAAGTTCGAAAAGGTCATCTTGAGACACTGAAGAAAGAGGTTAACTAACAGCTTCCCTAAAATGGAGAGTTTAAGTATGTTCCTTGACTTTCCAAGGTGAGCTGTTCTGTAACGTTGAACTCGTAAGGCTGACAGCTAAGGTCTGGGCTTCTGAGGTGAAAACTGAAAGCCAGAAACGTTGCTGTATTTTTAATTAGCTAGGAAGTATCATAATTTGGCTTTTCTGTTGCTTTCCTTCATATTACAAGACTTGTGTAATGTAGGATATCTGTAAGGTCCTAAGCTTGTTTGGCTGTTTCTTGTGACGTGTGTATCTCTGTCATGCGTCAGAGAAAGGAAACAAATGGCAGCTGGGTGCCACTGTCAGCTGTTTGAGATTGTTTCTATTTTCAGTAGCTAGTTCAGACTGTTCATCTTGCAGCTCTGCTCTAAGTTGTATTTCTTATCTGCATTTTTATGGTATTGGGAGGAACACAGTCAACTTCCTTATTAATTGCTGCAAACCAGTTTAATCACAATTCTCAGCTTCCATGTTAGGCTTAGGAAGGGACTACCAAACTAGTTAACTACTAGACACATGTATTTACAATTAGATCTGAATTACTTGCTCTAGTTCTATTTCAGAATAAACTTCAATAGGCTCCTGATCTCTCTCTCTCCTCATGTACTCTAAGTATCTGCAGAGAAGTGACAAGAGGCAAGTGCAAGGAGCAATGAACTGTGAATCTTAAGGTTAAATATCATGGATTCTGAATGCTGCTCTAATGATGACATTTTTGGGTTTCTCCACACCTGTCCATTGTGTGTGAATGAGATTCATGGGTCAGTTTTTTTCCCTTGAAACTATGCTATTCTGAAAAAAAAAACCTACTGCATTTTACCTTCCTTTAAGGAAGTTTGTAGTTGCTATCCACTTACTCAGTGGAGGCAAGGCAGGGGGGACACAGTGGGAATGAGTCATTACTGATGTTGGATTTTTTTGTTCCCCATATTTCAGGAAGTGTTTTTCAACTTTTACTATCTGATAGCTTGCATTTCCCTTCCGTCTGATGTTGAGGCAATGTCAGCTGTGCTGAATTCCCCTGTGAAGTTAAAACCAAATATTTTGACTGACATCTCTGGTCAGTTACAAAGCAGGAGAAGGATTCTTTAGCTGGAAAGCGAACATAGAAAGGGTCATCTAATCAATATAAGAAGTCATCATCTTTCAACTTATTTTTAAACCCTTAATGTTGTATGGGCTTAACTCTGTATATCTCAAATTCTATTTTCAATAGGAACAGCAGTATTTTTTACTTGGCATATGAATAATAATTCCTTTATTTCACTTGAATCACCTTGAGCTGATTAACACATCAGAAAATAAACTAGGTGATTTAGTAGAGTTTTTAAATGTCTGGTAGCTCAAGTGCTTCAAACAGGTCCTAGAACAAGCACTGGTGAGCATGTAGTGGGTTTTTATTTTTTTCACAGAATCATTGAGCGGTCTGGGTTGGAAGAGACCTCCAAAGGTCATCTACTCCACCCTCCTCTGCAGTCAGCAAGGGCATCCTCAACTAGATCAGGCTGCCCAAAGCCCTGTCAAGTCTCCCCTTGCCAGGGATGAGGCCCCAACTGCCTGCCCAGGCAACATGTCCCAGTGTTCCACTGCCCTTATGGTAAGAATTTGTTCTAACATCGAATCTAAATCTGCTCTTCTCCAGTTTGAAGCCATTGCCCTTCATCCTGTCACTACTGGGCTTTGTAAACACTCTCTCTCCATCCTTCTTTTGTGCCTCCTTCAGATATTGAAATGCTGCTGTTAAGCCTCCCTGGAGCCTCTTCCTCTCCAAACTGAACAACCCCAGCTCCCTCAGCCTGTCTTTGTCATTTTCATGGCCCTCCTCTGGACCTGCTCCATCAGGTCCATGTGCTTCGTATATTGAGGGCTCCAGAGCTGGACATAGTACTCCAGGTGAGGTCTCACCAGAGCAAAGTGGCAGAATCACCTTTCTGGATCTGCTGGCAATGCATTTTCTGATGCAGCCCAGGATGTGATTTGCCTTCTGGGCTGCAAGCTCACACTCTGCTCACGTCCAGCTTCTTGTCCATCAGCTCTCCCAAGTCGTTTTCTACAGGGCTGCCTCTATCACCTCATCCCCCAGTCTGTATTGATAGTGAGGATTATTCTGGCCCAGATGCAGAACCCTGCACTTGCTCTTCTTGAGCCTCACGAGGTTCACTTGGGCCCACCTCTCCAGCTTGTTTGGGTCTCTCTGAATGCCATCCTGTCCCTTTGGTGTATCGGCAGCACCACTCAGCCTGGGGGCATCTGCAAACTTGCTGATGGTGCACTTGATCCCCCCTCTATGTCATTGATTAAAAATATGAAACAGCACAGGTCCCAATATGGATGCCTGAGGGACACCTCTTGTCACTGCTCTCCATCTGGACTTCATTGAGTACTACCCTCTGGATGTGAGTTAAGAATTATTTCTGGAAGACTTTTATTCAGAAGTAAGAAAAAAAAATCTAGACAGCAGGAGATTTTAGCTTACATTTACTCAAAAATGATCAGATGTCTTTTCCTTTGAGGGTGTTATGCTAATTCCTCAGTTTTCTTACAAAGCACCTACAAAGCTTTTCATGAGTAATTCTGTGGATACAATGTAAGAGTCTAAGAACGATCTTTACTGTGTCCATTATGGAATTCCAGCTATCTAATTAGTCTTTGGAAATTGGAAAAGAACAGATGTCATGAAGATCTATGAAGCAGCAGGGTGATCTGTATCCTGTATCAATAAATAAAAACAAATTCATCATTATGGATGAGGTCAAAGCTTAAGTTTTGACAGTGGCTGGGTTCCTCTGTAAGAAATGAGTTTTGCCATCTGATGTGGCATTGTGAGGATCCGGAACTGGACTCAACTGTGAGGATTAGCTGGTTCACAAAGATCAACAGGACAGCAAATGACAAATGCTGACCTTCAATATTTCCCCAGACTTGCATGTTCCTGTTTACAATGTGTCCTGGTGGCTTTGCAACAGCTTCCTTCCTTGTGTTTGCAGTTGCTGACAGCATGATTAACTTTGGAAGTAACCCCTAAATGCCAGTTACTAGTCAGCTTTTTAGATTTGCATAGTAATGTCCAAGCATGGCCAGAAAACTATGCAAACTCTATTCTCAGTAATTTGTAACCACTACTGTTAGTTAGCTTGCAGTAATGTGTAAGTGGATCTCCATAATGCTGCATGATATCGCCGATAAAGATTGCCTGCAGAATTGTGACTTTAAAGCAAAGTAGGGAGTACAGATAAAAGTAAGATGAGTTATACAACCTGGGAATTTGCGTTAAAAATGTGTGTAGAATCACACAGAAAACATCCTTTTGGAAGAGACCTCAAAGATCATCCAGTCCAACCCTCTACTCAGCGCTGAAGGGTGAACACTAAAGCATGTCCCTAAGCACCAGGTCCACACACTGGTTAAACACCTCCAGGGATGGTGACTGTACTACTGCCCTGGGCAGATCATTCCAATGTTTGATAACCCTCTCAGTGAGGAAATATTTCCTAACCTCCAGCTTAAACCTCTTCTGCTGCAGCTTGAAACCATTTGCTCTGGTTGTGTCACTTGACACCAAGGAGAAGAGGCTGGACCCCTGCTCACTTCAGCCTCCCTTCAGGTAGCTGAAGAGAGTCATGAGGTATCCCCTCAGCCTCCCCTTCTCCAGACTGAGCAATCCCAGACCGCTTAGCTGCTCCTTGTAGGTCATGTGTTTCAGGATGTCCACAAACCTCATTGCCCTTCTACATAGAACATAAATTAACCACACAGTACTCCTCCCTGCTGATGTGATATCTTCTTCATTCCCTGGTTTATGCTCAGGTGGCCAATGGCATCCTGGGCTATATGAAGGATGGTGTGGCCAGAAGGAGTAGGGAAGTGATCATGCCCCTGTACTTGGCACTGGTGAGGCTACACCTCAAATACTGTGTCCCGTTTTTGTGCCCCATACTCTGAAAAGAGCATCTTGGTGCTGAAGTGTGCCCAGAAAAGGGTAGCAAAGCTGGTGGAGGCCCTGGAGAACAGACCTTGAGAGTCGCAGCTGAGGGTCGGTTAGTCTGGAGGAGGGGTGGCTAAGGGGAGACCTCCTTGCTCTACAACTCCCCGAAAGGAAGTTGTAGTGAGATAGGGGTTGGTATCTTCTCAGGTGATAGAATGAGAGGAAATGGCCTGAAATTGTGCAAGCTGAGGTTTAAATTGGATATTAGGAAAAATTTCTTCACTGAAAGGATGGTCAGGCATTGGAACAGGCTGCCCACAGAGATGGAGTCACCATCCCTGGAGAGGCATTCAAGAAATGTGTGGGCATGGTACTTTGGGACATAGTTTAATGGCCATAGTGGTCTTAGATTGATGTTTGGACTCTCTTTTAGAGGTCTCTTCCAACTGAAACAATTCTATGATTATGGAGCATAAGAACTATCTGTGATGGTTTGGGAGTTACCCACGCCCCCAACACACAATGAAATCACTTGGACTGGACTCAACTGGCTGGAAGTTAAGGAATTAAGCTTTATGTTCACAGCTTAGCACAATATACAAGCAGATGTTTACAATATATTACAAATATGTACAACTATATACAGAAATATACAATTTAAAGGTAATACAGAAACACAACACCCCTCTGAGAAACCAGAGTCCTCAGGAGGGGCTCCCAGCCACCCTCCCACCTTCTTTCCACCTCTATTTTATCCCAGAGTCTGCCTTACATGCAAGGTGAACTGTGAGGATTGGCAAGGGGGGTTAGAAGCAGAGTGATTAGCTGGGTTACACAGAGCAGCAGAAGCCCAGGGATAAAACACAGACACCAACTCTGACAGAGTCTGTCATCTGTGTTTTATATGTCTCAGCAAACCTGTGAGTGAAGTAGACATCACCATTGTTTTCTTTTCACAGCCTATATTAATCTTAATTTCTCTCATTATAATATTCCAGTTAGCCTCTAACTAGCACACTATCCCATAAAGCAAGCCATTATATTTGAATTTGCAGTGCTTATTAAAAGATGTTAAGTCTTTGTCTTTGGAGATATTCAAAACTGGGTCCAAGTCCTGAGCAATTTATTGTAGTTGAATGCTCCTTGAGAAGGGAGGGTTGGACTAGACCAGGGGTCCTCAAACTTTATAAACAGGCGGCTGGTTCACTGTCCCTCAGACACCGTCAGGGGCCAGAGTGTAGTTTGGTTCCAGCCTGGTAGTGTTGGGGTCCAGACTATAGTTTGGTTCCACCCCAGTCCCAATGGGTGCTTGGGGGCTGTAGAGGCCGACGAGCGGATTAAGTGGCAGGAAGTGTCTGCTTGGGTTCACTGCCAACCCACGGTGGGGTTCTGTAAATACTGGCAGGCTGGATTGAGGACCCTGGGGGGGCGTATCCAGCCCGTGGGACGTAGTTTGAGGACCCCTGGGCTAGACAATGACCAGTCTCTTCCCATTGTAGCTATTCTGTGATTCCATGTTGTTCCCAGCGTCACCTTTGTGCACAGGTCTTTGCGTGGTTCACAGTAGGTCTGCTGTGTCACTGATGGCGATGTCAAAACGCAGCAACCTGAGGAAATGTTTGTCCTCCCCTGTACGTGCTTTACGAAAACAGTCAGAGAGAAGTGATTTTGGAAACTGATCTGCAATAAAACTCAAGTTACCACTAGAGAAACTTTGACTACCAAAGTCAGTCCCAGAGGATCAGTTCTGAATTGATGGTAGAGTTGGTTTGGTTTAGCCTGCTTTCCTACAAAACTAGGAAATGTTTAAGTGTTTGATACCTCTTAAGCTCTTTAAATTCTGTGGAAGCAGCTGAAAATACTTGCAGCAGTCTTCTTCAGAGGTTTTCTGGGAACTTCTGATGTCTTGCTGCTGGTCAGGATTACCTTCTGGGGAGTTGCTTTCGTATGTTCTGTGGCATTTAGCAATTACAATAGTGACTCAGTCCACATTGTGGCATAGAACACGTTTTTGCTTTCCATGTGACTAAGAGCTGCCACTTGACTTTTATTGATGTGTTGCTTTCCTCGATAAACTGAAGGTTTTTCTCTTGCTGCTTGTAAAGCTAGCAGTCCAAAACTACTTAAATTGCACAAAACCTAATCTGAAATGAGATGAGACCAACATCCACCTATCTACAACTACCTGAAAGGAGGTCATAGAAAGGTGAGTGTTGATCCCTTCTCACAAGTCACAGCTGATAGGAAGGACGAGAGGGAATGGTATCAAGTTACGTCAGGATAGGCTCAGGTTAAACATGAGGAAAAACTTCTATACCAAAAGGCTTATCAGAAACTGGAGCAGGCTGCCTAGGGAAGACATCAAACTGTCATTCCTGGATGTATATAATAGCCATCTACATACGGTGCTCAGGGATATGGTGTAGTGGTGTCCCTGATAGTTAGGTAATAGTCAGTCTTGATGAGCTTAGAGTCTCTTCCAACTGCAGTGATTCTGTGTAGAGGGAGTTGCTTTTTCCTTAAAATTTTCACTATTTTTGATCTGTTTTTCAGGCATGCGGAAGTCATGAAGAAAATAATTGAGACTGTTGCAGAAGGTGGAGGGGAACTTGGAGTTCACATGTATCCTTTTTTCATTACTGCATGATAATGATTTATTTTGATCTTTCACTTCTCTGCTGCAATTTCAGGTTATAATTTTCCAATATACTCCAGACTGCAGATGCAGGCCCCATGTGCATTTGAAGGGGATAAAAATGAGGGAGCTGAGGAAGGTCTCTTCTAAGGTACACTTCTTGGTCTAGCAAAACTGATGTCTGTATTTTTCCTCATCAACAGAAAGGACTGCTTTTTAGGATGATTCAGAACAGGAACCTGTTTTGTTTTCTGAGCCACTGAAACACTGAGGAGCTTGTTTTCTCTGCAACTACAGAAAGGTAGTTCGGGATTAGTCTTAATAGTTGCAGTTCACCTTGACGCTTTTTATTAACAAAATACTAAGTATGTAAAAGCGATGATAAAAGGTATTCATAAGATTTATTTTAAAGAGCTGCCTCCCTGCTTTAAGCCAGGAAGATCCTGATGCTTGGGCAAGCATCAGATGTCATCAGTTAGAATTATGTGTTAATTTCCCATTCTCTGTGTCATTGCTAGGTGCTGTTTTCCTAGGGACAAAAAATAATGTTGAGCAGACCGCTAAATGGAGCTTCTGCTTTTCTGGTTTCTTCTTTATTCCTCCTTCTCTTTTTTTTTTTTTCTCTGCCACCCCCACCTTTCTTTCCCTTCTCTCTCATTCCCTCTCCCCCCCCCCCCCACCTCTTTTCAAGACTTCTAGCTCTTGCACATTTTCCTTAATGAGAAGCTCAGGTACCTTCTTATTTTCTTGAAATTTGTACAGGCGGTCATTCCAACGATAGAATATGACTACACAAGGCACTTTACAATGTAACTAAGAGAATGTCCTACTCTGATTACCAGATTTCTTTTTTAATAACCCATCCATGTGACTTATACAACATGATACACAATTTCTGTAACTAACCTTTTACCAAGTTGATGCATTAAAATAAAATGTTCCATTACCAGCCTTTTTAATAAAAATCCTTGTGTGTGGTAGAAATAAATTGCTTTCACTGCTGTACAGACAATGCACTAAGAAGTGGGATTTGTTTTTCTTTTTAAGTCCTTCAATTTCCTGTCAGCAGAAGGCTATCTTTGACTATATTGGAAGCTGAAATCCACTTTCCTAGTAGAAGCCTAATGCTTTTGGCTTCACTGATGATTCCTGAAAATGTGTTTTCTTTTTTTCATAGAATGGTCTGGGACGAAAGAGACTGCTAAAGGTCATCTAGTCTGGCACCCTTGCAGTCAGCAGGGGTATCCCCAGTAGCCCAGGTCACCTAGGGCCCTGTCAAGCCTCACCTTGAATGTCAATTTTTTTTTTTCTTTTTGCATGGAAATCCACATTTCTGTTCTTTGAGTTTCTTCATTCCACCTGTCTTTGTGTTCTGGTTTTCACATGAAGAGGATCAGCTTCCCAAACAGAGCTACCATTGCCAGTGCATTTGTGACTCCACACCTCAATACCAAGAGCTCCAAAAACTTTTCCCCCTTCCTTTCTTCAGTCTGTCATGGCAAAGAACTTCCTCCTCACGTCCAGTGGAAAGACCCGGGAATGGGTTGCTCAGGGAGGTCGTTGAGGCCCCATCCCTGGAGGTGTTTAAGGCCAGGCTGGATAAGGCTCTGGCCAGCCTGATCTGGGGTAGGGTGTCTCTTCCCATGGCAGGGGAGTTGGAAGGGACCACAAGGATCATCTAGTTCCAACCCTGACTGATTCTAGGATTCTTCCATTTAAATTCGCTTAAGAGCTATATGGTTTTTTTGCTAGTTAATGAATTGTTATGTTTACTCCAGCTGGAGGAAGATTTTGAAAGCTGAAAGGAAATTAATGATCATCTTATTAAGGAGGTTTGACTACATCTTAAAATAACCCATCATTGAAGGATTTGTCCTTACACTTGTTCAAGACAAGTGTTTTAAGACTGAATTGTTTTGAGACAAAGGAGGAATATTAGTGTGTAGTCTATTCATCCTGTAACAAAGGGAAGAACAGTCTTACTGACAAAACTAAAAGCTTAGTGGTAAAGGGAGGGGATTGCTGTGGTAGAGGAAGATTCAGTTTTGATTACTTCTGTCTCAGCTATGCTGACTGTTAGTCTAACAGCATGGTTTCCTTTTAGAGGTAAATATGCATAGGGATGTTGATGAATTCAAACACTGCAGACATACCCAGGCTTTATCAGCGACTTTGTCTTGTAAAACATCAGGTGTTTGTTAATAAAAATGGGAGAAAAAGACCATTTTATTACATTCAAATTTTAGAAATATGAGATTCAAAACTGTCTCACATTCACTTAGATGTTATCCTGAAAGCTGAACAGAGGTTTTGTTTCCTAAACATCCAACTTACATTCTGTAAGGTAACCTGAAGTTGAGTGTCTGCAAGTGACTAAATTTGCTGTTGGGTTGGAAGGGCAGTCCCTGTCCTGGCAAAACTGATCCACAGCTTGAGTGTCCTCATGTCTATGCCATGCTATTACTTCAATCAAGTTTTGCATACTGTGCTTAATTTGGCTTTTCTTTTTTGGTAACTGTCTGTTTCCTCTTTCTTGGACAGTATCTTGAGCAATGTCTGTGTGAAGAGCAGTGCTGCCTGAAGCCTGTTAAAACTTAACCACACCCAGTGAGTCATGCTGTTGGATTTTCCCTATCACACTAATTTCTAAGATGTTTTGAGGTTTTTGGTAGCAGAGGAAGTAGATGCCCTCCACCCAACAAGAATGCAGGTTTAGAGGAGAATGAAGGGATTATGACTTAACCACGAGGAAGGTCTCTGTTTGTATACTCTTTATTTTTTCTTTGCTGTGTCAATCTTTTGAAACCTCTTTTTTTTGTAGAAGTTGTCTCACCTTCCTAAAGGAGGAGAGTAATTTCACTGGCTTCTGGTATGTTGAATTCACAACACATACTGCTTTATCAGGTTGCTGATAAAAGTAAGTAGCATCATTTTTCTAAGTGTAAACTGATGAAGGCCTTTTCCTTATGTGACTGCAGCAGAACTGAGGAGAACTTGCCAATGGCTTCCATCAGCACCAAGATACTTGATGTCTTGCAGTGTTTGTAGCACAGGAACCTGATGCTTGCTGACTGCTTAGGGCTACCCCTCTTGGCTGCCTGTTGAAGTAGCTGTATCTGAGCAAACAAATTTGACCTGGCTACACTTACAGCATTTGTACTGTATGTCAATCCTTTTCTTCTGTTTGGAACTAGTATTAAAAATTCCTGTTGGCAGCAAAGATTACTGCTGTAGAAACTGCTATAAATGTACACAAAGAAAGTAGGCTGAGTTAGAGCTTTTGACAAATCCTACAGGATCACAAATTATCTGAATTTTGCCTTCACATCTAAACAGCTGAGCTACTCTGCTGAGTCCCTCTCCTGCTGTACATCTTAAAAGTTCTTGTGCCTTTTTGCTTGCCTTCTAGATCTCTGTCTTGTGATCTTGGGCCTTATTCTTGCTCTGGGCACATGGTCTAGTTGAGGATGCCTCTGATGACTGAAGCAGGGGTTGGACTAGATGACATTTGGATGTCCCTTCCAACCCAGACTATTCTGTGATTTGCAGATGCTGCTTGCAGTAAAGATGTGTGTGAAAATTTGATTTCCCCTAAGTCTGAACCAAAGTTGGGATTTTATTTTAAGAAATTGTGTTATGATGCAAAGGGAATAAGTTCATAGAGATTTAAAATTACTGTCACAAGCTCTTATAAAATCTTAAGATCCCTAATCCTCAATTTACATGGGAAAAAATTAATAACACTTCTGTATTTAGTCTTCTACAAGTCTAGTCCAAGTCTAAGCTACAAATAATGAATGATGGAAACAATTTCAATTTTGTCCTGCTGTGGCTGCTTGGTTTTGGTGTGGGAAAGTGGAGGTGGTTTAACTACCTTGCTAGCAGGCATCCTAATCCATCCAACCAGAATGCCTTGGGTTTGGGTGTTGTAAAATCTGCAGGGCCAGGTGTGATTTAGTGTTTTCTTATGGTAAAAGCATAGTGATGTGATGTTTCTTCCTCAGTTGTACTTCTCTGCTTCCCTAGCAGAGAATAACCTTTTCTGCTAGTAACTTGATAGAATCATAGAATGGTTTGGGTTGGATGGACCTTGAGGGTCATCTACTTCCAACCACTCTGCCAGGGGCAAGGACACCTTCCACTAGCCCAGGTTGCCCAAGTCCTCATTTTACCTGATCCTGAACACATCCAAGGAAGGGATAGCCACAGCCTCCCTGGGCCACATGTTCCAGTGTCTCGCCACCCTCACTGTAAAGAATTTCTTTCTAATGTCCAGTCTAAATCTACCCTCCTCAAGCTTCAGTCCATTCCCTTTCATCCTGTTGCACAAGCCCTTCTACAAAGTCCCTCAGCCTGCTGTTTGTTCTCCCTGCACCCTTCTCCAGGCTGAACAGCCTTAGGTCTCTCAGCCTGTCTTTCTAGAGGAGGTGCTCCAACTCTGATCATCATGATCCTCCTCTGGACCTGCTCCAGCAGTTTGATGCCCTCCTTTTGCTGGGGGCACCAGAACTGGACCAAATACTCCAGGTGGGTTCTCACAAGAGAAGAGGGGGAGAATTGCCTCCCTCGTCCTGCTGGTCACAGCCTGGGAGGTGGTTGCCTGCTGGGCTGCAAGTGCACATTGCCAGCTCATGTTGAGGTTTTTTGTCAACTGCCACCCCCACTGTCTATCTCTTCAAGACTGCACTTAAGCCACTCCTCACCCAACCTATATTTGTTCTAAGTCTGCTTTTTAAAACAAACAAAACAAAAAAAAAGGTCAAAATCCTTAAAGCAAACCAAACAAAAAATACCAAACAACTCTGAGTGTAGAAAATGCAGCCCTATGAAAGAAGAAAGAAATTATCCAAAGTATCATCCTGATCCTGAAAGAAGGTACTTGATAAGAAGCTCTTTTTTCGATGATCCACTTCCAATTACAATAAGGGGTTATGATAAAAAAATGGGGACAGAGTGGCTGGAGAGCAGCCAGATAGAAAGGGACCTGGGGCTGCTGGTAGATAGTAGCTGAACATGAGCCAGCAGTGTGCCCAGGGGGCCAGGAGAGCCAATGGCATCCTGGCCTGGATCAGGAACAGTGTGGCCAGTAGGACAAGGGCAATTATTCTTCCCCTATACTCAGCACTGGTCAGGCCACACCTTGAGTCCTGTGTCCAGTTCTGGGCCACTCAATTCAAGAAAGATGTTGAGATACTGGAATGTGTCCAGAGGGGGGTGACAAACCTGGTGAGAGGCCTGGAACACAGCCCTGTGAGGAGAGGCTGAGGGAGCTGGGGGTGTGCAGCATGCAGAAGAGGAAGCTCAGGGGTGATCTCATTGCTGTCTACAACTACCTGAAGGGAGGCTGTAGCCAGGTGGGGGTTGGTCTCTTCTTTCAGACAACCAGCAACAGAGCAAGGGGACACAGTCTCATGTTGTGCGGGGGGAGGTCTAGGCTGGATGTTAGGAGGAAGTTGTTGCCAGAGAGAGTGATTGGCATTGGGATGGGCTGCCCAGGGAGGTGGTGGAGTTGCCATCCCTGGAGGTGTTCAAGAAAAGCCTGGCTCTCAGCCAGCACTTAGTGCCATGGTCTAGTTGATTGGACAGGGCTGGATGCTAGGTTGGACCGGGTGATCTTGGAGGTTTCTTCCAACCTGTCTGATTCTATGATTTGAAACAAATAGATAAATACTTTTTTAATGATTCTAAAAAGATGCAAATGTTCCTCACTGCAAACTCTTGCAGTCCCTGCAGTGCCTGGTGAACATCCTGTTGTAGACACTGATATTTTTTACTGGTTTGCTTCTCAACAGGAAAATAAAAAAGCCAAGCTGAATATGCTGCTAGACTAATTAAGCCTTAGGGCATCTGGCCTGATTTAGCACATCAGCTGTAAGCCTGGGCAAATAGAGAAATCTCTTAGTAAAGAAGACAAACAGGAACACAGAGAACACAAACATGGTTTAGAGTAGGAGTAGAATTCTTTATGGAGCCAAACTGAAAATTTTCTGGCAAAAAATTAAACACAGCAGGGGGAAGGGGCCGGGGGGGGGGAGACAGGGGACCAAAACAACCAAACTTAATTTGAGTCAGACATCGTTAATGTTGTTTTTGAAGAGAGAAAACTAGTTCTGTCATCTTTTCCTTAAAATGAATATTGTCTTTTTCAGGCCAAAAGCCTGGATTAGGTTTGGTTTTTTTACGCAATTAAGTGAGGTTTTGGGGTGTTTTTTTTTTTACAATATTTAGATAGTTTTCATATTTCTTTTTCTCTGAAACTGGGCTTTTTAATTTACTATTTCTGTGCAAATAATTTTGAGTCCTACTAAATAAAGTTTTGCCAATCAATGACTTGGAGGAACACCCAATTATAAACAAGGACATTTGCTTTTCTGCTAAGGAAAAATACAAGTTTACAGAATGTGGACATTTGTAGGTTTGAATCAGCACAATCATTTATCTTCCAAAGCCTTTAGTCTCAGAGCAGTTTGAAATGCTGCCCTGCATTCTTACTATCCTGCTGTCTGTATGACCCAGCCTGCTCTCCTTTAACAGTTATGCAGAATGTGCTCTTAGATGAGCTGCCATCAAATACAAAACTTATCATCTTCTTCAAGAGGAATACGTATTTGTATCAAGAAAGCCCAGGTTTCCCAGCCACATTTTCTTTTTGCCTGCTCATGTGGTTTTTGACCTAGTGCATCTACTTTAAACTTCTAAAATGAGCCATGTCACAAATTAACTTTTCTTGGCTTTGGAGCCTTCTTGCTGAAATGAAGATATTTGTATGATGGCTTCTATTCCAAGTTGTGCCTGGCAGATTTGGTAAGTGCCCTTCTCTGTATTTTGCCTGCTTCAGAATGATAGATTCACTGCTGATCAATAATTAACTCCTTGTTTGCCCATGAAAGTCCTTTCACCCTGCACTAAACAAAATATGCTTGTTTAGACCATTGAGCATTGATGGGTGTACCTGAAAGAGAGAGATCTCTCTTAGTGCTTTATTATCTGTCTGTTATTAGCAATTAAAACTTTTACAGCTGTTTTTCCTCTATGCTTGCAGTGATAGGAGGAGAGGGAATAGCTTTAGACTGGATATTAGGAAGAAATTCGATACAGTGAGGATGGTGAGACAAAGGAACAGACTGCCTAGGGATGTAATGGACACCCTTCTGGGGAGGTGTTCAAGGTCAAGTTGAATGTGGCCTCAAGCAACCTGGTCTAGTGTGTCCTTGCCAATGCTGCAGAGATTGTTTTGTCAGTGCAGACTAGACACGTGCTCTTCCATACATGGCACTTGCCTACAGATCTTCTGCTGTTGGTCGTGGTCAAATGGAGGATACATTTGAACATGCACATAAGCAATGAGGACAAAATATTGCATGTGCTGCACATGCAGTGTTGTGAGATAGAAGAAGTTAAAAGTGTAGCTATGCATAGAATGATTGCAGAGTCACAGAATGGTTTGGGTTGGAAGGGACCTTAAAGGGGCTATGGGCAGGGACACCTTCCACTAGACCAGGTTGCTCAAGGCCCTGTCCCCCCCTGGCCTCGAACACTTTCTGGGACAGAGCATCCACAGCTTCCATGGGCAGCCTGTCCCAGTGTCTCCTCACCCTCACTGTAAAAAAGTTCTTCCTAATATCCAGTCTAAACTTACCCTCTTCCAGCTTAAAGCCATCCATATTGGTCTTATCACTTGAAGCCCTTGTAGAAAAGTTGTTCCCCATCTCTTGTAGGCTCTCTTCAGGTACTGGAAGGCTGCTATAAGGTCTCCCTGGTGCCTTCTCCAGGCTGAACAGTCCCAAGTCTCACAGCCTGTCCCTGTAGAGGAAGTGCTCCAACCCTCTGATCATGGCCCTTCTCTGGACCCACTCCAGTGGTTTGATGTCCTTGTGTTGCATGCACCAGAACTGGATGCAGTAATATCTCAAGAGACAATAGAGTTGCATTGTCTTAGACTTCAGCCTGAAGAATGTATTCTGTAGTCACTTACATGAACTGGCAGGCAAACAATGCTAACTAAACAATAAATAAATTTATGTGTGTATTAGACTTTTAGACTTTTACCATGTCAATCAGAAGATACAATGGTAGGTATTAAAAAGTAATGGTCAGGTGAGAAGAAACAAGACTCTGGATTATTACTGCTGATATTTGGAACACTGTGAAACTTCCCAGCCCCTAAGGAAGACCATGTCTTGCAGTATCTTGAAAAAAAGACAGAACAGGCTGACCCAGATTATCTCACATGGTTCAAGAAGTGTGGGCATAGAAGGTAAGGAAGTAATCAATATTAGACTTTTTGTTCTTGAAAGATTAAGAAGGTTAATAGGTGCTAATTAGTATCCACAATGGAAAGCAGATTTGATCTGATTCAATATACTTCTTTAAGACTGCCAGTGTTATCAGCCATCCTTGTCAAACTCATTTCACTGATGATCTGCATTTTAATTCCTTTTACCATTTTTTTGGCTAAGGAGTTTGAAAAATAAAGCTACTTTTATCCATTTTGATGAATTTGGGGGGGGCTTATTTCCACTTCGATGATTCCCATCTCACTGTCACAAAGCAAGGGGTCATAGCCCTGCATTCTGGGTATTAGTTCTTAGCCTGTAGTATTTTATCTATTTTATAGGAAAGAATTAAGTATTAGAAACCTACAATGGAAAATTCAAACACATAGTGCATTAAACAGAATTGCAGGAAGGCTTGGAGCTACCATCCATGAAGGTGTTCAAGAAATGTGCAGACATGGCACTTTGGGACATGGTTTAATGTCCATGGTGGTCTTGGGTTGAGGTTTGGACTCAATGATCTTAAAGGTCTCTTCCAATTGAAGCAATTCTGTGATTCTGTGGGCTGTTTAAAGTGTGTTTTATTTTCAGTGTTGGACCCAAACATGAACTAGTTTCTGATCTGATAAAGATGACTGATATTTTCTGTGTACTTCTCTATGGATGCCAAGGAACTGGAGATGAGACAAGCTGATGTAAAAGTGATGATGGTTTTGGTTTAACAGAACATGCCAGGCACTTAACTTCCTATCAGTTCTGAGTCAAAAGAAGGAATGGTCCATCTAGCCAGAGGGTTTTTTTTCCCCACAAAATCTTAATTATAGGCATTTTCACACCTTAAAAACCAGCACTGAAACAGGTCCTGAATCACAGATGAGACTGGGACTACAGTAGAAATGAGACAAATATTGTAGCTTTTTAGTTAACAATTTTCATGGAATCATTAAGGTTGGAAAAAACCTTTCAGATCATCAGGTCCAACCTTCCACCCAACACCTCCATGATCACTAGACCATATCATGGAATGCCACATCTCTCCATTTCTTGAACGCCTCCAGGGATGGTGACTCCACCACCTCCTTGGGCAGCCTGTTCCAATGCATGACCACTCTTGCAGCAAATAAATTTGTCCTAATATCCAGTCTAAACTCTTGAAGTAGTTCACTGAGGATTGCAGTGAGTTCTGTAATCAAAACAACAATTACTAATGAAATACTATTGGACTGTTTATCTAATATTTTTCAGCACAAACATCCTTGGCCAACTTAATTGTTGCTGGATTCTGGAATTTGAATCCCTTTCATGCATTTTGCATGTGTCAAAGCAGCTCACAGGAACAAGAGATTAACTCCCTACAGATGCAGTAGGAGGTAATTTAAGCTCAGTTTGCTGCCTTGAAACTGTTCCATGACGTGTGTAGTCTTACACTGTTCAAATGATCACTATTGTTTTCAGGTTTAGGCACCAAACTATTCTGGAGTTTGGTAAGGAGCATTCTGCTTTTGGTATTTTGGTATTTATCCTTTTTTTTGACCTCCACCCTTCCCCCTCCTCATTGCTTCTAAAGCCATGTCATAGTGTATAGAAAGAAATGTGTGGACATGGCACTTCTGGTCTTGATTTTATGGCCACGGTGGACTTAGGTCGATGATTGGACTCAGTGATCTTAGAGGTCTTTTCCAACTGAAATGATTCTGTGATTCAGTAATTGGGTTAGAATTAACCAAGCTTCCACTGAGACCATTCTGCTCTTGAAAAAAGATACATCAAACCTAAAACTGAAGATGTTTTGTTTTGAAGTAGTCTGAACAAATGTCCTTATTTTTGTCTATATCTGGAGTGGAATTATTCTAATTATGGAGTTTAGATGTTGTTTTTTTCTTTCCATGAAAACTTTAGCAAATATTTCAGTCTGTTGTGATCTATCCATGAAAAAAAGATATAGGTAGGAGTTTTTCCAGTGAACTCTGTGTGTGGTAAACACACTTAATTTTATTGTTGTTTTGACAAAATTCTCAGCCCTTGTAAAAACAGGGAAATGTTTTTGGCAATATAGTTGACACTGCTAATTGGCTTAGTGAAAGGTATTTTCATAATCAGCTCTTCTTAAAGAAATGTCAACAGATCCTAATAAAGACTGTAGATTAGAAGGATTCTGACTATGGGCAAGCCTTCAGGTTGACCTACCACTGAGAAACCATTTTGTTATCCATTACCTGAGAGTGTAGCAGGAACCAAACCTAAATTGACAGCATATTTAGACAGGTTACTGAATTACTATTATCAGCATGTAGTATACGTGCTGGATTTGAAATACATTTAGATCTTCTAGTCCCCACACCTAATCCTTCAGCATTTTGCTTTCTAACTGGGAATGACTTCTTACTTGCCATTGGTGCCAGCCATGTGCTGAGTTTCTGTTTTCTGGAAAGATATAAAATATGCCCCCTGGCCTCTTCCTAACTGCATAAGTAGAATATCCTGTAATTTTAAGTGATCTAAGTAATTGTTTTCTGTCTCTGATATCCTGCTGCTTCAGTAGGGAATCACCCAACCACAGTCTGCAGTGGGGCTGAAGCTGCTTTTGTTTGGTGCCTATCTCTCACTGAAGATGGTGTGGTGGAGGGGGAGGGAAGGTAGTTTAAACAGGTTTTTTTTTAATCTCTATTGGATCCCTGTCAGCAAGGGGAGGGGAGGTGAAGAGCAATGACCTGAACATAGCAAATCCTGTTACCCTCTTGCATCATAATTATTTCATTTCTGAGGGGAAGTTAGGAGCAGCAACAGCAATAAAAGCAGCTGTTTTCAGCCTTGTCTTCCAGAACAGCATTAACAGGCATCTGTATCATGACACTCCACTGCACACGTCTTTTTCTTTTGCTTCTGCTTGGTTCATGGTGGCCAGACTCAGCGAAGAGTGTGGTGGCAGCTGCAAAGGTCAGGGAGCACTATATAGCTGCTCAGATCACTAGCTGGACCTACAAACTGGAATCGGCAGAAAAGTCCAGGTAACAAAGTACAGGATAAGAGGGATGAAGCTCGTCCTCTCTTGTCACCAAGTATTTTATGTTTTCTGTCTTCTGTGGAATGTTATACTCTTATCTGTTGGCTTCAGAGGAACTTGCCTGACTTTAAAAAGCATTATCTGGCCTAGAGCCAACAAAGTATAAAAGCTGCTTTTAATTTGCTTCATTAGTAAACGTGTTCCAGAGCACTTTTGTAATTCTGTTTCAGGACTTGCTTTTATCATCTTCTCTGCTGGTTGATGTTTGTCGTTTAGTTTTTTCAAATGCAACTATTTTAGGTATGTGGGTTTGGAGCAATGTTAACTTGTGCCATGGTTTGGTAAGAGTTGAAAAAAAATCAGACTTTAGAATTTACTGGAGGAGTAAATATGTTCCAACTGGAATACTATCACTTTCGTTTAAATCAGAGCCTGATGAACTTTGGAACTGGCTGTGTAGTTTTTGGTGAAACGTCCATCCTGAGTCCTGCTGANCTATACTTGATTAAGTGCAAAGGCTGTAGAATCAAGCACTGCTATACTTCATTCAGTGCAAAGGCTGTAGAATCAAGCACTGCTATACTTCATTAAGTGCAAAGGCTGTAGAATCAGGCACTGCTATACTTGATTAAGTGCAAAGGCTGTAGAATCAGGCCCTGCTATACTTCATTAAGTGAAAACACTAATGACTTTTTTTCAGATAGCATTGCAAAATGGGCAGCCTACACACTTGTGCAAATTCAGCACATAAAACATCTGCATTGTTACTGTTAGGATTGTAAGCACTGCAAATGTAGTGTTCATTTTGTTTAGACAGAAACTATACTACTTAGGTGTGGTTTAGAGTTACGTTTAAGTCAGGCTTTATTCTTAGGCTGTGTTCTCTATACTCGCTATACACAGCTTTGATCTGTTCACAAAGTAGCATGGAATGGTACAAATTATTTGTGTTCCTGCATTGCAGGGTGTGTTTGGATATGGCTAGATTCTTTTATGTATTTGGTCTCTTTATTTTTGTTTAGTTTGTGATTTTATTTTTTTTAAGCATGTGTTCCATTTCTGGATGTTTTGTAAAGGGTGTTTCCAGTTCATAGCATCATAGAATGGTTTGGGTTGAAAGGGACTTTAAAGATCATCTGGTTCCAACACCCCTGCCATGGGCAGGGGCACCTTCCACTACAACAGATTGCTCAAGGTCTCATCCAGCCTGGCCTTGAACACCTCCAGGGAGAGAGCATCCACAACCTCCCTGGTTAGCCTGTTCCAGTGTCACTCTGTCCTCTACTGTAAGGAATCTCCTCCTAACATCCAGTCTAAATCTGCTCTCTTCCAGCTTAAAGCTTTTCTCCCTTGTCTTATCAATAGAAGCCCTTGTAAAAAGTCCTTTCCCAGCTTTCTTGTAGACCCCTTTCAGGTACTGGATTTTTACTTTCTACTTACTCCTTTTTTCAAGACATAAAGTAGTGTGTCTGTGATTTCTAAATCTCCCACTGAAAGTTTAAAGCAATTAGTATAAAGATGTTGAAGTGGCAAGACAGGAGAAAACAAGATATAAATGTAGGAATATGAATCATAGAATGCATCAAGTTGGAAGGGACCCTTGAAGGTGGGTCCCTTAGGTTGGACTGGATGATCTTGGAGGTCTCTTCCAACCTGGTTGATTCTGTTCTATATATTCTAGATGTCATTTAAGTATTGCTCCAGTTAGAACACTGGATATAGAAATTTAAGCATGAACTGCTCTTTCATTAAGTGTCACACTGTGAGTAGGCTGTTTTCATGCAGTAGAGACCCACAAACTGCTTTAAATCTCAGTGTAAATACCCTGCAATTAGGCAGGAGCTTTTCATACACAATGCCTAGTTGAGATACCTTCCATAAGCGTTTAGAGCACATCACTCATATGCCAGGTGGATCTAATGAACTTTATAGAGCTTACAGAAATGTAACTTTAAAACAAACCAAAACAAAACCCCCGAAATAAACTCACAACCAACCAAAACCACTAAACCAAATTAAAAAATAATTAACCAAACAAAGCCCCAAACAATAAATACTATTAAAAAAACCCCCACCATATGCAGACAAACAACAAACCACGAACAAAAAAAAACCCCAAACAAACAAAAAACCCTCAAGGAACACCACAAAGATACTCACTGAAAAAGAACTAATGGCTTGGATCCCAAGGGCACTTTGGTGTATACCTTGCTCTGATTTCAGTAGATTCTGAACTTCTAAATACAGTGTAAAAATCTGATACTCTTCTGCTTTTGGTTCTAAAAAAAACAGTGAAGGGAGGCTGGTGTGATGGTTTGGGTGTTCCCCACCCCCCCACACACTTTAGAAATCACCCACTAGACTCAGCTGGCTCTGGAAATTTGAATGAAGCTTATGTTTACAGCTTCGCTCAATATACAAGCAGATATTTACAGTATATACAGTTATAGACAGAAATGTAAAAGGTAATAGAGAAACACAACAGCCCTCCCAGAAACCTGAGTCCCCAAGAGGGGCTCCCAACCACCCTTCCACCTTCTCCCACCCCTCTCAACCTTACCCCAGTCCAAGGAAGAATGGAGGTTTGGCCAGGGGGTTAGGAAGCAAAGTGGATTAATCAGAGAGGCTAGAGTGAGGAAAAAAATGATCTCCAAACTCCCCAGCAGAAGGAGCAGCTCAGGCAATGCCCCAAGAAGCAGCAGCACCGTATCTATGTTTGGATTCTTGTTCTTACACATCTCAGCACTCCCAGGCTTTTGAGGTAGACACCAGCACTGTTATCTGATCCTTCTCACCAAAACATTCTAGATAGCTTCAAACTAGCACAGCTGGGGAAAACAAACCAAAACAGATTATTCCTGAACTATTTCCTTAATCTTCTAGTCATACAGGCTAGAAATGATCCCTTAACTCTCTGAACATCAGTGGTCTTATCTTCGTAGAGATTTGTTACCACGTACAGCTGACATCGATAAAACGCTTGAGAGCAGAGAGGAAGCCCCATCCATGGTCTGTGCATGCAGCACTGCTGCTGCCGTTCCCCAGTTATGTAACTGGCCGTGCTTGCGTAGTCTGAGATCTCCGGAGCGTTAGTAAGCTTCCTGGTTTGTTCCTTCTAGCTATACTACTGTCGCTGATGAATTTCCTCTTCCACCTCAGCGTCTGACGTGTGTATTCTGTTAACCTTGCCCCATTACGGCAGCACTGGTCAATGAAGGCTTCTCCTTGAAGACTGAAAACATGCTATCAGTGAGTTGAAAGGGAAGGAGGATGGCTTGAAATGTGAATGGTTTCTGATGGCCTCTTCTGGCAAGAGTGTGTCACAAAGGAATTTACAAAAGATCTCTATGAAAAGACAGCCCTGCCTTATGGGCTCTGGGTGTCACTGAAAGGAGCTTACTTTCTTATCTCTGCCTGGCCTCTCTATGTTTGAGCAGCTCACTATCAGATCTGCCTGAAAGGGCATGACAAAAAAAACCCAACAAACAAAACCCAAGTGGAATTCCTTTTGAATCCAGTCTTCATACATACTATTAGAAATCAACCAATAAAAATGAAATAAATACAGGCTATTAGTTGTCCAGCCCTCTTCTTCAGGAGTGTTGTGTGCTGGTTTCCCTCAGCTTGCCTAAATATTTTCTAAGAAAACATTGTGTGGTCTACTGGGTGCCTCATTTATTTACCTAACAAGCCTAAGGACGCTGACAGTGTTTCCCAGAAAGCAATTTTGTGACTTGCTGTGAGATCCTTAGTTGTTGTCAGGAAACAGTTCTGTGCTTCCCTCTAAAGTTTCTTGTTGCAGGAACCTGCTTGTTAGTGATGAGGTGGAATTGCTGTGGTGGGTTTTAAAGTTCAAGCACAGAGCTGAGTAAAGAGAAATTCAAGTTTCTAAGTTAAGTATGGTCAAGACATTCTCCTCTGTGTCGTAAACTAGCACATCTTTGTCCCAGAATGAAAAGGACTTACAGAAATCATCAGGGAGGTGGTGGAGTTGCTGTCATTGGAGGTGTTCAAAAAAAGACTGGATGAGGCACTTAGTGCCATGGTCTAGTGGCTGGATGATAGGTTGGATTGGATGATCTTGGAGGTCTCTTCCAACCTGGTTGATTCTGTGATCAGCAAAATCAGTATGCTAGGTACTGTGACATAAGATTTAATACGAAACTCCCTAGCTCATGAACATCCTAGGCTTAAGAAAGTGAAAAGGAGAGGGGAAGATGCTACGAGGGAGCATGTTGCCTTGCCTTCTGCAAAATGTGCAAGTTATTAAATGGAATTCCAGGATTTGCTTTATGAAATATCTCTTGGAACCTTTGTCCTTTCATTTACGTTTTTTTTAAACTCTTTTGGTTTCAGATTGGAACATTCAAATCCTGTCTATAAGAAAATTTCTTACAGAGAATATGAAGTGGATTTTAAAAAAGAAAAGCCAGCAAATGCATTTGCAGGTAAACAGGAAGGAAATGTTCTGAGTGATTTTATTTGCTGCTTGTTACAAAGCTAGTAACAAGTGAAGCAAGGTTGTATTCTATGCTTATGTCTATCACTTGCACGTAAACCAAGCAGGCATCAGGGATGAGGTCTCTACAGTGTAATTGGCTTTCAAAAACTGTAGAGAGGTTGGATTTTCAGAGCTCAGCTAGCTCTGTGCCAGCTCAGTGCTAGCTGAAATTTAATTGATAATGCTGTTGTTTTCAGCATCTGTTGAGACTTCCCATACACATTGAGGCTTGTATGTCACAGTTGCAGTGGCAACACTATAAATTCACATGGAAAGAGCTTCAGGCCTGAGGCTAAATATGTTTCTGATTTATCAGTGGAAAAGATAAGAAAAACTGTGAGGTTAGGAGTGAAAGCTGATTTTGTGTCTGCTACTGCTTGAAGACACTTTAAATGCATGGAGGGACGCTGTTATGTCATACATGAATAGTTATGCAGAGCATTATATAGTCTGCCTGTGCTTCATATTAAAAGATGAAATAACTTCAGATGTTAGATGTTCAGATTCAGACTTCAAAGTAAGTTGCCCTGATAGGCCTAGTCTGTGATTTGATTCCTTCCAACTTTGTTTGCTCCCGTGTGTTTTCTGAAGCTGCTTTTTTCTCTCCAGATAAAGAAATGTACAACATAGTTTACAAGAGACTAACAAGCCAAAGGTTGCCTCTGCAAGTTTCTTCCCTTGCCTATTTTTGCAACTTGGGGAGCAGTGAAACAAGCTCTTCTTAAAAGCTCTCATAGGATATGCCTAAAGAAATTTGCAACATGAAACTGATTATTTCTCTAGATAACATTTTGGGATTGAAAGATCTTTTTGTTCTGGCCTTGAGAGTGCTGTTCAAAGAAACGTGTATGAATGCCCTCCTCTAATCTCTTACATTGTAAAACATATGCCTTCCTAAAACTGTTTAGTTACAGAACCACAGCATGGTTTGGGTTGGAAGGGACCTCTGGAAACCATCTAGTCCAGCCCCCTGGCTAAATCCTTTGCACTGCATGTGAAGGATTCCCAGAAAATCCTAGTGAACCTCAACATGAACTTTTTGATAAATTTTCACTATCTGGAAAAACTTTCCCCCACACTTTTGGTCATTTTTATGTGCTAGTTGCCAGAGACAACAATTTGCAACGCTCCTGGCTGAGCTGCAGGTGTTGAATCCCTGTGTGCCTTTTTTTCACAGGTAAATCTTCATTGCAGTGCTATTACATTCCTTGCTTGTATTCATTGTACAGCTTTTACTTAGAGAGCTCACATTCCTTAATGGAGACTGAGAACTCTGTTTCACTGTAAAAGCATTGTTTTGCTCACATTTCCCTCTCTCTTTATTCTGAATAACCACAGGTCTTCTGGGACCGACTCTGCGTGCTGAAGTGGGAGATACTTTAGTAGTTCATCTGAAGAATATGGCTGACAAGCCAGTCAGTATTCATCCCCAAGGCATAGTTTACAACAAAAATGCAGAAGGTAAATACTGTAAAAAATCTGAGGTTTGTTCAATTACTTGTAGACTACTGCATGAAATATTGAGAGGTGTCCAGGCCAGTGTTTGAAGATCATAGAATGGGGACAATTCCCTGAGAATCGTAGTTGGAAGGGACCTTAATGATCATCTAGTTTCAACTCTCAGCCATGGACAGGGATGCTTCCTGCTAGAACAGGTTGCTGAAAGCCTCATCCAGCCTTGTCTTAAATGATTCCAGGGATAAGGTGTCCACAGCTTCTCTGACCAACCTGCCACAGTGTCTCACCACCCTCACACTAAAGAACTTATGTCCAATCAAAATCATAGAATCAGTCAGGGTTGGAAGGGACCACAAGGATCATCTAGTTCCAACCCCCCTGCCATGGGCAGGGACACCCTACCCCAGATCAGGCTGGCCAGAGCCTCATCCAGCCTGGCCTTAAACACCTCCAGGGATGGGGCCTCGACCACCTCCCCGGGCAACCCATTCCAGGCGGCTCTCACCACTCTCACGGTGAAGAACTTCCTCCTCACGTCCAGTCTGAATCTCCCCACCTCCAGCTTTGCTCCATTCCCCCTAGTCCTTTCACTCCCTGATAGCCTAAAAAGTCCCTCCCCAGCTTTTTTGTAGGCCCCCTTCAGATACTGGAAGGCCACAATAAGGTCACCTCGTAGCCTCCACTTCTCCAGACTGAACAGCCCCAACTCTTTCAGTCTGTCCTCATAGGAGAGGTGCTCCAGCCCTATGATCATCCTCGTGGCCCTTCTTTGAACATGCGCCAACATGTCTACAACCCTCTTGTAATAGAGGCTCCAGAACTGGATGCAGTACTACCTATTTTAGTTTAAAACCATTGCCCCTGTCCTGTCAACACAGGCCCTTATAAAATGTTCCTCTTCAGGTACTGGAAAGCCACTATAAGGTATGACACAGATCACAGTATCACAGTATCACCAAGGTTGGAAGAGACCTCTTAGATCATCAAGTCCAACCCGTTAGCACAGAGCTCAAGGCTAGACCATGGCACCAAGTGCCACGTCCAATCCTGCCTTGAACAGCTCCAGGGACAGCAACTCCACCACCTCCCTGGGCAGCCCATTCCAGTGGCCAATGACTCCCTCAGTGAAGAACTTTCTCCTCACCTCAAGCCTAAATTTCCCCTGGCGCAGCCTGAGGCTGTGTCCTCTTGTTCTGGTGCTGGCTGCCTGAGAGAAGAGAGCAACCTCCTCCTGGCCACAACCACCCCTCAGGTAGTTGTAGACAGCAATAAGGTCTCCCCTGAGCCTCCTCTTCTCCAGGCTAAACAATCCCAGCTCCCTCAGCCTCTCCTCGTAGGGCTGTGCTCGAGGCCTCTCCCCAGCCTCGTTGCCCTTCTCTGGACACGTTCAAGCATCTCAATGTCCCTCTTAAACTGGGGGGCCCAGAACTGGACACAGTACTCAAGGTGTGGTCTAACCAGTGCAGAGTACAGGGGCAGAATGACCTCCCTGCTCCTGCTGGCCACACCATTCCTGATGCAGGCCAGGATGCCATTGGCTCTCTTGGCCACCTGGGCACACTGCTGGCTCATGTTCAGGCGGGTATCAGCACTCCCAGATCCCTTTCTGTTTGGCTGCTCTCCAGCCACTCCAACCCCAGCCTGTAGCTCTGCATGGGGTTGTTGTGGCCAAAGTGCAGCCCCCTGCACTTGGACTTATTGAACACCATCCCATTGGACTCTGCCCATCTGTCCAGGCAGTCAAGGTCCCGCTGCAGAGCCCTTCTGCCCTCCAACCCAGCCACATCTGCCCCCAGCTTGGTGTCACCTGCAAACATGCTGATGACTGACTCGATGCTCCTCAGAGCCTCATTTTCTCCAGACTGAGTAGACCCAACTCCATCAGCCTGTCCTTGCAGGAAAGGTGTTCCAGCCCTCTAATCATCTTCATGGCCCTTCTCTCAGATACGTGCCCTATTGTGTTGGATGCTGCAGAACTGGACACAATACTCCAAGTGGGATCTCATAAGAGCAGAGGAAAGGTGCAGAATCACCTCCCTTGACTGGCCACACATCTCTGGGTGCAGCCCAGGACTTTTGGGCTGCTGGCACACAGCACTGACTCACGTCAAGCCCTTCATCAATCAGCACCCCCAAATCTTTCTCTGCAGGTCTGCTCTCAAGCAAAGATATGTGTAATAGAAGATTCTGGATTAAAGTTTTACCCCCGTCCTTAGCTCCTTTCCTTCATCAATGTGACACTAGGAATACGTGCCATCTGACATGCAGAGTCTCCTGACCAGCTGCCTGTGTGCTAATACTGTTTCACAAAATCACAGTGGTTGAACTTGGAAGGTACCTCTGGAGGTCATCAGGTCCAACTCCCATGTAATTGTGAAATGTACTATTTCAGGACATGTAAATTCTTAAATACAGATCCTAAAAAAAACTTTTCCTAATCCCTTGTACATCAAGACAGTGCTAATCATATTGTTCTGATGCTCAGCATTCCATGCCCAGCTTTGTGGTACTTTGCTTCTTTGAATTGCCATCCCTGGGCATACTTAAAAGCTGTCTAGATACGATGATCCAGGATATGGCATAGTAGTGGCTCTGCTAGAGTTGGATAATGGTTGGAGTGGATCTTAAGGGTCTTTCCCATCCATAATGATTCTGTGAGCTCTCATGTGACTAGCAAATAGAGATCATGAAGTGTGTCAAATTGACAGTTAAGTGTCTGCACTATCACGGGTTGCCCAGGGAGGTTGTGGATGCTTCCTCCCTGGAGGTGTTTAAAGCCAGGCTGGATGAGGCCTTGAGCAGCCTGCTCTAGTGGGAGGTGTCCCTGCCTATGGCGGGGGGTTGGAGCTGGATGATCCTTGAGGTCCCTTCCAGCCTAAACCATTCTATGATTCTATGATCACAGAACACATTTAGTTGCCCAAATTTCACCCTGCACTGGGTGCTGAGCCAGAGCTCTGATCTGCAGTTTACAGGTTTATTCAAGGCTTTGTTTGTTGTCTTGGTACAGAAAGAGTTTTGGAAGCTCATCTTGGGAGGATGAATGAAAGATGTTATTGCAAGTGACAGGCAGTTTGACAAATTCGTTAATGTGCCTTTTGCTCCAAGGATTTTCATTCTTTGGCTCCGTGTTGGTGTATTGCAGACACTTGCTGGGTATGGTAGAAATAGCTATGAGCCATTGCTGACATCTGGATGTGCAGTGCATATCCAAAGGCCTAAGGCAGCAAGGCAGTGCTAGCCTGTGCAATGGCTTTATGAGAGACAATTAGATAGTTAATTAAGTGGACAGTATTCTTCCTCAGTATCACTGTGCAGAGGTTGAAGCATTGTGCCACCCTAAACCTAGTAAGATTGTGAAGGTTTGGGTGTTACTTGCCTCCCCCTGCCCTTGCCTTATGAAATCACCCAGACTAGACTCAGCCAAGCTGTAAGTTAAAGAATTAAACTATATTTACAGCTTAGCACAATATACAAGCAGGTATACACAAATATTTACAGCTACATACAGAAATATACAAGTTAAAAGTAATACAGAAACATAACAGCCCTCCCAAAAAACACAGTCCCCAGGAGGGGCTCCCAATCACCCTTCCACCTCCTTTCCACCCCTCTACCTTATCCCAGGCTTTGCCTTACATGCAAGGTGAGTTTGGAGGATTGGCCAGGGGGAATAGAAAGCAGAAGGATTAGTTACACCGAAAGAAGGCCAGGGAGAAAAGGCCTGCTCAGGCACCCAGAGACACACAAGGACTGTCTTATCTATGTTTATGTTCTTGTTTTTATACGTCTCAGCAAGCCTATGAGTGAAGTAGACATCACCATTGTTTCCTTTTCACAGCCTATAATCTCTCTCATTAAAATGTTCCAGTTAGCCTCAAACTAGCACACAGATTGATGAAAAGTTCTGTCTTTTGGCATGGATGGCAGTCCTAGGAAATCCTGAATACGTAAGAAACAGGATGATAGAAGAGCTACCCTCCCCTATACTATTGTCTACTGTTTGAGTGGAGTTGTTGTTGTGAAGCTGAAATATCATATGGGCAAGAAACAAACAAGCTTTTGGAATTGTTTAAA
Organism: Tricholaema leucomelas; assembly: GCA_013400475.1. NCBI lineage: Eukaryota > Metazoa > Chordata > Aves > Piciformes > Lybiidae > Tricholaema lacrymosa > Tricholaema leucomelas. The sequence continues at coordinate 98,657 of WAAF01003000.1, read as the reverse complement.
ATCACTGAATCAATTCAGTTGGAATAGACCTCTGAGATCAAGACCAACTTTCAACCTAAGGCCATCATGGCCATTAAACCACGTCCACACATTTCTTGAACACCTTCAAGGATGGTGACTCAACTGCCTCCTTGGACAGCCTATTCCAATGCCTCACCACTCTTGCAGCAAAGAAGTTTTTCCTAGTATTCATCCTAAACCTCTCCTGGCACAATTTCAGGCCAGTTCCTCTCGTCCTAACACCTAATATGAAGGAGAGGAGAGCAAACCCTACCTCAGTCCAACCTCCTTTCAGGTAGTTGTAGAGAGCAATGAGGTCTCCCCCAGTCTCCTCTCTTCAGACTAAACAATCCCTGTTCTGTCAGACTCTCCTTATAAGACTTGTTATCTGGATTTTCCTTGTAGGAAGATATTTCAGATGCTTTGATTGCTCTTTGTCTTCATGTGTTTTTTTTGGCAGGATCCCTGTATGATGACAGAACAATATCTGCAGAAAAACGAGATGATGCTGTTCTTCCAGGCCAGGTCTACACATATGTGTGGGATGTCACAGAAGAAGTTGGCCCAAGAGAAGCTGACCTGCCTTGCCTTACTTATGCATATTATTCTCATAAGAACATGGTAATGGATTTTAACTCTGGTCTGATTGGAGCACTGCTTATTTGTAAGAAAGGTAATGAAGTGCTTTAAGACTGCTCTAAGGTGATAGAGGTTGATTTCTTAATAAAGTTAGGCTTGTATGATAATGAGGGAAAATAAATTATTTTTCTTTTCACACCCTTATATGCAAAGTGGATACTTCTCAACATCTTTCTTCAAGAATGTGCAAGTTTTTTAATGCCAGAGTTCATGCATATCCATCCTTTGATTATGGAATGGACAGAAAAAGTCATCAATAGATGCATTCAACTGCTCTGGTTGCATTTTCGTTTGATTTATTGATACATGTATGGTCTCAAATTCTTGTCTTTGAATAAATATATTTTGAAGCTTTGTTCAAAATGGTTCAGACTTTTCAGAAAATAAGGCAGGGAATAATTATTTTACCCATGCCTTTTAAAGGCTACCTAATCAAGAGCTTGTAGCACTCCTCCTTCTGTAATGAGGGCTTGAAACTGCGGAGCAGTATGTCTTTTGCTAGTCATTTGAAAATAAGACCAAATTTGAATAGCTTCTGAGTCTTCAAAATTGCCTTGCATGTGATCAGGGACTTGAGACTGTAGCAGTTTGAGCCACTGAATTTCGTGTCAGCTAGTACAAACTAGTGTGTTGTAGGGCTTGTAAGTAACTGCTAGGTACATGGTGCTGATTTGGAGGAAGTTTGGAACAACATACCACTCTATTGGTCCCTTAAATCTTACAGTCTCACTGAAAGGATTGGAAAAAAAATGAGAGTTTATCTTGATCCTCCTTCCCTGCAGTTTGAGTCACACAATTTAGATAGACTGCATGGACTTGGACTTTGAAGCTTTCCTGGGGGTAAACTAAAACTGATTCAGTGTGGGTTGTACAAGAGCACTCCTGATAGATATCTATTTAATTGCAGAGCACACTCTTAGGAGTGGCATTAATATTTAATAATGGTCCTCATGAAGATTTTTGAGGATTAGTGCTGTTAGTTCTATCTAGGACTTAGCTGAATTCTAGAGGGGTTTCTTTCTACCTGTGTTCATGTGTATGTCTGCATTTTATGGCATAATGGGGGAGTTAATCTGGACAAACACTTGGAAATGGTTTGCTTTCCTTCCTTCTCAGGCTTCTCAAATCCACTCATATATTGTGGGCCTGAGCTGAATAGGAGTTTGGGATGGATTGTTTTGACCACTGCTTTCAAGACAATTTGAGCATATGTGTCTAGCTAGAGCAAAGACCAATGGCGAACTAATCGTGTTTTTAAGACTTTGAAGCAGTATTTCTTTGCCTGAGCACTGCAGGTAATAGGTGTGCTACAGGTCTATGTATTTGGTCTCACTAGTATGAATTGAAGTTTCTTCATAGCAGCTTATGTGCTGTTACGTTTTGGACTTGTGGCTAAATAGTGTTGATAACACACTGATGTTTTACCTGTTGCTGAACAGTGTTTGCACAATGTTAAGCCTTTCTCTTTTTCCTGCTCAGACCTTCCCAGTTTAGTAGGCTAGGGGTGGGTCACAGGCTGGGGAGGGGACACAGCTGGACAGATGAACCAAACTGGCCAAGGGATATTTCCTACCATGTAATGTTGTTCATAGCAATGAAAACTGGAAGGTAGAGAGAAAAGAGGCGTGGGAGGAGTGAGAGGTGTTGACATCCAAGGCGACTGTTTCCATCGGTCTGCTTGTGGGAGATAAAGGGTGATTGTTTTCATGTTGCTTGGGTAGGTTCCCCTCCTCCCTCTTTACCTACAGGTTTTATCACCTTTGTTCTTCCTGTTCTTTCCCTTCTGCTACTTGAATTAGGAAGGCATTGAAATGGCTCTGTGCTTGGCTGCTGGTTGGGGTCAACCCAACCCAGTTTTACACAGTAACAGCACCATACGTGGTATAACCTGTGGAGGTTATAAAAAGTGGACTTTTAAGTTAAAGCATTAATAAACGTTCTTGGGGTGACAGATAAATTCTTCTGTTGATCTGAGGCTTCTTTTGTGCAGGAAAATAGGAGTAGCCTCTGATAAATAAAAAGGATTACAGTGAAGATAACTGCTTCCACTGCCACCAAGCAGCAATTAACTGTCTCCCAAATTTGTAGTTCCTGCTGTCCAGAAAGACATCTATTTTAGTCCTGGATTATATGTTGAAAGTAGCAAATAGAGCTTGGTGAGCAACCTACAGAAAGAAACAGTAAAATCATAGAGTTGCAGAATCACCTTGTTGGAAGAGAACTTAAGATCATAGAGTCCAACCATAACCTAACATCTCCCTGTACACAACTCTTAAACCATGTCCCTAAGCACCTCATCCAAATGTCTTTTGAACACCTCCATGAATGGTGACTCCACCACTTTTCTGAGCAGCCTTTTCCCGTGGCTCTTTTGCTGAAGAAAAATTTCCTGATATCTAATCTAAAGCTCCCCTGGTGCACCTTGAGGCCATACCATCACACCAGCTCTGTGTGGCATGTCCAGAATTAATTTTCCTTGCTGATGGAAATCACACCTGTATCACAAACTCTGATAACACATCTGATCCAACAGGATTCCTCAAAGTCTTTTGTATGTCGAGCTTGTTTGGGTTTATGCTTTTTAAAGGAGCTGATGGCCTCAGTGTGGTGTTGGAAAAGACAGTGTTCACACTGCAGAGGATTCTGCCAAAAGCACTTTCAGAAATAATGATAATAATAAAATGTGCATTCGTAAGGGTCTTACTTTAGCCAGCTGAAGCCAGCTAGTTAAATACACATTAATGCCACTATGTTGATGTGACAAATGCTTTCTTTATGCTTCAAATTAAGACCTGTTGTTTCTTCTTCACAGGAAGCCTAAATGAGGATGGGTCACAGAAACTTTTTGACAAGGAGTATGTGCTGATGTTTGGTGTGTTTGACGAGAACAAGAGCTGGCAAAAATCAGCATCACTCAAGTACACAATTAATGGCTATACTGATGGAACGTTACCAGGTACTGGGCAGGTCTATGTGCAGTGAAATTAACTGAAAGTGAAAGTAACTGATGAAGACTGAAGACCTCTGTTTGCTTTTTATGCAAGAGTACAGGAATGTGGAGGAATAGGATACAGCCTTTTTTAGGACATGTCTGTGAACATGTAAATTCTAGAAGAGAAGTTGTGCTGCTGGGAGGAAGCCATATTGCTGATAAGAGCAACAAGATTACTGCCAAGAGGAATTCTACTCAAAGAATGAGATTACTAAATTTAAAAAATGAAAGAGAAAAGAAATCAAAAATCTCTCCAGTTTTTTAGTCAGCTGATGAGGAAAGCCTAATGTGGTTAAGCAAACAGGTGAAGAACTTCTGGAAAGTCAGTTACCATTAAATTAGACTTAAGGAAGGTGATAATGGGAGTAATCTGTTGCTAGTGTTTCCCCCTTGTTCTCTTAAGGAGATATTTTCTTAACCATAGAGCAAATACAAAAGTCTTAGGTGAGATTTTTCAAACGAATCTTGAACAGGGTAGTTACTGATATCAGACAAAATCTTATTCTTTAGCTTGGATCCTTATCCTTCCCTTTTTCCTTTTAGTTTTCCTTATTTTTTTCTTCCTTTTCTTTTTCTCTTCCCCTCCCTTTTTCCTTTTCTCTTTTTCCTTTTCTTTCTCGTTCCTTTCGCCTTTTTTCCTTTTCTTTCTCGTTCCTTTCGCCTTTTTTCCTTTTCTTTCTCGTTCCTTTTGCCTTTTTTCCTTTTCTTTCTCGTTCCTTTTGCCTTTTTTCCTTTTCTTTCTCGTTCCTTTTGCCTTTGTTCCTTTTTTAATTTTTGGCTTTTCTTTTTTACCCCTTCCCCTTCTCCCTCCGTCTTTCTTCCTCTCTTTTTTGTTTTCTCCTCTTCCCCTCCCTTCTCTTTCTTTTTCCTTCTTCTCTTCCCCCCCCCACCTCCTTTTCCCTCTCTTTTCTTTTTTTCCCAAACAAGGACATCATTCCAAAGGAAGCTACTGATTTTCCTCATTCCACAGCTCGCTACAAGTCAGGTTGTAAGATTTAAATGCCTGTCTTCCACTGACATACAGGATTTTGCTGTCCATTCTGGTTATGAGCTTCTGAAAGTTCTCCTTGTTGCAAACACTGACCACAGGAGTCAGAGACTGTTTTTTTAAATATTATGAGTGAAGATTCTGTTCAGACCTAGCGTGCAGAGGGAACACGCACAATTTGCCTGTATTCTGAACCCTCATCTCATTTCCTTTTTAGATTTAGAGGCTTGTGCATATGACAACATCAGCTGGCATTTGATAGGGATGAGTTCCAAGGCAGAAATTTTCTCCATTCATGTCAATGGCCAGTCCATGGAGCAAAGACGTCGCCGAGTCTCTGCTGTTAACCTGGTGGGAGGATCGTCAGCCACTGTAAACATGACAGTGACTCAGGAAGGAAGGTGGCTGATATCATCTCTTGTTCAAAAGCACCTGAAAGGCAAGGAAACATCTATTCATTAGGCAGCTGTAGAGCTGTCCCTCTATGTATGCCTTAAATGGCTTGTACTGTTTTGCCATGGTACTGTTGGTTGTCATTTGGTTGGCTACTGGAATGGGCTGCCCAGGGAGGTGGTGGAGTCGCCGTCCCTGGAGCTGTTCAAGGCAGGATTGGACGTGGCACTTGGTGCCATGGTCTAGCCTTGAGCTCTGTGGTAAAAGGTTGGACTTGATGATCTGTGAGGTCTCTTCCAACCCTGATGATACTGTGATTTCACTAAGAAACCACTGGAGAACAGGTCGTTCTGCTGAAATGAGAAGTGCACCAAGAGCTAAAAGGCATTTTTATCTGCAGCTTTACTGCTCTGTGCAGATCATAGAGAAACAGTGGATCAGGACTCCAGCGTCTGAGTCTGTGAGCTGTTTGATAAGCACCATTTTGAGTAGGGAACCAGATGTTTCCTGAGAAACTGAGCACTTCCAGTTACAGGTCACTCAACCTGATGAAAATGTTTGCTTTTCACCATTTGAAAGTGGGTCTCTCTCAGCAGTGATCAGCATTCTCTTTAAAGGAATGAAACGTCTCTCTTATGAGAGCTGGAAGACATGTTTTGGAAAAACAAAACAGCAGAGGAAAAAGAATATTTTTCTCTCTGTTCACCTGATGTTTTCAAACCAGGCTAGTTGTCCCAGTTTAGGGCCACAAGCTACCTGGGACTGGAGGACAGAAATGACACTTAGTCCTTTTGGAGAGTAAGAATGAAGGTACTGCACACTGACTGGAACTTTAAAGGGAGAGTCTATTTATAGGTGCATATATGCAAAAGGCAATCAGGGTAGAATGAATGCATCCACAAGCTAGGCCAAGTCCATAGGATTAAAACATTCTAGAATCCTCTGCCTCTTCCACCCTCAGCAGGCCTGAGGGTAGGCCAAAACTGCCCTCCCCAGCTTAGGCCTACAGGGCCTCAGCAGGGCACCTGACACAGCTGAAAATTCCCTGCCAGCTAGAAGCCATCTTCCCACACAAACTGTGAGATAAGTAGGGACATGCACTCTGCCCAGAGAGAAGTGAAGGGACTGTGATGGTTTGGGAGTTATCTGCCCCCCCCCCCATCCTTAAGAAAACCACCCTGACTAGACTCAGACAGCTGGAAATTAAAGAGCGAAGCTATAATTACAGCTTGGCACAATATACAAGCATATATATACAAATACATACAATTATATACAAAGTAAAAGTAACACAGAAACATAAAACCCCTCCCAGAAACAATCAAAGTCCCCAGGAGGGCTCCCGACCCAAACCCCCTTCCCCCTCCCTCCTTCCCTCCCTTCAGAAATAACCAGATCAACCCATGTGCATCTCAGGTGATAAATCTGGAGACCTGAGCTGAGATGTCAAAAAAAAGAGATGGCAAGGAGGTTAGGGGAAAAAAGGGTTAGGTGGATTAGAAAGTTAAAAGGCAGAATCAGCCAGAGAGCAGACCGCCAGAAAGAAGGCACTGCCCGAAGTGAAGAGCTGAGCAGCGTGTGTGTGAAGTGCCCATCTTAGCTATAGTTTGACTAGTTGTGTTTCTCAGCAGAAGAATGGTGATATAGGACACATGTTGGTTTTTCTTCTTTCTTTTCACAGCTAAGGATTTAATTTCTCTCAGAAAAATATTTCAGTTAGTCTCAAACCAGCACGAGGAGGAGAAGAGAGCAATATCAGCCAGGCACTGCCTTATAAGCTATGATACTGAAAGTGGAATAAAATGACAACATTGCAATATCCTGGGATGACCAGGTCCATCCCATGGGACAGGACTTTGTCTCTATAGTTTTCCTAAGGGAAACCTGGACCCCTCAAACTACCACACTAGTTGAGAGAACTTCTGTGTTCCATTTGATTAGTATGGGTTCCTTGGAAGAGTCCCAGCCTATGTGTACTGTACTTGGATGCGACCTTTTCAAGCCTGAAAAGAAGGCAGATTACATGAGCCAAAGCTTTCTGGCAGCCTTGGCTAAAGAGATGAGAAATGCAGTTAAGGTATGAAGTGTTCATGGCATGGAAAGTCACTGTGGTACTGTTTCTTCTGCATTAGCTGGAATGCATGGTTACCTGACTGTAAGAGACTGCGGGGACAAAGAGGTGAAGAAGAGTCGTCTCTCCTACAGAGAGCGCCTTATGGTCAAAAACTGGGAGTATTTCATTGCTGCAGAAGAAATTACCTGGGATTATGCCCCAAATATTCCAGATAGTCTTGACAGGTAAAATAATACTTTGTTGATATAGCATGAAATGTTAATGTGAAATCACAGGTTGGAGAAGACCTCTGAGGATCTGAATGCAAAATTGAATCATAGAATCATAGAATGGTTTAGGTTGGAAGGGACCTCAAGGATCATCCAGCTCCAACCCCCTGCCATAGGCAGGGACACCTCCTACTAGAGCAGGTTGCTCAAGGCCTCATCCAGCCTGGCCTTAAATGCCTCCAGGGAGGAAGCATCCACAACCTCCCTGGGCAACCTGTTCCAGTGTCTTACCACCCTCACTGTAAAGAACTTCCTCCTAACGTCCAGTCTAAATCTCCCCTCTTCCAGTTTAAACCCATTACCCCTTGTCCTGACATTACTAGACCGTGTAAATGGAATTAGATCAAACTGAGCTTTCATTGCCTCCAAGAATGGTCACTGGGTACCCTTGCAAATGGAGAAGTCTTTACTTATATCCAATCAGACTTTCTCATGTTGCAGTTTGTGTCCACTGTATCTCAGCTCTTTTTTTCTGTTACCTTAAGAAGAATCTGGTTCTGTGTTCTCTATAATCACCCATCTGGTAGTTGAAGATAAAAATAGGTTGCTGCCTTAGTCATGTCTTTGCAGAACTGAAGAAACAGAGATTTTGCTTTTGTGTCAAATGCTGTAGCTCTCTAATCACTGTGGTGGCCCTCCACTGGGATCTCACCAGTGTGTAGCTCAGTCAGTAGAGCATGGGACTCTTAATCCCAGGGTCGTGGGTTCGAGCCCCATGTTGGGCGCCAAAATAAAAGATGTGATGGTTTGGGTATCCCCCTCCCCCCTCCCACTTTTAGCAATCACCCAGACTAGACTCAGCCGGCTCTGGAAATTTGAATGAAGCTTATATTTACAGCTGGCACAAGTTACAAGCAGATATTTACAGTATATACAGATATAGACAGAAATAGACAAGGGAAAAAAGGTAATACCAACACAATTCCCCTCCCAGAAACCTGGGTCCCCAGGAGGGGCTCTCAACCACCCCTCACCTTCCCCTACCCCTCTCGACCTTACCCCAGTCCTAAGGAAGAATGGAGGTTCGGCCAAGAGGGTTAAAAAGCAAGGTGAAGCAGCCAAGCAAAAGGAGGGTGAGGTTAGAAAGCAAGATGGAGTCCAGCCAGCAGCCTCAGCTTCTCCCCAGCAGGCAAAGCTCCCCAGCGAAGAGAAGAAGCAAGTGCCCTAATCTTTGCTTTGCCTTTCTTCTTTACACATCCCAGCAAGACTGTGAGGGAAGTAGACCTCACCATTGTTTTCATTTCTCAGCCTATCATCTAGTTCTTCTCACCAAAACATGCTAGCTAGGCTCAAACTAGCACATACTTCCTCTGCTGAGGAGGTCAAAGGAGGACACTTTGTTTTGCCTTTAACAGAGAGCCCCAAATACGAAGACGATTTAGGCAATGCCCTAAGCAGCATACAAGCCTACTTTCTAGTGTACTTTTCAATGTGAATTCTGCTGAAATAAACAATCCTTAAGCGTAAGAGGAAGGGAGAGAGGGAATATTTCTGGAGAATAAAACTCTGTAGAAGTTTGAATAATAAAGGGTTTAAAGAATGGAGAAAAGAGAGGTCACTCTATAAATGTCTTCTACATTTGACCGGTATAGATGCGGTGAAATTTTTGGGGCCCTCGTTATACAAGAAAGACATTGAGTTGCTACTGGAGCATGTCTAATGAAGGGCAAGGAAGCTGGTGAAGGGCCTGGAGCACAAGCATTGTGAAGAACAGCTGAGGGAACTGGGATTGTTTATCCTGGAGTAAAGGTGGCTGAGGGGAGACCTTATCACTCCCTACAACTACCTGAAAGGAGGTTGTAGTGAGGTGGGTGTTAGTCTCTTCTCTCAAGTAACAAGTAATAGGTTGAGAAGAGGTGGCCTCAGGTTGTACCAGGGGAGGTTCAGGTTGGATCTTAAGGTTCTCTTCCAAACAGAACAATTTTATGACTCTGTGATTCCTCACTGCTAGAATGCAGGTGACTTTACAAGCTGAAGTTCAGAAAAAACATTGAGGGTTTAAACAGAACAAGGCAAATTCCTGCATGTGCTTATAGTTTCACATACCTCTTTAGAATATAGTTTTCACATAAATCTTCAAGTATTCCTCTTTGGTATGATTTGCTTCAATTCTTACTTGGTCTGCATGGAGCAAACTTTTCTCTTTCCCTACTAGTTGCATTGCAGTACTTAACCACCTCAGTGCTCAGATCATTCCATCTTGGTTTAAAGTTCCATGTATCCCTGTTCAGTAACCCCTTTTGAACCCCTCATGTCCTCAGACTGGATGTGAGGAGGAAATTCTTCACCATTAGAGTAGTGAGAGCCTGGAATGGGTTTCCCGGGGAGGTGGTTGAGGCCCCATCTCTGGAGGTGTTTAAGGCCAGACTGGACGAGGCTCTGGCCAGCCTAATCTAAGGTAGGGTGTCCTTGCCCTTGGCAGGGTGGTTGGAACCAGATGATCCTTGTGGTCCCTTCCAACCCTGACTGATTCTAAGCACACATCACCAAGCCAGATATCCTGGTCCATGTTACTTCCCAGTATTTACCCTAGTTTTGCTCTCAACATTAACAATTCTAATGTTTTCAAACTTGAGTGTAACACTACTTACTCTAAAGTGCTTTACTGGTGTTAAGGTTGTCTTTTCCTGTCTCACTTAGAGTCTTTGCTGCTATAAGCTATTTTTTTTCTGTGCTCAACTATGCCTTTGTAAAAGGAGAAGAATGATTTCTGCTATCTTATCTTGAAAATGTAGCTGCTGCTGCGCTTTGTTCTGTTCTTGCATGTATACATTATTAAACTGAGTGATCATGCATGATACTGTAATACAAATACAGTTCTACATTTCTTTTTCCCTAATTTACCTTAGAATTTGGGGTGAGGACTATTAAGTCAGTTTAGAGTTTGGATTTTACTTTTTTCATGCAGTGTGGTTTCTACCAGTTGCTTGAGTACCAATCCTGTATTCTAATAGATGTCACTATTCAAGTTTTGGTGATGACTTGTCTTTTTCCTTTGTTTTTAAGACACTACAAAGCACAGCATTTGGACAACTTCTCAAATCTCATAGGTAAAAAGTATAAAAAGGCTGTTTTTAGGCAATACACTGATGCCAGCTTCACTAAACGTCTGGAAAATCCTCGTCCCAAGGAAACTGGGATCTTGGGCCCTATTATCAGAGCTCAACTCAATGACAAAGTTAAAGTAAGTAACATAAATTCAGAGGTTATTTATACTCTAGAATAATCTTATGTTGGGTAAAGGTACAAAAAAACCATCAGATTTCAGCTTTTTTTCCCCCAAAAATTAGGATGTTGCAAATACTGGCCCTGTTAAAAGATACCAACGTGAATTTCAGTGTCTAACTTAAATTTGTCAGCATTCCCTGTAGAGTTTCCATGATTGTGCATTATTTTACAACAGAAATACACTTTACTCACATTTTTGGAGAAATATATTTATACATTGACAGTGGTGCAAAATTGAATAAAGCTAAATCCAGGTGGACTTCTGGAGGATTTGAATGCGAGGCCAAACTTCATGAGCCACTCATCCCTTACATTACTATTTTTTCTCTGGCTGTTTTGTTCATGGTTAAATGTTCTTTCATGGACTTGTGGGATGAAACTACAAAACCAAGTGCAAGCTCGTGCACTTGGATAGGGCAATCCAATGTACCAATTACAGGTTTGACATAGAACAGATGGAGAGCAGTCCTGAGGATAGAAGGGCTTAGGGGTGATGGGTGATGAGAAGCTCAACGTGAGCCAGCAGTGTGTGCTTGTAGGACACAAAGCCAACAGAATTGTGGGCTTCATCAAAAGAAGCATAGCCAGTAGGCTGAGGGGGGCATTTCTCCTCCTGTATCTACTCTGCTCGTAAGGCTTCACCTGGAGCACTGTGTCCAGCTCTGGAACACTGTGTCCAGGAAGGGAGGCCCCAACACGAGAAGGACATGGAACTGTTAGAGCAAGATCAGAGGAGGGCTGTGAAGATGAAGCACGTCTCCTGTGAAGACAAGTTGAGAGAATTGGGGTTGTTCAGTCAGGAGAAGAGAAGGTTCCAAGGAGACCTTATAGCAGCCTTCCAGTGTTTGAAGGGGGCCTGCAGGATAGCAGGAGAGAAGCTTTTTACAAAGGCATGTAGTGACAGGATGAAAGTTAATGTGCTTCAAACTGGAAGAAGCTAGATTTAGATTAGATATTAGGAAGAAATTCTTCACCACGAGAGTGGTGAGGCATTGGAACAGGTTGCCCAGAAAAATTGTGAAGGCTTCACTGTGGAAGTGTTCAAAGCCAGATTAGATGGAGCACTGTGCAACCTGACCTAGCAGGAGGTGTCCCCGCCTATGACAGTGGATCTAGATGGTCTTTAAGGTCCCTTCCAATCTAAAACATGTTATGATTCTATGATTTGCATTCCAAGCTTGTGCTGCTGTCACATGCAGTAGTTTTTCTGTTTTCAATTAGTGATGCATCACAAACTTGCATTACTTTTAACTGCCAGCGTGACTCTCTGATTCTGAAGTTGACTTCAGTGTTTCACTTCCTTTTTCTGTGGTTTAATGAATAATAGGCAGGACATTTTGCCCTTTTTTTTTTTTTTAACATCTCTGTTTAAATTTGCTTTCTCTTGTATTGAAGGTTCTTAAGAACTTTAGTCAATAAACTTGATATTCCTGAAGGCTGGGTGTGCCTAGTAACTGGAAGAACACATATTCTTTTAGAATTTCCAAAGACCAGATGTAAGAAGCTGAACTTCACTCAATGTTCTCTATAAAAACCAGCAGCAGGACACCAAGAACATTTAGACTGTGGGTTTATATCATCACTCAATATTTAAGACATCGCTTTGCCTTTCCAGCTCCCCCCAGACTGAAACCAAGCAAATTCTACTGTTGTTGAATATTTGAAATGCATGAAATTGTCACTACTTGAAATTTGATGAATACTAAATTAATTCCATTTTTTTCAATTTGCCTGTCAACATAGATTGTGTTCAAAAATAAGGCCAGTCGACCCTACAGCATTTATTTCCATGGAGTGACCCTCTCAAAGAATGCAGAAGGAGCTGATTATCCTCTGGATCCCAAAAGTAAGACATCTGTGAGTTACATTTTGAAGGAGATGCTCTGGCTAGGAATGTGCATGACCAGAACTCCTCCATTCTGTGCTCTGCTCTGATCCTATCTGGGACCTACTTTAAACAAACTTCCTTTAGAAATTCTAATTTGTGACCCAAATAGAATCATAGGATCAACCAGGTTGGAAGAGACCTCCAAGATCATCCAGTCCAACCTAGCACCCAGCCCTAATCAGTCAACTAGACCATGGCACTAAGTGCCTCAGCCAGGCTTTTCTTGAACACCTCCAGGGACGGTGACTCCACCACCTCCCTGGGCAGCCCATTCCAATGCCAATGCAACAACTTCCTCCTGATATCCAGCCTATACCTCCTCTAGCAAAACTTGAGTCTGTGTCCCCTTGTTCTATTGCTGGTTGCCTGGGAGAAGAGACCAACCCCCACCTGGCTGCAGCCTCCCTTCAGGTAGTTGTAGACAGCAATGAGGTCACCTCTGAGCCTTCTTTTCTCCAGAATAAACAACCCCAGCTCCCTCAGCCTCTCCTCACAGGGTTTGTGTTCCAGGCCCCTCACCAGCTTTGTTGCCTTTCTCTGGACACGTTCCAGCACCTCAACATCTCTCTTGAATTGAGGAGCCCAGAACTGGACACAGCACTCAAGGTGTGGCCTGACCAGTGTTGAGTACAGGGGAAGAATAACCTCCCTTGTCCTTTTGGCCACACTCTTCCTGGTACAGTCCAGGATGCCATTGGCTCTCTTGGCCTCTGTTGTATTTTAGAAAAAAACAAGGTATTGTCAGCAGAGCGTGGACAAAACACCATTTTATTTTGGTGTGTCTTAGTTTCCTTATTCTTGTTTGTGATTTTAGAAAGAGATCAAAATTCATGGTGAACATCAGTTATCAGAGATGGCTTGAAACGGCATAACTGCAACACCAATTTCATTAAAAGGTGCAGCCTGATGTTATATAAATGTTTGCAGTGTTCTGCCCAGTTCTGAGCTCCCCAGTTCAAGAGTAGAGAAAGTCCAGTGGAGGTCTGTGAGGCTGATGAAGGTACTGGAATGTCTGTCTTATGAGGAAAGAGTGAGAGACCTGGGGTGTTTAGCCTGTAGAAGAGAAGGGTGAGAGGGGATTTAATTAATGTTTACAAATATCTCAAGGGTGAGTGTCAGGGACATGGGACTGGTCTCTTCACATTGGTGTCATGTGGTAGGATGAGGGGCAGTGGGCACAAACTGAAACACAGGAAGTTCCACCTCAACATCAAAAGAGAAGTTTCTTTGCTGTGAGAGTGCTGGAGCACTGCAACAGGCTGCCCGGAGAGGTGTGGAATCTCCTTCTCCGGAGACTTTCAACACCCACCTGGACATGTTCCTGTGTGGCCTGCCCTAGGTGAGCCTGTTCTGGCAGGGAGTTTGGACTCGATTATCTTCAGAGATCCCTTCTAACCATTGCTACTCTACTATTCTATGATCTGTCTTTAAGTTTATCATTGCTGTTCTCCTTTATTTTTCCTTAGGCAATGACACCCAGAGTAGAGGAGTTGAACCAGGGAAGACATACACTTACGAATGGAAAATTGCCAAGACAGACCAACCTGCCGCACAGGACGCACAATGTATTACAAGGCTCTATCATAGTGCTGTAGATGTTGAGAGAGATATAGCATCTGGACTGATTGGCCCACTTCTGATTTGTAAAAGTGAAGCACTGACACAGAAAGGTGTACAGGTAACAGGTTTGGCAACTTCTTAGAGATACATTTTGCTCAAATAATATCACTTCATCTACAGTGAGTTTGGTTTTGCTTCCCTTGAGAGAACTGTCTTCTTAGAGTGCAATTAAATCAGTAGGCTTCTGCAGAAATGACTCGAAGAAAATCTACCCTCTGCAGCAGTACTGGGATTGTATTCTAGTTTTCCTTGCAAGAGCAGCGTTTTAACAAAAAGTGAAGTCTGTTTCCAGATTTGATAGCTGACTTCCATGCTACTATTACATCATCACGTTGTAAAGACGTTCAGATCTGAATTTGTTCCTTTCTGTAACAGATACAAATCAACAGGGTCTGGCAATCCACACAGTTTAGTGGTAGTGCTTTAGCAGTAGTGATGGGATTGCAAGCTCAAGGCAAGCAATTGGACTTGATGATCTCAAAGGTCTCTTCCCATCCTGAACATTTTAATGCTTCTGTTGTAATCTTAGGCATTGCTGAATCCAGAGCACCTCAAAAAGCATGGCATTGTCTGGGAGAGTGATTCTCTCTGCCATCTGTTAAAATCTTGCTTGGCAAAGACTTGAGCATTACTTGATGAGGAAAAAAGTGTCAAAAGCTTGTGCATAAGAAAAAACTCGTCAGAAGCTTGTGCTTAGGTCCATTTACAGAGAGTCCAACTGTATGCTATCTGTATATCAGCAGTGCTAGTGACTTGCGTAGTGCTTCACCACAGGTTGGTTGCAGTATTAGGATTGTCACCTTGAAGTCTTGCACCCTTACTGCCTTTCATTTAGCCCTCGTGTCACACTTGGCACAACTCTGGTGGAGCTTATATTGCTTATTTAATAAGAAAATACAGTAGAATTTAGTCCTTAGTACATATCTCTGCTCATAGAATATAACTGCTGTGTTGATTGTCTTTCAGAAAAAGGCAGATGGGGAGCAGCAGGCAATGTTTGCTGTGTTTGATGAAAACAAGAGCTGGTACATAGAGGATAACATCAGGGCCTACTGCAGCAACCCTGCCAGTGTTAAAAGGGATGATCCCAAGTTCTACAACTCAAACATAATGCACAGTGAGTGAGATGTCAAGCTGAATATTATGAAAGCTCATGTGAACTTCAAATATTCAGTGGTTGCTTGTTCTCCGATGTAGTGCAGTCAGGCAATTCTCTAGAGTCACTCAACTTCTAACTATGCCAGGTGGCACTGTACAGAAATGTGCAATATTTCAGGGACCAGGCTGATGCTGCACCCTGAAGAAAAGGCAAGGGTTACTTAACTTTAACACAGCACTCTGCTGCTGAAGACATGCTATTTTGGGAGCTGAAATATGTGAATATTAGGGTGGAGAGGGAGACAAGGAAAGAAAATGCAACCAAAGTACTGGTTCTTAACTCACTGTTACTGTATACTTTATTCACCTTGTTCTTTACCTGTGCAAAATTGATGATCTCTGTCTTTTGGTCTTCTTCCACTTACTCCCACTGCTGCCTAAGGTTTCCCATGTGTCAAATGATCCAGACATTTCTCCCCCACTAACTGTCTGCTTATGTGTGATGGTTTGGGTGTCGTCCCCCCC
>WAAF01003000.1:29917-82777 GCA_013400475.1 Tricholaema leucomelas | reverse complement strand
TCATCTAGTTCTTCTCACCAAAACATGCTAGCTAGGCTCAAACTAGCACATTATGTGACTGAGCTTCTCTTGTGGTCAACAGGCAAGCAGTACATGAACAGAGTGGGTTTTCAGTAACAAATTCTGCAGCTCACTGAAAACTGAGAAGTAATGAAAATATTTTTAACATTTAGGTAGTAGAAGAGGTATAAATGGTAGTCCAAACGAGTGCACTGACATCAACGGACAAAAGTCTTGCTGTGAAAATACTGAGACAACATTTATCTTGCTTTCCTTTTAGCAATAAATGGCTACGTGTCTGACAGCAGCGAAATCCTTGGATTTTGCCAAGATAATGTAGTTCAGTGGCACTTCTCCAGTGTTGGCACTCATGATGAGATTGTCTCCGTTCGCCTTTCTGGGCACTCTTTTCTGTATCAAGGGAAATACGAAGATGTGTTGAACCTTTTCCCTATGAGTGGAGAATCAGTCACAGTGGAAATGGACAATGTTGGTAAGTGGTAAAACTATAATGTTTGACAGTTCTCCCATCTTCTTTGTTATTTTTTAATCTCCATCCTGTAAGAACATATCTAAATAGAAAATAAAGCTTTTTAGATAAACACAGTGCTAGAAAATCTTTGAATCGCTCCCTGGTGTAGCTGATACCTGTGGAGTTTTACTGGTTACACAAAGTTAATCTGCACTATCCTGAGGCTGTCAGTTTGTGTTTTTCTTGGTGGGCTAATTGCTTGGAGGCTTTTTTTTTTCCACTTCACAATTAGTATTTGGGTTAGCAATGCCCATTTTAAGGCAATTCTAAGATTGTCCTTGGAAACAATTCAGTATCAACTTCGCTATATGATGCCCAACTCTGCCACACACTTGTCTAACCTGAGTTAGCTAGCCAACACTGTCCTGTTATGCTAGTCACTACTGGACAAAATGGTTACACCTCATCTTAGACTTGTTGTCATTTGGCAGCAGTAAAGTCTGCCTGACTGAATTGGGTTACATGTTCACCAGGATAGCTTTCAGCGTCTAGCAGGGATTAGCACCATATCTTGAAAAGGTGGCACCAGAACCCATGTAGTCCATGCTTACAGAATTACTTGCAAGAGATTCTTCCTCACTGAAGGCTGCCAGTGTTTAGTGAGCATCCTAAAATCCCACAAAGTTTAGGTATCCTTATCCTATTTAAAAATATCAGTTTTTTTGTTTCATCTTCTACCTCTTTGAGTAATTATTCATATTCTCAAAGTTTCTTTTTGGTGATGGCATAGCATCAAGACCCTATAAGTTAAAAACTTGTTGTGTGTTAAGTCTGTTTTATTATTCAAGACTAAGAAAATCATTAAATCTCTCTCAGACTTTATGGAAACCTCCCCAGTAACAAAGTTGTGCTTCTGTATGATTTTGGTATGCAGCCAGAAAGAAAGGGACCTGGGGGTACTGGCGGATAATAGGCTGAAGATGAGCCAGCAGTGTGCCCAGGTGGCCAAGAGAGCCAATGGCATCCTGGACTGTACCAGGAAGAGTGTGGCCAAAAGGACAAGGGAGGTTATTCTTGCCCTGTACTCAACACTGGTCAGGCCACACCTTGAGTACTGTGTCCAGTTCTGGGCTCCTCAATTCAAGAGAGATGTTGAGGTGCTGGAACGTGTCCAGAGAAGGGCAACAAAGCTGGTGAGAGGCCTGGAACACAAACCTATGAGGAGAGGCTGAGGGAGCTGGGGGCATTTAGCCTGGAGAAGAGGAGGCTCAGGGGTGATCTCATTGCTGTCTACAACTACCTGAAGGGAGGCTGCAGCCAGGTGGGGGTTGGTCTCTTCTCCCAGGCAACCAGCAATAGAACAAGGGGACACAGCCTCAAGTTTTGCTGGGGGAGGTATAGGCTGGATGTCAGGAGGAAGTTCTTCACAGAGAGAGTGATTGGCATTGGCATTGGAATGGGCTGCCCAGGGAGGTGGTGGAGTCACTGTCCCTGGAGGTGTTCAAGAAAAGCCTGGCTGAGGCACTTAGTGCCATGGTCTAGTTGACTGGTTAGGGCTGGGTGCTAGGTTGGACTGGATGATCTTGGAGGTCTCTTCCAACTTGGTTAATTCTATTCTATTCTATTGTTTTTTTCTGTTTGTTTTCTTCTATAGGTTTTTTAGAGATTCTTCTACAGACCTGTTGTTACAAGTCAGGAAAACTATGCTGGTCACTTCAAGCTCTGATGAATATAGAAAATTTTTGTGTGACCTGTTTTAATTAAAAAAAACAAAACAAACAAACTGTTTTGCCCAAGATCTGTTAATTCTGTATTCTGTAGTTTCTGCTACTTCCAAAAGCAAGCTGTAACAAGCAACAAACTTTATTTGATGCTGTTTAGGCAAATAGATTGTGTTTTGTTCTTTGCAGAGCCTCGTTTTAAATGGAGAAATTATCTTCTGACTGGGATTTGGAGGAATTATTACAACCTTTGAAGTAATCTAGGATGCCTCAGATTGGCAACTTAATGTTTGGTGTCCATTTTGGAAAATCAAATTATTCTTTTAAAGATTATTTTTTTATGCATTCAAAAGCTTTTAAAATGCTATGTTTGTTTGTCAGCATTACCTCAGAATGCGTTTGTTCTGCTCAGAATGCTCTCTCTGTGTGGCAATGCATACAGCACTAAGGACAGGAAAAAAGGAAAACTTTATCCCAAAGATCTCAATCCAGATCTAAACATAAGAGCCTTTATGTTGTTTCTTTCTTTTTGATATCCCTCTTTTTCATAGGTTATGTTTGAAATCAGGTCCTAGGTACATACAGTTTAATCTGTAGAGAATACCTCCAGCTCTTAAATGTGTTTATTTATAAGTGCTATTATTTATTTCCTTTTGTTAATTATTTTTCATTACAGTGAGAGCTCAGGGAAATCCCAGGTGAGGATTATCACTCTGCTATAGCAAGTCCTGTAGAAACAAGCCCAACAGCTTGTCCTCTCCACCCAATGTCCACTCTTGTAACTATTGCATATAACAGAGTCACTGTTATTTCAATTTCAGGTACTTGGCTTTTAGCCTCCTGGGGTACCCCAGAGATGAGTTATGGCATGAGACTGAGATTCAGAGATGCCAAATGTGACTATGAAGAAGATTACGCATTTGATGTTGTGGATTTCACTTCCACCAAGACTGATAAAAAGGCTGTTTCCACCTCATCTGAAGAAGCTGTGGAAGAAGAAAGAGAAGAAGATAGGGAAGATATGGATTATCAGTATTACTTGGTATCTTCTTACAACATCCGAAGCTTGAGGAAGGCAACAGATGTTGAAGAAAAGCAAAACCTTACAGCACTGGCCTGGGAACAGTATGATGGCACTGATGGCATGAGCTCTGGGGTGGCAGCTGGCTCAGATAAGACAGCTAGAAATGGTAGCAAATCCACAGACACCTCTGAGTTCTCCAAAACTCATATCACTCCTCTCCCCCAACTGGAAGCTGAAACACTGCAGTCAAATCACACATCAGTCACAGCAGAAGAGGACTTATTTTTAGCCATCACAAGTGACGGAAAGGGTGACTTGATGTTTGAGAATAGAAGCCACAGCAATTATGAAATAAATCACAGTAACACGTCTGCAGATGAAGACTTGCTGAGCAGTGGGGAAGGCCAAGTGAATATTGCAGAAGAGCTTCCAATTGATGGACAGGACAATATTGTTTCTTCAGAAAAGCATGAAAAGGAAAGCACAGGAAGAGGAACTGATAACAGTGAAAGGAAAAGGCGAAGCTCACTGGCCATGAAGTTTTACTCTGTCCAAAAGATGACTGCCCTTCTAAATCACGTACGGAATAAAAACGCTTCGTTTTCTGACATAAGAAGTGTACCTCATTCTTTGGAGCATGCAGAGAACACATCTGATACAGACACGGTGGAAACTGGCCAACCTCCAAATGATTACGTCGATGAACTAGAAGAGGAGGAAACCAAGGTGGAGAATTCCTTGCACCCAGTTAGTGTGACACGTGATTTGGACCTCCTCATGGGAGATGGATCAAATGCATCCAGCCTTTCTGAACCCAAGCTCTCCAAAACCAAACAAACAGGCACTTTTTCATTAGAGAATAGATCAGGAAATACAAGCCCTTACTCCAACCCTGCACTAGCGAAGAATCTACTAGAAGCACCATTGCCCAGGGCTGGGAAATACTCATCTAAAATGACAACTGAGGAATGGAATTTGGTGTCTGCAAAAGAGAGTCTGCCGTTAGAGGCTAATTTAGATAAATCTGTTAGTGGTAAGTTAAATCATGGTGGAAATGGTACAGCACTCAGAAATAAGAAGCAAATGAGGAAGTATGAAGAGTTCCCATATCTAATGGGACAAAACCAGAAAGCAAGCCACATACACCCAGCTATGAAAGGAAAGGAGAGGAGCAAGAATGATACTTCAAGTGCATCTGGATCCTTCATCAAGATCCGAAGGAAAAAAGTGCAGTCTCCAAAAATGACTCACTTGCTGAGCCCAAGGAGTAAAAAACCCCAAAACATCACCAATTCCGTGGCAGCATTTGGTCACACATTGTTTCCGCGTGAGACCAACCACACAACACTGTCATGTTGCCCTAACACCACAGAGCCACTCGGTGAGGCCAAACACACAGTGAATCTGAGTAGAGTCGGGGATAGAGAGTCACTAAATTACACCCTCACCCCACGGCACTTTAAGCCATCAATAACAATTGGCCTTCCCCGAGAAAATGGAGGCTATGAATATGTCACAGAAGCATTTTACAATGAGGAAACGTCAGGTAGCGAATACGAATACAATTACATCAACTTTCATGACCCATACTTGACAGACCCAAAAGTGAACATCCATGAACAACGTAACCCAGACAATATTGCTGAACATTACCTGCGTAGCAAAGGGAATGAGAGGAGATATTTTATTGCAGCTAAAGAAGTCTGCTGGAACTATGCAGGATATAAAAAAAGGTTTGGCTAAATAATTTGCTTTCATTTTGAGTACAGTTTTGATGCTCGCTAGCAGAATGTTGATTCACATGCAGAATCACAGAATGTTAGGGGTTGGAAGGGACCTGCAGAGCTCATCCAGTTCAACCTCTCTGCAAAGCAGGAACACTTAGGGCAGATCACACAGGAACATGTCCAGGTAGGTTTTGAAGATCTCTAGAGAAGGAGATCTGTCCCCTCTGAGCAGCCTGTTCCAGTGCTCTGTGATCCTCAGAGTAACATTTTTTTTTTCTCACGTTGAGATGGAATTTCCTGTGATTGAGTTTACATCCATTGCTCCTAATCCTATCAGTACATATCACTAAAAAGAGACTGGCTTCGTTCTCCTGACAGTTGTCCTTCAGATATTTGCAGACATTGTGAAGGCCTCCTCTCTTCTGCAGACTAGAGAGTCCCAGGTGTCTGTATTTCTTTGTAAGAGAGATGCTTCAGTCCCTTCATCATCCTTGTAGCCTGCTTTTGGACTCTTCTCCAGTAGTTTCCTGTCCTTCTTGAACTAGGGAGCCCAGAACTGCACATAGTATTCCAGATGTGGTCTAACTAATACTGAGTAGTGGGAAAGGAGAACCTCCCTAGGCCTGCTGGACACATTGGTCTTAAAGCACCCAAGTATACTATTTGCTTTCTTGGGGCACACTGCTGTCCCATGGATAATTTATTATTGGCCAGAACTCCAACGTCCTCTGTGGAGCAACCTCCATCAGGTCAACCTCTAACATGAACTGGTGCATGGTGTTATTCCTCCCCAGATGCAGGACTCTACATTTATCTTTGTTGAACTTCAGTAGGTTCATCTTTGCCCACCTGTCCAGTCTGTCCAAGGCAGCGTGGCCTTCTGGTGTGTCAGCCACTCCTGCCAGTTTTGTAACATCAGCAGATTTGCTGAGGGTACCCTCCATCTCTTCATCCAAGTCATTGATTAATATGTTGAACAAGACGGGACCCAGCACTGACTCCTGGGAAACACCACTAGCTACACACCTCCAGCTGGACTCTCTACCATTGCTCATGACCCTCTGGGTTCTATTGTTTAGCCAGTTCTCAATCCATCTTACTGTCCACTCTTTGAAGCCACACTTTGTGAACTTTTGCATGAGAGACAGTGTCAAAAGCCTCACTAAAGTCAAGCAAGACAACAGCCACTGCTCTCTCTGATAAATTTAAAAGCATCTGTAATGAACAATGTCATTTCCAGCATTTCAGCTGCAGAACCCTAAGAATTCTCCACGGGAGGATGTAGACCTCCCTAGAATACCACAGAGCAACACTTTTTTAATTTGACCTCCTTTTGTAGACTTATTAGAAACACTCTTTAAAACAGAATCATAGAATGGTTATGTTGGAAGGGACCTTAAAAATCATCAAGTTCCAGTGGCCCAGCCATGGACAGGAACACCTCCTACTAGACCAGGTTGCTCAAAGCCTCATCCAGCCTAGTCTTAGATATTTCCAAGGGTGTGGCATCCACAACTTCTCTGGTCAGCCTGTTCCAGAGTCTCACCACTCTCATAGCAAAGAACTTAGTTTTAAAATCCACTCTAAAAAGTGGAGGGAAATTCCCAGTTACTTTTTTTTATATATTTGAGTGACCTGCTTTACAACTTCTTCCTTGTGTTCCTGGGTTCTGAAACAGTCAACTATGAAATGTATTTCTGTTAGCTTTCCAGAGAATATACATCTATGAGATGGTGGCCTCACTACACTCTCACCTAAGATCTGTTTATTATCCAGATTATTAAGGCTAAAGGTGAAAAATAGGAAAATAGAGCTCAAGTGCTTTTGTTTTTTTTTTTAGTTTGGAGATTTTCAGTGAAAGCTGACTAAATCTTCGAAGGATTTCATACACCACTGTTCAGTATCTTTATTGATGATCTGGATGAGGGGATTGAGTCCAGCATCATTAAGTTAGTGGATGTCACCAAGCTAGGAGCAGGTGTTGATCTGTTGGAGGGTAGGAGAGCCCTGCAGAGGGACCTGGACAGGCTGGATGGGTNGGTGCTGGAACGTGTCCAGAGAAGGGCAACAAAGCTGGTGAGGGGCCTGGAACACAAACCCTATGAGGAGAGGCTGAGGGAGCTGGGGGTGTTTAGCCTGCAGAAGAGGAGGCTCAGGGCAGACCTCATTGCTGTCTACAACTACCTGAAGGGAGGCTGTAGCCAGGTGGGGGTTGGTCTCTTCTGCCAGGCAACCAGCAACAGAACAAGGGGATGCAGTCTCAAGTTGTGCCGGGGGAAGTATAGGCTGAATGTTAGGAGGAAGTTCTTCACAGAGAGAGTGATTGGCATTGGAATGGGCTGCCCAGGGAGGTGGTGGAGTCACCGTCCCTGGGGGTGATCAGGAAAAGCCTGGCTGAGGCACTTAGTGCCATGGTCTGGTTGACTGGATAGGGCTGGGTGATAGGTTGGACTGGATGATGTTGGAGGTCTCTTCCAACCTGGTTGATTCTATTCTATTCTAACTGTAGAACCAGAAGCGCTTAATTGTTGTAGGTTGTGTTTTTCAGTATCATCTGAGTTTTGTGCATTTATTTTTTATATTCTACCATCTTCCTGCTATGTGAGTTCTCAGATTTCATCACAGACATGATTTCTGATTCACTGTTCACATTCTTAACTGGACATTTCCTTTCAGTACAATGATGACTGACAGAACCTGTAAAGATGGCACCAGGTACAAGGTGATTTTCCAGAGCTACACAGACAGTACCTTTACGACCCTTCAGGATGAATATGAATATGGAGAACACCTTGGCATCCTGGGACCAGTTATCAGGGCTGAAGTGGATGATGTTATACTGGTAAGTCAGTGTCTTGACTGTCTGTACAGGATGAGATTTTTTACAGTGATCTCACAATGTGACATAAAATGGGTCTAAAAATATCACAAGTTTTAAAAAGATGGTGATGGTAAACCCATTTTCCAAGCCAGAAGTTGCAGTGTGGACACAGAAGCTTTCAAACACATCCCTCTTCTCTCTCCTATCCACAGTAAATTCACTTCCCTGTTTTTGTTTTCTTTCTAAATGGTAGCTTATCAGGCTTGTGTAAAATGAGATTTAAGTTTAACATTAAAAAGTACTAATTTTTTTAAACCCAGATTGCACTGAAAGTAGTGCATTTTATAAGTAAGTGAGCTTCTTAGTCTTCAGAATGAATCAGTACATTTGTATTCAAGATGAGGATATATATTCTCCCCAAAGCTGTATTTTCCTCTGAAAACTTTCGCTATGAATGGTTTTGTTCTAATACAGACAACAAGGATGGAGAACAACTCTATCCCTGATGATAACAGTGGTATATTTTCATTAGGAAGCACATGGCTGTAGAGTTTCCCTTCTCTCATTCCTATCTCCTGGTGTGAGTGTGGTGACTTGGGTTTAGGCTTGAATTTTCTGAACAAAATCTGTTTATTTTGTCTTTTTGTTTGTTTGGTTTGGTTTGTTGTTGGTCTGTTGGTTTTGTTTGGTTTTTTTAGGTTCATTTTAAGAACTTGGCATCCAGACCTTATACTCTCCACGCTCATGGACTCTTCTATGAAAAGTCCTCTGAGGGAAGCATTTATGATGATGAATCTACTTCTTGGTTTAAGGAAGATGATGCAGTTCAGCCAAATAACAGCTACATATATGTGTGGTACGCAAACAGGCGATCAGGACCTGTGCAGCCAGGAGCAGCTTGTCGGTCCTGGATCTACTACTCTGATCTAAACCTGGTAAGATGTCAAATCAAAACAGAAGTTGTAGTGTTGCTGGGGCTGATGACAGAATCACAGAAACATTTATGTTGGAAGAGACCACTAGCCATCATCTAGACCACCTCTTGCAACTCAAGCAGGCTGTCCATGTCCACTCAGGTTTTGAGTATCTCCAAGTGACATTACCCTAAGGCTGTGGAAATGTAAGCTGCAGAATACATTTAGGGCACCTGTCCTTTCTTTTATGCCAAATATTCCCATCTGACATTTAATCTTTTAGTTAAAAGAGGATATAAGATGTTGAACAATTCAAATTTGATAACTCTTTGGTAGACTGAGCAGGGGAAATTAAAGATGGAAAGCAACAGCAATTCTGGCCTCTGCTTTAAAGTTTTATGGCCTGGTACATTGCTAAAGAGTGCTATGGGGTTTTTTGACATCTTTTGGGAAATCCACTTTTACATCTAATGTGAGCTTTACCTTCTAGGAGAAAGATATAAATTCTGGCTTGATTGGGCCAATACTGATCTGTCAAAAAGGAACCTTCAGTAAATCAAACAGCAGCAGACCATCAAGTCGAGACTTTTTCTTGCTTTTTATGGCCTTTGATGAAGAGAAAAGCTGGTACTTTGACAAACGTTCTAGAAGCTCTTGTACTGAGAAGAACCAGGAAACACAGCAATGCCACAAGTTCTATGGTATCTATTTCATCTTGCCAGATATTCAGTTTATTGGGGTAGTACAAAAGGTTTTGGAGGCGGTAGATGACTTCTCAGTGCCTTTTGAACATACATAAATCCTACATGTTAATTTTGTTGTTGTTGTTGTTCTGCATTACTTGTAATAGTCATGGTTTAATAATAGTCATAGTTTTATATGTAAAGAATAGCACAGAACTGGAAATACTAGACTGAAATTTTCAACATCAGACTTCTCTCTTACACTCATGTCTACCCACCTCTGTATTTAGAAGAGAGAAGAACATAAACGAACAAAACCAACCAAACAAAACACAACACAACCCCCACCCTGTACTCTGACACAATTTTCAGTACCTTGACAAATTTTTGCAAGAAATTTAAAAGTATTGTTATCATTTAACGAGTCAACAAGTTCTACTGAGGAGCTTGAAGCAGCTGTAGGACAGCCCTTCATCTACCTCTCTGTGGATTCAGAGATTTTAGCCATGTAGGGTGGATGACTATTCAAAGGGAACCCTTTCTTCTCTTTGAAATAATGGCCCTTAACAAAACTCTCTCTGAAAATCTGATGCTTGAGTGCTGTAAGTGACTGTATTTGTAAAAGGCCTGTTGAGAAGTGGAATCTGCCATTTGAAAATTTGATTTATAAAATGAATTATTAATCAAAGATATCAGTTGTAGCTATACAGCTGTGGAAATGTTCTGCAGCTTACACATGTTGAATAGCCATCCTTTCTTTTGGGCCTTGTGTTTCATTATGACATTTAATGTTACCCTCCTTGTCCTTCTGACTGCCCTGTGTTGCATGCTGACTGTGCTCAAATCCTTTGGTGAGGTCCATGTATTTCCTGAATTGATGTATATAGATGATAATTGATGTATATAGATGTACATAGATTGTATGTATATAGATGCTGTCTACAACTACCTGAGGGGTGGTTGTGGCCAGGGGGAGGTTGCTCTCTTCTCTCAGGTGGCCAGTGCCAGAACGAGAGGACACAGCCTCAGGCTGCGCCAGGGGAAGTTTAGGCTCGAGGTGAGGAGAAAGTTCTTCACTGAGAGAGTCATTGGCCACTGGAATGGGCTGCCCAGGGAGGTGGTGGAGTCGCCGTCCCTGGGGCTGTTCAAGGCAGGATTGGACGTGGCACTTGGTGCCATGGTCTAGCCTTGAGCTCTGTGGTGAAGGGTTGGACTTGATGATCTGTGAGGTCTCTTCCAACCCTGATGATACTATGATAAAATGATTAGCACTTAGAACTGGGGAAAGTGATGTTTTTCCCAAGTGCATTACTTCATTAAGTACTTGACTAATTTTAATAACTAGATGCTAGTACTTCAAAAGATCTGTTTTGTGAGTGGTTGTCCTTGCTAACAATTTTTTTCCTTCTCCTTTCCCTTCCTTCCTTTCCCTTCCTTCCTTTCCCTTCCTTCCTTTCCCTAGCCATTAATGGCATTACCTACAATTTGCAAGGCTTGAGGATGTATGAAGGCGAACTGGTTCGATGGCACTTGTTAAATATGGGTGGACCAAAAGACATTCATGTTGTTCATTTCCATGGACAGACCTTCATAGAACAAGGAAAGCCAAACTATCAGCTTGGTACATACACGCTCCTTCCAGGTAAGTATCAGAACAAAGTGCATTCTAAGAGGTGACCATTTCAATCTGTTATCATCACGCCAGTGTAAAGGCTAACAGAGTCTGGCTTTGAGCACAGGAAGAATTTAAGAGTGATAGCAGTTCACTTGCCTATGATGGTCAAAAGAAAAATTATCACTTTGCACCTCACTTAACACTGGGGGAGAGGAGGTGGAAAAAAGATAACATTGCTGTCCTTTAAAACTGGAAAGATGAGTCAAGTCATGGAGAAAAGTGAAGTGGACATATCTCTTCCTCTCAGATGAAAAGAGATGTATATGGAAAATGAATAGCACTATGGTCTGTAGCATACTTTCTGTTCTGCACTTCCGTTGCCAGTCACCATATATATGACCACAAGTGGGCTTGTCTCTTGTATTGCATCTCTCTTTTCCTGTCTGCAAAGCAGAGTGCTGATTCGTCTTTGGTAAGTAGAGTAAAGTTAGGTATTGGTAACAGGCAGTTGGTAGGATAATGTGAGATGACATGCATACAACGGTGCAGCCAGTGCTGCTCACACCATTCCTGGGCTTCAATACCACTAAAGTCTCACTGATGTTTGCTGGAAATAGCATTGGTATCTGGTCGGTGTGGGGAGGGTTTATTTTTGGAACATCAGGATAAGTGTGATACAGAAGAAAGAACAAATGTGAGATGTAGGAGAACTTTTATGTCCAGGGAGAAAGGAAACAGGCTAAAGCATTCCATAGGCCGTAGGATATACTCCTTTGCTCATCATTCTGTGTGTGCGCAGTAACAGCACTTACTGTCAGCTACAAGAGTTTAAAAAATAACAGCAATAACAACAAACCAACAAAAAAACCCAAAACCAACCACCAGTAACAAGCTCCCCACAAACAAGACCAAAACAAACTCCAACCAAATAAATTAAATGCCCAAACCCAAAGAAACAAAACCAAACCAAACACTAAAAGGAAACCAAACACACAGAAACCCAACCAAACCAAACTGAAAAAAAATCAAAGAAACAAGAACCTCCAAACTCCGTAACAACCCAGGCAACAAGGAAATTAAAACAATGGGATTGGCTTGGAATAATAGCAGTTTATTTCAGTGAACATTATGTGGCTTATTTGCTATTTTAGGTTTTTAAGATGATGTTTTTTTTTTTCACCTTAATATCTACATACGTTTTTGTTTAATTGGGAACCAGAATCGCCATCTCTGCACTAACTTAGGAATATAAGGAAAGCAATGAAGCATGTACTGTGCTTGCTAAAACATCCAGATAACAGGCTTAACCATATCTGCTTCCTACTTAATCCTTGACACTCCTGGGGCATGCAGAAAATGAGGTGAGGGTCATGGGATCATAGGATGTTAGGAGTTGGAAAGGACCCAAAGAGATCATCGAGTCCAACTCCCCTGCCAGAGCAGGTCAATACTATCTAACACAGATCACAGAGGAACACATCCAGACAAGCCTTGAAAGGCTCCAGAGAAGGAGACTCCACGGCCTCCCTGGGGAGCCTGTTCCAGTGCTCTGTGACCCTTACAGTAAAGAAGTTCCCCCTTGTGTTGAGGCAGAACCTCTTTTGCTGCAACTTGCTCCCTGTGATAGAACAGGGAGCAATGGGTGTAAGTGAAAAGAGCCTGTTCCCCCAGCTCCTGACCAGCCTTCAGATACTTATAAACATTTATCAAATCCCCTGTAAGTCTTCTCCAGACTAAACAGCCCCAGGTCCCTCAGCCTCTCCTCATAAGCCATGCCCTCCTGTCCCCTAATCATCCTTGCAGCCCTCCACTGGACCCTCTCCAGTAGATCCCTGTCCCTCTTAAACTGGAGAGCCCAAACTGAACACAGTATTCAAGATGAGGTCTCACCAAGGCAGAGTAGAGGGGGAGGAGAACCTCCCTTGCTCTGCTGGACACACTCTCCCTAATACACCCCAGGATCCCATTGGCTTTCTTGGCCACAAGGGCACATTGCTGTGCCATGGTTAACTTGTTATCCACCAGAACCCCCAGGTCTCTCTCCACTGGGCTGCTTTCCAGCAGATCACCTCCCAGCCTGTACTGGTGCAGTTTCTTATTCCTCCCCAGATGCAGGACTGTGCACTTGTCCTTGTTGAACTTCATCTGGTTGCTCTGTGCCCAGCTCTCCAGTCTGTCCAGGTCTCACTGGATGGCCGCACAGCCTCCCAGCTTGGTGTTGTCAGTGAACTTGCTGAGCAGACTCTGTGTGTGCCCTCATCAATGTCACTGATGAAGATGCTGAACAGGACTGGCCCCAGCACTGATCCCTGGGGAACACCACTGGTCACAGCTCTCCAGCTGGACTTGATCACCACCCTCTGAACTCTATCTTGCAACCAGTTCCTAATCCACC
Organism: Tricholaema leucomelas; assembly: GCA_013400475.1. Classification (NCBI taxonomy): domain Eukaryota; kingdom Metazoa; phylum Chordata; class Aves; order Piciformes; family Lybiidae; genus Tricholaema lacrymosa; species Tricholaema leucomelas. Next base: position 69,405 of record WAAF01003000.1, on the reverse strand, counting down.
TCACTGTACACTCTTCCATCCCGCACTTCCTCAGCTTGCTCACTAAAATGTCATGGGAGACGATGTCAAAGGCCTTGCTAATGTCAAGGTAGACTACATCCACTGGTTCCCCTGAATCTACCCATTCAGTTATGGCATCATAAAATGCTATCAGGTTAGTTAAGACTTCCCCTTGGTAAATCCATGCTGACTACTCCTGATAACCTTCTTCTCTTCCAAGTGCCTTGAAATGCCCTCCAGCAGGAGCCTCTCCATCATATACATGTCTGTACATCCAATTCTGCCACATCTACTTTTGTCTTCTTTACCTTATGTGAACACCACACTGGGGGAGCAGGTCTAAAAACTGTAATCAGGACCACAGAATCAACATCCCTGCATAATGCAGCAACCTAATAGCGCTGCTCATTATATGGCTTAGCACTGTACTTAATGTGCAGATATCCAGGCACAGTACAAGCATCCAAGGTTTTGAACTTTGCACCATCAGCAAAGGTTAGGCTTTGATCTGGCCTTTTAATTCCAGTCTTGGTCTCCTGCTGGAACTTGCTTGCTAAGAAATAAACTGTTTGAGCCTGTGGCGGTTATTGCTCTCTCTGCAATGTGCAGCAGGTTATTTCATTTTTCAGGACTGAGTCATAGGATGATCTTTGGTTTAACTTCCAGCCTCTCTAACACTGACCTTATAATGCTGATGTTTCTGATACATTTTTCTTACGGTTTTTTTTTTCAAGGCTCATTTAGAACAATTGAAATGAAACCACAGAGACCTGGCTGGTGGCTTTTAGACACTGAAGTAGGGGAGTATCAGCAAGCAGGAATGCAAGCATCCTATTTGGTTATACAGAAAGGTACTGAACTGTGCTGTATTTTGGCTAGGGGAGTCCACTTGTAAAATAATCTCTACCTTTTCAGGTTCATTGAAAAAATAAATTTGGGAGATTGTTCTGCAAAACCCCAAAGCAGATTCTTTGCGTGTGCAAGGGGAGAGGGTCTTAATTTGTTCTTATCTTAGCCTTTAGCATACTATCTTTGAATTATTTAGCATACTACCTTTATTCACAGGTTCACAGAATGCTTTGGGTTGGAAGGGACCTTAAAGATCATCTGGTTCCAACTGCTCTCTCATGAGCAAGGGACACCTCCCACTAGACCAGATTGCTCAAGGCCTCATCGAGCCTGGCCTTGAACACCTGCAAGGAGGGGACATTCATGACCTCCCTGGGCAACCTGTTCCAGTGTCTCATCACCCTAATTGTAAAAATATTCCTTCTGAGGTCCAGTATAAATCTACCCTCCACTAGCTTAAATCCATTCTCTCTTGTCCTGTCCCAACAAACTCTTGTAAAAAGTCCCTTTCCGGCTCTCCCATAGGCTGCTGTCAGATACCAGAAGGTCACTATAATGTGTCCCAGAGGCTTCTTTTCTCCAGCCTGTCCCCATGGCAGAGGTGCTGAAGCCCTCTGGTCATCTTTGTGGCTGTCCTCTGAACCCCCTCCAGCAGTTCCAATTCCTTTTAGCACACTAGCCCTGCATGTGAGGCTTCCTCAGAGTGAACAGTGGATTAATCTCTTGTGAGAAATTGCAGAAATTATCAAGGCCTTCTGTGGGAAACAGTGCTGGTGTTACAGTATTAATGAGAATTGTCCTGAATGATGCAGTCTTAAAAGGTTCTACCAGGACATATATGGCAGTAGCCTTCCTTTAACAACAAACTTACTGTGCTCTCTTTGTAGAGTGCAGGAGTCCAATGGGTCTCGCAAGTGGAATTATCCTGGACTCGCAAATCAATGCTTCACATCATATAGGTGAGTTAATACTTGAAAAAGTCTGGGCATGCTCCTGGTATCCCCCAGAAAAGTATTGCAGTACCATATTCTTTTGGCATCTCATGGTCATAGAATCATACAATCAACCAGGTTGGAAGAGATCTCCAAGATCATCCAGTCCAATCTATCACCCAGCCCTGTCCAGTCAACTAGACCATGGCACTAAGTGCCCCACCGAGTCTTTTCTTGAACATCTCCAGGGATGGCAACTCCACCACCTCCCTGGGCAGCCCATTCCAATGCCAATCACTCTCTCTGTGAAGAACTTCCTCCTAACATCCAGGCTATACCTCCCCCGGCACAACTTGAGAAAGTGTCCCCTTGTTCTATTGCCTGGGAGAAGAGACCGACCCCCAGCATGATCAATTGTGCTGATTTGAGGCTAATTGAAAGATTTTAGTGAGAGAAATTAGATCATTGGTTGTGAAAAGAAAATGATGAAGTCTACATCATTCATTGGTTCTGAGAGGGATAAAAATCCAAAATGTTAACAGCTTGTCCCACTCCGGTCTCTGTCACTGGATCTATTCACTTCCTCTTAACTCCACTTTAATATCTTTCCACTGATCTTGGCTGACACAAAGCAAAGTAAGCTTTGCTGGTTGTTTTGTTTGTCTGCCTGGGAAAGTAGAGGGAGAAAGAGAGGGTAGTTTTGAGCCCTTCTGGTCAGTTTTTCTTTGTCCAGGAGAGAATTTGGATTTCTGTGTTATTTCTAATGTGTATATAATTGTAAATACATTGTGTATACATGCTTGGAAATTTAGCTTTGCTGTAAATACAGCTTCATCTTACTTCCAAGCAGTCTAAGCTAGTCTGATAAATTCCATTAGTGGGGGTGGGAGAAGTTCCTAACCCACCACAACTGTCAGGTTAAAAAGCTCTTCAGTGCTGCAAGTGGAGGCTCTGAGCTGTGTTAGGTAAGCACTCATCATTTTATTGTTATAGTGTCACAGTTCTAGTGACAGAGTCACATGCTTGAGAGTCAGGTAATCATCTGTGGCCTGCTGGATGTCCTGGAACAAATCTAGCTTTATCTTTTTGTCCTTTGGGTTCCCTGGCTGAAAACAGGGAACACCACGTGTTCAAAAAGTTTTTGAGATTCACATCTGTTTGAGAATGTGAAAATACAAAGTGTATCTGTTACAAAATATTTGGGGACCTGGCATTCAGAGCAATGACAGTGTGTTTAATTCAACAAGTTTATTCCTGGTTTAAAAGTGTGATAATTTAGTAGAGAAATGGATAAAATTTTACATGCCCAGTGGCAAATTGAGGTATATGGGTGATAGAATAGAATAGAATCAATCAGCTTGGAAGAGACCTCCAAGATCATCCAGTCCAACCTATNCCCCAGCTCCCTCAGCCTCTCCTCACAGGGTTTGTGTTCCAGGCCTCTCACCAGCTTTGTTGCCCTTCTCTGGACATGTTCCAGCACCTCAACATCTCTCTTGAGTTGAGGAGCCCAGAACTGGACACAGTACTCAAGGTGTGGCCTGACCAGTGTTGAGTACAGGGGAAGAACAACCTCCCTTGTCCTACTGGCCACACTGTTCCTGATACAGGCCAGGATGCCATTGATACACACATGCAGGAACATAAATGACTTATTTGCTGTTTCAGGGGAAAGGATGTATTTTGGAAAACTGATTTTTTTTTTTTCTGTGGATTTAATTTTCTTCATTTCCTGACACACTGTTATGAAGGCTTGAAAGCTGTGTGTCATATTCCATGTAATCTGTTATCCTGGAAACAGAGCTGTCTTCCATAAGCATAGTGTCTGGTCTTGCTAAGGAGCTGTGCTAGTTTGAGCCTAGCTAGCATGTTTTGGTGAGAGCAACTAGATGATAGGCTGTAAAATGANCTGTATATAACTGTATATACTGTAAATATCTGCTTGTACATTGTGCCAGCTGTAAATATAAGCTTCATTCAAATTTCCAGAGCCGGCTGAGTCTAGTCTGGTTAATTGCTAAAAGTGGGGGGGGGGCGGGGAACACCCAAACCATCACAGGAGCCAAAACTTGTCTACAAAACTCTAGACTTTGTTTCCAAATCAGCACACAGGGCACTACATAAAAGGCTGTTAAAGTCATTCAGCCACCTATAAAACTTTGCAGAGTAACAGCTGGCTTTCAGTTGCTGACCATGTCTAAATTATCCTAGATTATGATTTTATAGTCTTGTGATTGTTTTGTTTATTGTTGATTGGGAATTGTTGCCAAGTCAGATCGGAAAAGGAATGAAGCACTCAACATCAGCTGCTAGCTGATGTTTTGTTAGGTTTTCTGGGGGGTTGTTGTTTGTTTGTTTGTTTTTCTTTTGTGACCACCTTTCTTTTAAGTTCTTGCTTTATTTGTGGTTTTTGTCTAGACTATTGGGAACCTAAACTAGCCCGGTTAAACAATTCTGGAACATACAATGCTTGGAGCACTACAATGAAAACTGAAGAACCGCCTTGGATTCAGGTATGATTGGTGTAACACATGCTTGACCACCTTTGAGGTGTGACTTTCCTACAGTTTGCTTTAAAAGGTCAGATTGCTCTTGTTCTTGCTGAGAAGGCTGCTGGGGAAGACTGAAAAGATCTAGCAAGTTTGACTGGTCATAAGCTGTCCAGCTCCCCTAAAGTAACCCAGTCTCTACCCTTGCTGAGGCCCACTGACTAGACAGTTACCCTCATAATTTAGACTCCAACCATTTTGTAAGGAAATGAAGTATCTCTTTGTCTCAGTTCTAGTTTAAATTTCCCAGAGACTCAAATGTAGTTAATAGAACCAATAACAATTTATAGGATGCCTTTCTCTCTTCCCCCTTTTTTTCAAATAAAAGGAATTAGATATAGAGAGGAAAAGGTATAACACACCCAAATAAATAGTCTCACTTTGATTTGGAAGTTAAAAAGAGAAAACTTTAACTATAAATAAAAGGTATTTGAGGTAGGGGAGTTACAAAAGAGTATAGGGAAGGGAAAACAAGATACAAAATATAGAAATGCAACCAGATTGATGGCAATGGGATTGCCACACCTCATGCATTGATGGCCATGTGGTAAAACAAAGAGCAGCAGGAACAGGAGGGTGGTGCTGTCGAGCAGGGAGGCAGGGTGGGAGAGAAGGAAGCAGGAAGTTCCTCTGTTTTATAGGAGGCTAGACAGGAACTGGGAGTGGGCCAACCACCACACCTGGAGAAGGGGTTGGACCTAGCCCCGGGGAGGAGTCAGGAGGACCTGGGGTCAGGGTCAAGACCACTCCCCCAGTAGCATTAACCCTTTACACTCTTCCTACTACTTTGTAGGTGTTTTTTTTTAACCTCTGTCTACCTAACAGTACATATTTATAAGCATGTGCTTGTTGGATGATCACTTATAATACACTCAAATGTTGCTTTAGACAGTTTTGGTTTGATTGATTTGCATGTTTCTATGTCCAGCTTGACAAAGCACAATGTGGCATCACAGCAAAATTGTCACTACGGCTTCAAGCACTATATCATTCAGTCACCTCACATCTTCCATTGTTTTCTTTGATCATTCTCTTCCACTGTCATCACTTTTGCACCAGACAGCAAATTTGCTCCCAGATTTGTGAAGAAGAGTTGATTTCTTACAAATATCATTAAAATTGGCAATTGGGGAAAAAGAAAGACTCAAAACTAGTATTGCAGTTTAAGTTCAGCATGTTGGTGTCTGTTTCGTTTGGCCTGCTAACATTTAACATGCCAGTCAGTTAGGAGTGGTGAAGTAGGAGTTGGGAGATCTGATGTGAAACTAGAAATTGTGCTGAGAGAAGAAAGAATTTGATGGGGAGCATGGTAATGAGAAGCTGAGGCTTGGGCAGTTGAAGCATATAGAGATGGGGAAGGCACGTCCCAAAGAACGAGTTTTGCTACTGATAGGAACATCTTGCTGATTTGGTTTTATATACTGAGTGTTTGGATCTCATATAAGCAGTAATGATGGCCTTTCAGCATTTTGGAATGTCATATGCCTTCTGTCAGCCTAAGTGTTCCAAACAATCAGAGGCAGCTAATGAAAATGTGAACCTGTAATTTCTCTATATACCTTTTGCATGTCCATAAATGGGGCTAGCAGAGTTCTGCCTACCACAGAGATGCAGATATTTTTTGATGTGCTTTTGTGGTACTGTGCCCAAACACTGTAAAATGGCCTCTGAGATTAAATGCACACACAAATAAATAAATAAAATGCAACTGAAACAGCACTGATTTGGACTCTAGCATTTAGTTGTTATTGCTTCTGAGAGTGTTAGTATTGTAGGTGTTAAAATGCAGGGCTCAATGCTATTGTGTAGATTGCCAAGAATGAAGCAGATTCTGCTGTGCATTATTGGTTTTATGAACACTGTTTTCTTTTCTTAGGTGGACTTCCAAAGACAAGTTCTGTTAACTGGGATACAGACACAGGGAGCTAAGCAGTTTTTGAAGTCTTTGTACATCCAGAAGTTCTGTTTGGTTTATAGCAAAGACAAAAGGAAGTGGAGCACCTTCAAAGGAGACAGCTCTGCAGTATGTAAGGTCTGTATATGCCATAGGGGTTGCAACAGACCAGGCAGCATCACACAGTGAGGTCACAGTCCAAGACCATCCAATCCAACCTTCGACCCAGCACTGCAGGATCAACACTAAACCATGTCCCTAAGCACCAGGTCTACACATTTGTTTAGCCTCAGGGATGGTGACTCCACCACTGCCCTGGGCAGACCATTCCAATGTTTGGTAACCACCTCAGTGAAGCAATATTTCCTGATATCTAGCCTAAACCTCCCTTGGTGCAGCTTGAAACCACTTCCTCTAGTCGTGCCACTTCCCACCATATTAAGAAATAGTGGTAAAAATTCTAGCCTTCAAAGACAATAGTACAGCTTAAGGCCCCAAAAGCCATTTACCCATCTAATAAAATTCAGACCAGAATCAAACTGTAAAGTGAGGGATCTCCTAAACTGCTATTTAGATTGACTTTGTAACCTTGACTGTATAAACTGACTTTCTCACAAGCATCTCTCCCTACTTTTATCTCCTAAGACCATGCCAACTTTTTTTAAGCAAGCAAGAAGCTGAAGTAAAAATAAGGCCCTGCATCATTTGTGATTAGTTCCTCATTTTGGCCCTTCCTTTTTGGCCATCACAACAGTTGAATGTTAAACTGTCTGAACTGCCTACAGAAGGCCTATATTAGTGTGGTCTTGAAAGAAGTTAATTTTATGCCCATTCTCTGTGGCCCTATCAATTACAGGTAAACTTTCAGTTTACCCTGAGATGTCTGTGGTACAGCTCCCAGACTGATAACCTATTGTCTCTTACCTCTCCTTTTGCCTTTTTACTAATGTCTTACAAACTTATATAGCATATAGAAATGGGTCACTTATTTCAACTGAGGCCTTCAGGCTCTTTCAAATATTCCAAGCTGGGACCAGGAAATATTTCAAGTTGCCCTGCAACACAGGGCATGAATGAAGCTAAGTGAGTTAAAAAAAACTTCCTTTGTTACAGAGCAGGTTTTTAGCATCCCAGTTTGTGTTAGCATTGAATTATTGATACATGGATTTTATTTTTTATTACAGGCTTTTGAAGGTAATTCTGATGCCTATGGAATAAAAGAGAACATCATTGACCCTCCTATTATTGCTAGGTATGTCAGAGTCTACCCAATGGAGGCCTACAACAGGCCTACCCTTCGCATGGAGCTTCTGGGCTGTGAAGTTGATGGTAAGAATGAGTCACAGGATGTGGCTTCCTTTCTGGCAACATTTTTAATCTAATGTGTTAAAGCTACAATTTTGAGTGTTCTCAATTCCAACATTGTTGCTTGAGTGATCTGTAGATAACCTGGTGCTTCTCTTAACAGGCTGTTCTTTGCCACTTGGAATGGAAAATGGAGAGATCAAGAATACCCAGATAACAGCCTCATCTGTTAAGACATCCTGGTTTAACACATGGGACCCTTCACTTGCTCGTCTCAACCAGAAAGGAAAGGTGAATGCCTGGAGAGCCAAGGTAACAAATGAAAATTAGGGATGACAGCAAGACAGCTACAGTTATTAAATCCGTGGTGCTCTTGTGCTTCCTGCACACTGTGCCCAGTGCCAAGTGTGACAGGGTTACTGGACAGCTCTTTAGCCATTCTTTGGGGGGAAAAAAAAAAGCTCATTCAACTCTTCCAGTAGAAAACCTGTTGAATTTCTGGCAACATCAATGAAATGTGTCCTCTGAATCAGAACCTGCAGCACTTGCTTTCAGAAACAGCCCTTTTAATTGCAGGAGATGACTACAATTTCAAGGGGTTAAAGAACCTTTCCTGGGTTGTTTTATAGGCAGTGCAGCTTGATGGCTCTGGGGGTGGATGACCTTTGGTGAGGCATGTAAGCCTGTGTCTTCAAGAGAGCTGCATTTCTTTATTGAGTAGCTTGAGATTTGCTGGAAGCTACTGTTTTGTACAAGCACTTGGTGTTGTTATTATGTACTGCATTGTAAAACTGGAGACAAATCTATGTTGGTTTTAATCATGTATTGGAAATTAGTGTGAAAATCTTAAGACACCAAACACACCACTTGCAGTGAAGATGTGAATTGCACATGGGCCACTGAGTGTGCTTGTGACTTTTGCCTCAGCTTCCCTCTTCTCCACTTCTTTGATACAATTTTGATGCAGTTTTCACTGTCTTCAAAAAGAGCTCTTCACTTGAAGACGTAGATGTGTTTACTAATAGGCAACCTTTAAAATCTATTTTAGTTGAACAACAACAAACAGTGGCTGCAAATTGATCTCCTCACAATTAAGAAGATAACTGCTATTGCTACCCAGGGGGTCAAGTCCATGACTGCTGAAAACTTTGTGAAAACCTATGTTATCCAATACAGTGACCACGGCTCAGAGTGGAAATCTTACATGGATGATTCAAGCTCAACAGCAAAGGTATCATCCTTACCTCAGACAGTTGCATTGTTGTTTGGTTTCAGATGCTGAGCAGAGTTGAGGCCCAAAGGCAGAATACTCAGCCAAGGAGATTTTCACGGGTCTTTAAAATGTTAGGGAGCTACAGATAATGTCATAATATCCATCTAATGGTAGTCATAGTAATTAACTGTTACAGAAGGGCAGAATGCCAAATCTGTAGAGAATGCAGTCAGCATGATGATTTCGGGCATTGGAACAGGCTGCCCAAGGAAGTGACAGAGTCACCATCCCTGGAGGTGTTTAAAAGTTGTGTGGATGTGGTACTTAAGGACATGGTTTAGAGGTAGTGGCTTAGCAGTAGTGGGGGCGTTGTGAGCTCTAGGCAAGCGGTTGGACTTGATGATCTGAAAGGTCTCTTCCAACCTCAACAGTTTATTGGTTCAATGACAGAAGATGATGACACTATTACACCAGTACTGCTAGCAGAGGTTAAGTAACAGAAGTTTGGGGGTTCAGTCTGTCAAAATTAGAATGGCAAATTTTGTATTGTGGATGGAAACAGAGCTTTTATTCAGAGCCAGATATTGCTGGCCTGAATTACCTTTGAACTAGCATTTTAGGAAGAGATCAAAATGTGTTCTTCTGTAGAACCAGAAATGAGCTGCTCCATCTACCCTGACCAGCTAATGCAGCAGCTTGGAGCCTTTTAAAAAGAAAAAGCAGACTTTTTTTTTTTTTTTTAAGTATTATTATTGTATGTTTGTTTATTTGCAGGTTTTCTTGGGTAATGAAAACAGCAATGGACACATCAAGCATTTCTTTAACCCCCCCATCCTGTCCAGGTTTATCCGCATTGTTCCCAGAACATGGTATCAAGGTATTGCCCTCCGGGTAGAACTCTACGGCTGTGATTTTGGTGGGGGTCTGCCTGTCAAAAGGAGTGACAAGTCTGAGAGCTCTTAACCTTTCAGCAACCATCATGCAGGACATCAAGTTTTACAAAACCCTTAAACAAGCATTATTAGTAGTTTGGCTGTGTGCTTCCTTGAAGGACTGTAATGTTTTGTCAGCAAGTCTTGAGAAAGATTTCTCTGGCAGATGTTTCATTCCTATAAATGCACACTTCAGAAAACAGCTTCATTTCTCTTGAAAAAAAATAGTGGTCCCTTCTGACTTTATTATCACTTCTTCATTCTAACCAGCACTTTGTCTTACTTTTTACTTAAGTTCTGAATCCCTAGTGATGGAGAGTCTGGCCTTAATCCTGAGCCCTGATTATCTCTGGTTTGTAATGCTTCTGCAGCATAGAGGAGAAACAAAGCTACAGCAGGTAAAAATTCTCCATGCACAGGGCTGAGAAGGAAAACCAATGCAGGTATGGAGCTGTGGTGCTGCACTCCAGCAGTTCCTTGGTAAGGAATTATTTTATGGGTGGCCTTGCATCCACTTGTCTTTAATCTACACTGAGACAAAGGTAGAGCACATCCCAGTGTTGAGCACGTGCAAGCCATTCTTGGAGAATGTAGGTCTGCATTATTGACTTGGTTCTTAGGTGCCTAGTATACCTGAAATGCTGTAAAGTTTACAGAATCCATCTTTTGTGCTATGGTAAAGGGAGAGGGAACCAGAAATACCTTTCCCAGAAATGAGAAGGGAAGTGATTGAACCTCAGTTATGGCAGGTTGTGGAATGGTAACAGAACCCAAGCGAGAATCCAAAACTCCTAACATTTGATTCCACATGAACTTTTACACCATGGGGAGAGGGAGTTCCTTGGAATAGTGAAACATTGAGAACTATAGCTGTTCAGTGCAAATGCAACCTGGTGGTAGCAGAGGAGGGCTAGATGAAATTGGACGATAGAATCATTTGCATCTTTTATACCATTTAACCCTGACAGCGTTTCAATTAAGGGACGTAGAGCATACAGGATTTTTTCACAGGGTGACTACATCACACAGTCCATCAACTCATTCCAGCAGAGTTTTAGCTAAGTTTTCAGTAGTGATTTTTGCTTCTATGCTGTAAATTGTTTAACTGCAGAACTTCCACTCACCTCATTAGATACCATTCAACAGGGTGGATTATTCAGAGTAGCCTGTCTTTGAACTTTGTATGGTGTTACACAAGTTATTTCAGTAGGTTTTCAGTTCTTGTATCTTACAGACCATGCCTTTCAAAATGAAGGTGTAGAGTGGGGTGAAAAAAAAGTATAAAAAGTAAAGAAATATTTTCTGCCTTTTTTTTTTTTTTACTATGTCACAAACTGTTGTCTTTTTTTCACCCTAAAATAAAGATGATAATACAGCATGAAAAACATCAACAATTTATTTTGTATATTTGCCTCAACAGTAGTACTCTTATTAATATGTTAAATTTTGCATCATGGAAATAAAATTTTCAGCTTGATGGGAATCTTCAGTGCTAATTAGAATTAATTTCAAATGTTGAAACTGTATGAATAATTGCTTCATTGGAAAAAATCTGTTTCTTAGTATTTTGTAACAGTGCTTAATTTAGTTTTTCTTGATACAGCCATGAAGTCACAATACAAACCATATTTAGTAAAAAGAAAAGGAGGGGGAAAAAGCCAACTTTGGAGTCAGGTTTTGCCCTAGAAAACAAGTAAGAAATGCTTGCTAAAGTCAGCAGAATCAGGATTTTGTGCAATGTGCCAAACTATTTATGTTTAAGGTGGCCATGATGTTAAAGGTTTTAAGTAGTTAGTTTATTAATATATCTGTATAGTTCTGCATAAAGTTAGACAAATGTAAAACTGATTGCAGGAGAATGACTCAATACATCTGCATCTAGTTTACAAGTTGGAGATTCAGTTTCTACTTGCTAGTGGATAGAACTTTGGTCAGCTCGGGTCAGCTGTCCAGGCTGTGTTCCTTCTTCAGCCTCTTAACCACCCACAGCCTACTCACTGTCAGGACAGAGAGGGAAAAAGAAAAGGCCTTGACACTGCAAACACTGTTCAGTAACTGCTGAAACCCTGTTTTAGTCAGAAATCCAAAACCCAACACTCTATGGGCTGCTACAATGAAGACACTGGTGCTATGGCATGTCCAATAGCAGCAGTGCCTGGGCCCTATGCCAGCCCAGGAACATGGCCCATTGCTGTTAACAAAATGTTCCTGGCGCAGCACAGTATGATGATAAGTGCTACAAGAAACAACAAAAGTTCAAAACAACCCCTAACATGCACCAGACTCTAATATAAAGTAATGCAAGCAAGCACAGGACCCTGCCAGTAAACACTTTAACGGCTATAAATTCTTCCACCTAGCATTCACAAGGCCCCACAGTGGTAGAATGAGAGGAAATTGACTCCAATTGTGCCACAGGAGGTTTAGATTGTGTATTAGAAAAAAATTATTTCCTGCAAGGGTGGTCAGGTATTGGAGCAGGCAGCCCAGGGAGGTGGTGGAGTCACCAAAGAATCATAGAATGGTCAAGGTTGGGAGACCTCAAAGATCATCTCCTTCCTGCCATAAGCAGGGACACCTCCCACTAGAACAGGTCTCTCAAGGCCTCATCCAGCCTGGTCTTGAACACCTCCAGGGAGGGAGCATCCACAGCCTCCCTGGGGAACCCGTTCCAGTGTCTCACCACCCTCACTGTAAAGCACTTCCTAAGATCCAGTTTGAACCTCCTCTTTTCCAGTTTAAGCCCATTCCCCCTCATCCTGTCATTACAAGACCTTGTAAATAGTCCCTCCCCAGCCTTCCTGTAGGCCCCCTTTAGATACTTGAAAGTTACTATAAGATCTCCTTGAAGCCTTCTCCAGGCTGAAAAGCCCCAGCTCTCGTAGCCTGTCCCCATAGCAGAAGTGCTCCAGCTCTCCTCTGGACTTGCTCCAAGAGTTTGATGTCCTTCCTGTGTTGGGGGCTCCAGAACTGCACACAGTACTCCAGGTGGGGTCTGACGAGAGCAGAGTAAAGGGAGAGAATCGCCTCCCTTGCCCTGCTGGCCACACTTCTCTTGATGCAGCCCAGCACTCGGTTGCTGCTTGGGCTGTGTGCACATGGCTGGCTCGTGTTGAGCTTTTCATCTACTCAGACCCCCAGGTCCTTTTCCTCAGGGCTGCTCTCCAGTCATTCATCACCATTCTTGAAGGGATGCAAGAAATATATGGACATGGCTCTTTGGGACATGGTTTAATGGCCATGGCGGTCTTAGGTTGATGGTTGGACTTCATCTTAGAGGTATTTTCCAAACAAAACAATTCTATGATGCTTCCCCTTCCTCCATTCTCCCAGGTTTCCTCCTTTAGCATGATGTCATGTGGTCTAGGGTATCCCTTGGGTCAGGGGTCCCAGATGTATCCTCTCCCAGCCTCTTGTGCAACCGCAACTTACAAGTAGGGCAGGGTGGGAAAAATAAAAGACCTTGGTGCTGTGCAAACATTGTTCAACAACAGCTGCACCATCAGTCTGTTATCAGAGTTAGCTGCAAAGCCAAAGCACAGCATTGTACAATCTGCTAGGAAGAAAATTAACTCTATCCCAGAGTACACACAGCCAGGTACACAAAGTATTTCCAAATGCAAACAGAGGGGCAAATTCCTGATCCAGCTTTACAGCATGGCAGATGTGAAACATATCTGTCCAAGATCTGCCAAATCGAAGCCTGTTATTTAGTGAGCCTGCAGGTGACTGGAAAACAAAGAACTGTCAGTTTTATGAAGCAACTAGTCTATACTGAATCTGCTTTTGGAACTCTGTCGTTCAAAACAATCAGTTTTGCACAGCCTTTTACACATTGTGGAACGAAATCCTTTGTAGGTTGAAATTGTTTGCAAAATACACAAGGAGAGCAAGAATTCCAGCAGTTTTCTGAAACTAAGGGATAAAGATGGATATCACAGCCTGAAGGCTGGCAAGGCACAAGCTCTTCTGGGCTTTCTCTGAGGGAGAAATGTAGTGCCAGAGTTCAAAGTATTTGCATCTGTGCAGGAATTTCTTCACTTTCAAATCTGGGTGGATGCCTTCACACTGGCCTGTTGATCCAAAGGTCCAAAGTTAACTGCTTTTAGCCTCATGCAGTGTTGCAGTGGAGTTGCTGCCCTCTAATGTTTGTTCCAGCTTCCAGCTGGTCTCAGGGTGCTCAAAGCTGTCTGCAGATGACACCGTAGAGTCTTATGCCTGAGCAAGAATAACCATATGCACCAGTACAGATTAGGGGTTGGCCTGCTGGAAAGTAGTTCCACAGCAAAGGACCTTGGAGTCTTGGTGGAAACTAAGTTGACTTTGAGAGAACAAAGTGTCCTTGTGGCCAAGAGGGCCGATGGTATCCTGGGGTGCATTAAGAAGAGTGTATCCAGCAGGTCAAGGGAGGTTCTCTTCCCCCTCTACTCTGCCCTAGTGAAACCACATCTGGAATACGGTGTCCAGTTCTGGGCTTCCCAGTTCAAAAGGGGTGGAAAACTACTGGAAAGAGTCCTATATAGGGCTATAAGGATGATTAAGGGACTAGAATATCTGTTTTATGAGGAAAGGCTGAGAGGCCTGGGGCAGCTTAATCTGGAGGAGACTAAGAGAGTATCTGATCAATGTTTACAAATACTCTCTGGATGGGTGCCAAGAAAATTGTGCCAGTGTCTTTTTGCTGCTGTCCAGTGGTAGGACAAGGGCATGAACTGGAACAGAGAAAGTTCCACCACAGCACGAGGTAAATCTTCCTCCCTGTGAGGATGCCAGAGCCCTGGAACAGGCTGCCCAGAAAGGTGGTGGCTTCTGCTCTGGAGACTTTCAAACGCCATCTGCATGCATTCCTGTGTGACCTTCCCTAGGTAATCCTCTTTGGCAGAGGTCTCAGTGATCTCCAGAGGTCCTTTTTGCCCGCTGCCATTCTGTGATTCTGTGACATGGTTGGCTATGCATGAAGTCTCATGCTTTCCTTGCCATGTGCCACTACGTATTTCCTTTTGCTTTTGTCAAAAACATACTTTCCATAGGTGGTGGCAGCTGTACTCCATGCAATAGTTGTGAAACTGCTTGTGCCTGCACTTGGATTGGAAGGGAGGTGGAGGTATGCGCAGACACTTGAGCAGCAATAAAGTAGTTACTGACAGAAGCACCACAGTAGTTTCTTTATCTCTTGATGCAGCACACCAGTATTCAGACAGGTTTGTACAGATGACACTATAAATTCTAAAGCTGATTCAGACAGCCCTTATAGGACTTCTTGCTTATAGATTGGATATAATGTCTGCTTTGGCTGCTTTTTCTGCTGGTAGTTCTGACCCAGCATCTGTACTGTGAGCGTAGCAGGGCTGAAGCTGAGCCATCTCACTTCACCAAGGTTTCTGTAAGTCTGCAAAGTGGGTACATCACTGGTATAACATAATAAAGACACAAAGCTGCATAGTGTCCATGTATTAAATTCACCAGAGATCATGCTTCTGTGCTAGTTCTCTCAGAAAGCTCCTGAGCTGTGCATCAACATAGATGCAAAGGTGAATCTGGACTGTGGGGCAGCTTCACTTATTAGACACATCAGTGAGCATCTGTGGCAAGTGCCAGGAGAAATCTAGAGAAAAAGCATCAAATATGAATCTGGTCAGGACTCCAAATAAATATCCATCTCTTTTTGAGCACCCTTTATAATGCCCTGAAATGGCCATGAACCTTGGTGGATTGCTCAGAATGTTAGGACTGTTCAACATGATCTTAAAGGTGTGTTCCAGCCTTTATGATTCTATGACTTGAGACTTACAGGGCTTGCAACTTCACAAGTACTGATGCTTATGAGGCATCTTTCATGACAGCAAAAGATTATTTTGGGCTGTTTCTTTAAACATTACTATTTAGCACTGTCAAAACGAGATGCAACAGCTGTCCAGTGGTGACAATTGCTGTTTTATATTACTTGCTTGTTCCACTTAATCAGCATTCAATATTCCTCTTCTTGCTCTAGCTCATGTCATTTGCTGTGTTTGTATTAGTTGTATATTGTAACCACTTTATCCACCTACACTTTCCTATTAGTACTGTGCTCCATTCTCCATTGCCTGTTACACCCAGCAATTGCATCATGCTTTAATTACAATAATCTCCTCTAGGTAGGGACTTCATCTTCTTGAATGTCTATACAACACTCCCCAAAATATGGGGATCATTCCCAAAGTTCCTGGGCACATCAGTAACACCATTCCTCACGGGAGCAATACTACGTTAAGCCCACTGTGACCTAAATAGTTCTAAAAGCACCACATCATTCAGGCCAGCCTATCTTGGGCTACATCAAGAGATGCATGGACAGCAGGTCAAGGGAGGTGATTCTGCCCTTCTATTCTGTTCTCATGAGACTCCACCTGGACTACTGCATCCAGCTGTGGAGTCCCCAACACAAGAAGGACATTGACTGTTGAAGAGGGCCCATAAAAGTTTCACAAGGATGATTAAAGGGCTGGAGCACCTCTCCTGTGAGGACAGGCTGAGGGAGTTGGGTCTGTTCACTGTGGAGAAGAGAAGGCTCTAGGAAGACTTTATAGCAGCCTTCCAGTACCCCAAGGGGGTCTACAGGAAAGCTAGACAGGGACTTTTTATAAAAGCCTGTGGTGATAGGACAAGAGGTAATGGTTTTAAACTAGAGAAGGGTAGATTTTGATTAGACAATAGGAAAAGTTCTTTACAGTGAAGGTGGTAAGACACTCGGAACAGGCTGGCCAGAGAAGTTGTGGATGCCTCAAGCCTGGAAGTGTTTAAGACCAGCCTGGACAAGGCTTTGAGCAGCCTAGTCTAATAGGAGGTGTCCCTGCCCATGGCAGGGGGGAGTGGAACTAGATGATCTTTAAGCTTCCTTCCACCTCAAGCCACTGTTTTTTCTCTGTGCCATGGAGAGTCTATTTTCTGCTTGTATCTTATTATACAGAATGTAGAAGTCCATTTCGACACAGACTAATGTTTTTCATTTTTCTTAAGCTTCACTGATTTTACAGTCTAGCTCATACCTTACTATCCACACCTTCCATCACTTACCTCCTCCAGTGCTGCCCTCATCGCCTCTAGTTACATACACACTACGTCTCACATTCACTTCTCCCCATAGGGAGGTGAACATGATCACCTTTGTGGCCCTCCTGTGGACCTTTCCAACAGACCCATGTCCTTGTGTTGAGGACCCCAGAAATCAATGCGGTTCTCCAGGCGGGGTCTCACAAGAGCAGAGAGGTAGGGTCGCGTCATTTGTTTTGCTGGTCGCACTTCTTCTCATGCAGCCAAGGACGCGGATGCCTTCTGGGCTGCAAGCACACGTTTTTGGCTCGTGTTGAGTTTTTCAGCAACTGACACTCCCCAAGTGCTTTTCCTCAAGACTGCTCTTGAGCCGTTCAAGGGCAGCGCCGACCCCGGCCAGCCGGCCTGCCCCCCCTGCCTGCCCGCCCGCCTGCCCGCCACACACGTGCTCTTCTCCCGGCACCGTCCACCCGCCCTCTCCGACTCCACAGCGCTTGGTCTTGCCGAGAGGCGGCGGCGAGGCCCAATCAGAGGGCAGCGGGGCGTCCCGCCTCCCGCTCTCTGGCCAATAGCCTTTAAGCGCAGCTCCGCGGGCGGGAGGTGCCTTGTGGGAGATGATCCGGGAGGTGACCCAGGACGGGCTCCGCCGCCGCCAACAGCGCCGGCCTCGGGAGCGCGGTGAGGTCTGGCCCGGCCCCCGCCCCTGCCCAGTATGGCGGGGCCGCGGGGGGCCCGGCCGGCGCGGCGCTCCGCCCGGGTTGGTGGCGGCGGGTGTTGCTGGGCGCTGCCCACGGGGCTGCTATGTGCCTACGGCTTCTTCTGCAGCGTGCGGCCCTCGGAGCCCTTCCTCACCCGGTACCTGCTGGAGCCGCACAAAAACCTCACCAGGACCCAGGTACTGCGGCATCGGGCTCCTCGCAGCCCTGCCTGGGTGCCTGCGTTTCTATTTCCTTTGCAGTGCGAGGGCGGTGGGGGTTACCGGCGTCGTTTTTCTCCCTTCCAGGTGTTCAACGAGATTTACCCGGTATGGACGTACTCCTACCTCGCACTGCTCTTCCCGGTGTTCCTGGCCACGGACTACCTGCGGTACAAGCCCGTGGTCCTGCTACAGGGCCTGAGCCTCATCGTCACCTGGTTCATGCTGCTGTATGCCCAAGGACTACGGGCCGTCCAGCTCCTCGAGTTCTTCTACGGGATGGGGACTGCCGCGGACATTGCCTACTACTCCTACATCTACAGTGTTGTCGATGTTAACCTGTACCAGAAAGTCACCAGCTACTGCCGAAGCGCCACCCTGATGGGATACACAGTGGGCTCGGTGTCCGGGCAGGTCCTTGTGTCGGTAGCAGGATGGTCCCTCTTCAGCTTGAACGTTATCTCCTTAACCAGCATATCAATTGCGTTTGGCACAGCGTGGTTCCTGCCAATGCCACAAAAAAGCCTTTTCTTTCACCACGTCCCCGGTCAGCAGCTCAGTTGTGAAATGAAGGTCATGGACTGTAAAAATGGATCAGCTGTCCAAGATCACCCTGATGTGCAGAGGGCACCTGGCTGGGAGGATGAATCACAAGTTCCCTTAAATGGGGAGAGTCACCCAGCAGAGAAACAGGCGAGTTGTGTCCAAAGTTTCCATAAATAGAAGGTGCAATACTGATGTGGCCATAATGCGTGCATATGTGCAGATAGGTATACAGCAGTAGAGAAGTAATGCCCTTGAAGGACAAGTATCCCGTGGCTTATCTTGCTTCCTTATTTATGGCACAGAAAATTTATTCCTGTTTTCCTGTTGCCGATTGATCGTGGCAGGCAGTGCCTTTTTTTCTGAAGTTGTTCTGCATGTCTCACAAGACTGTGATTAAAATTCTCTGGACATCAAACTGCCATGCAGTGGCACTAAAACTGGTGCATATGCCCATATTCTGCATGCGCTTTTGGATGCGTGCTATCCTGCAGGAAAGAGTTGATTCTTCCTGCATTCACGTTTTGAAAACACTTGTCCTTGAAAGCCCTTGTAGCCTGATATTGATCAGTTATAGATGGACAGAATATAGCTAAGTTTCAGGAAACACCTCTCCATAATAACCGCTTAATGCAGCCTGAGAGAGTATTGAGGTGGTACCCTAACTTGTGACTTTTGTGGACTGCATATCTGCTGTCAAAGTCACTTGTGTGGAAACAAGCATGCAGGTGCTCTTTGGTGGTAGGAGATACTGGATCCCATGAGGTGGTGCACACCCTCCAGTTTTGAGACCCTGTGTGTGTAGTTGCCTGCTGAGCAGGTCACTGCCACGCTGCTCCAGATGATGTACAGAGAGCGTGTTGTGGCAGGGGGATTCGAGATCATGGGGATAGTCTTGCTCCTTAGTTAGGAGGAGGTTCTGTTTGATCTGAGAACGTTCTGAGAAGAAGCCAGAAGGTAAGTGTGGCTATTAGTTTAGTCAGCTAATGGGTATTTCACGTAGCAAGTAAGCCCTGGTTAGCAGAGTTGGGGAAGGCAGCATTCGGGGCTGTTTCAAATTTCTTCCATCTGCAGCTGGGAATTAAAGGTATTAACATTCCATGGTCCTAATCCAGCCCCGTCAAGCACAGTCTTGTTGGAGCAGAAGTGTTTTTCGCCATGTTATACTTGCACACTTGAAGGGTATTTGTTAAATGACCAATTTTGTACCAACTGACTACACTATTAATGTGACTTACCCATCGTTTTTGTGTGAGATTCCAAACTAGTGGTGAGCACTGAAAAAGGGACAAGTACACTTGCTCAACTCTCCAGAATTCAGTTATACCACATGCTAAAAGCTGAGAATCACTGGCATGTGGTCACTGTCCTCCTTACTGAGCTCATGGCAACCCTGTGTCATGAACATGGATGACTGGCTGTATGAATGATGATACAGAAGAAGCACTGCCAAGTGGTGGGAGGTCAAATGGACCTCCCACTTTCTGACATATCAGGCATGTGCTTCAGTTCAATGAGTCATATCAGGCTTTGTAGCCTATGTGACAGTTCCCTTTCTTGGCTTTCCTCCAGCAAAACTTGAGTTTCATGTGAAATCTGTCAGAGTTATATTCTTAAAGTCTCACTGTCATAAGCTGACCTCAAGTTGTTCCATTGGGCCTTGGAGGAATGGTGTCTCTGTGTGGATCAGGCCACTGGCATTGGCAAAGCACCCGTGGGGCTGGCTGTGTGGTGCTTAATAAAGGTGCTTGGAAATCTGTGACGCTTTGAGGAGTGGAATAAAGTGAGTTCAGGATAGAGTTAGGCTATGATCTTTGAGGGTTTTAATAGAAACAGTTGTATTGTTTATGGAGAATGGTCTTTCCCAGACACACACTGCGTGACTGCCTCAGGAAGAGGGGATACAACTGAGACACTGTTGTTGCTGTTGTCTGGAAATGATTGAAACTGGATGTGCAATAGCATGATGTGCAATAGCTCACCCCTGTGACAGTGCTGTATGTGTTCCTGCACAGGGAATCCAAGTTCATAGGGGCTAGGGGTGCTGTTTAAGACTTGAGGGCTCTAGACCCAGTTTCATGTGAGGTAATCCTTCCTCTGATTTGGACAAGAAGAGTCTTGCCTGTCCATAGACACTAGGTGTGCGTGCAGCAGCTCTGCCTGCAATGCAAAGACATGCTTATTTCCTGTGCTGCTGTTGGCTTGAAGTGGTTGTCAACAAGACTGTAACAGCCTGTATAGAGAAAGCAAATTTTTGTGTGTGTTACTAAGCTGATCTACTTTTTTTTTCTTTCCTTTTCAAATCACTTTATGGATTTGCCTGCTTTCGTGCTCTTTCTAGAAAGGTTTGTAGGGGTAAACTTCAGTTCTATCTCATATCATTTGTCAGAGCACTTATTTTTCTATAGGAACTGCCATTTGCAATAGTAGTGCCTGGTGGAAGTAGCTTCTGTTTCTTTTTAGATCCCCAGGTGACATCTCTAACCTTCTCAGACCTTTGGTAAACATTAACATAGGTAGTGTGTGGCATGATGAGATCACAGATATTCAAACGAGCAACCTCTGACTGGAAGTACTAAAACAAATCAGCTTCTCTGTGGGATAATAGACTCTCCTGATTGGTGACTTTCATGTTTTCTGTACTACCAAATTCATTTGAATTGGAGCTTAAATGTGTCAGAGATGCTTCTTTGACTTTATGATTTGAATGATTGGCTTCTGATCTTGTCAAAGTGGTTTTGTATCCTGCTCTTCTGTGCCTCTTTTCCCTAGTATCATCCAGCTGCTCATGTAATATTTCTAACATCTAAAAGTTAATGCTCTCTGCTTGAGAGACACAGAGATTGAACCACACTTGGGAGTGAACCCTCCCATCTGCGTGTTTGGGGACAATCCTGGTTAGGGCTGAGAATGTGGGGTGGGGTCACTTTGTGTACATTACTCTTTGGAGGTTTGTGTCCAAGAGTGGCACTGTCACTCACCAGTGATCAGACCACTTGAAAGGGGCAAATTGTGGAGCAGTGTCAAGTGTTTATAAGCGAATACTAACAATTCTCTCCTCTTTCTTCTCCAGTCTATGCAGGAACAGAAAGTAGACATCATAAAGGTGCTCAAAGATCTCTGGCAGGACTTTCTGCAGTGCTACTCCTCACGGACCATGCTTTGCTGGTCTGTGTGGTGGGCACTGTCCACCTGTGGCTACTTCCAGGTCATCAACTACGCTCAGGGCCTGTGGGAGATGGTGCTGCTGCCTTCTCATAGCACAGACATCTACAATGGTGCTGTGGAGGCAGCCTCAACGCTGCTAGGTAAGCTTCTGGTATAGCCTGTACTCTGCTGGGAGAAATGTCTTGTGTCCCCCAGGGTCACTAGAGTGTGGTTTGGAAGTGGTTTGCATTCCTCCATACATGCAAGAGAGGCAACCCTGGAATTTGGGGTGAGTCTCTGCTGACTTGGTGCTCACTGTTGAGTTAGTTGCTGCATGCAGCCCTAATTCGTGTAACTTAGTATGTAGGTGCTTGAAGGAGCCTCCCAAGTCAACCTTTTACTATGAAATATTTGGCAGAAGGTTCCAAGCTTGTGACTGACTGTGTTCTTGACGGTCACTATGGCAGTGGAATTGGTTTCTTCCCTCTGGCAATGTAAGGAACACATGAATGTTTCCTGTACACGCAGCGAGCCACATGTAGTTATTTCAGCACTGTTAAGTGGAAAAGCTGTTAAGATGAAAGAAGTTGCTTGACTTGAAAGGAACAAGTACATTACTCAATGTAAACATTTGTTTATTAAGTTGTTTAATACTTTTCCATTGCCAGAAGTAGGACAATACCTTTTTAATATAGCTAACATACTCTTATAGAGGCTTTCTAGGTGTTGCTGCAGTATGTTCCTTTTCTTTAATGGAAACGATTCCACCTCTTGTTGTGGGCATCACCTACTTTGGGGCAGAAGAAGCCACAGGTACACAAACAAGCAAGGTGTAGTACTTTCTTGGTTGTGCTTAGTCCCCTCTTGGAGTTCAGTGGGAAGGTGTGGCTCTTTCATAGTTCTAAAGGCTGGTCTGTCACTCATTGTTACTTGGGTTTGAAACTGTTGGCATCTTGATTCTGAGGGCTTTGGCTAATAAATCCTCTTTGGTGAGCTAAACCTGCACTTAATGCATTTAGTCATACAATGTTCCTCTACTCTGAGATGATGCCATGGCACTTACACTTCATTTGATTTGGCTTCCTTTACCACCCTGTCTTGGCTCTGCGAAGGAGAAGAATTGCTATCATAGGAAGGAAAAGAGGACTGCTGAAACAGGAGTGTTCTTCAAACTTTAGTATCAATATTTTTGATATCATGGTCCTTTTTAAAGGCTGTGAACAATGTACCAATAAAAGAGAAGGTGATTGGCACTAAACTAATGTAAAATCAAAGTGTTTAGTTCCTAATTTTGATTTTTTTTTTTTCCTTTCCCCTCTCTAGTATAATTTTTATAAATGGTTTAATCACTTTGTGTGATGTTTTTTTGAAAGCAAATTAGCTTTTGTCTCTGAACTGCTCAAAAGGAAAGAACCAAGAAATCCTTCTGTTGACCCAAATTCATTGGAACAAGTGAAGTTTAATGAAATAATAAATCTCAGCTAAAAGGTTGAAGATTGTAACAGGACTGGAAGTGACCTATTAAGAATGGGCATCTAGTGCCCTGACTTCTAGGCATTACAGCAGATCTTAGATGCAACTCTCCTGGTTTCTCTTTTGAACTTACTGATAAGCAGTTTATCTTCGTCATGCTGAGGCTGTATTTTAGCACAAGAATCTTTGCTCTAGGTCAAGGCTTTCTAGTTGTACTTTGGTGAAGTTATGTTTTGTGATCACTCCATCTTACTAGTCCCTGTGCACCAAACCTGGTTTGAGATGCGTTGTTTTTGGAGGTGGATGCCCAGAGCTCCACTCAGCTTTACTCAGCAAGGCCTCAGCCTTATAGAAAAACATAGTGTTCACTCTCTTACCTTTCCTGGTGCATCCCTGATACAAACTGCCATCTCGTGGCTTAGTCAT
The DNA here is from genome assembly GCA_013400475.1 of Tricholaema leucomelas. NCBI lineage: Eukaryota > Metazoa > Chordata > Aves > Piciformes > Lybiidae > Tricholaema lacrymosa > Tricholaema leucomelas. The sequence goes on along the minus strand of WAAF01003000.1, from coordinate 46,194 downwards.
TCTGTGCTGGGTTATGAGCAGTGTTTGGCAACCTTTGTGTAAGATGCTGTTTCTGTCCCTGCCTGTACCTGTGCAGCTCTGCAGAAAGGTTTAGGTTGAGTGTGGTGACTCATGTAGCTCTCAGCTTCATATCCTGGGCAAGATAAATAGTATTTCTTCCAGTGAGATCAACTTGACTGTTAAACTGCATCCCTGGGATGTGGCAATCCTTTATCAAGTTGGGTTGTGAAACCACTGGTCAGATGTAGCTGTCTAATCGCAGGACACAGTTTGTATATCTTTATTGTAGTTTTTTTTTTTACAGAGCAGACAGAAATAATTAATTTTACTCCTGAAGGCAGTGAAATAAAAATGCTTCTTGTGAATTGCAGAGGAATACAGAAAGTGTGTTTAAAGATGTACAGGAAAATTCAGAATGGGTGAGTCCTTAACAACTAATACAGGATACATGAGAACTTCCCCACAACCAAACCAAAGCACAACCCCCAGTGCTCCTTTTCTCCCTCCCACTGTCTCCCATTAGGCCCAAACAGGTCTGATTGTGCAGCAAGACATTCACTGTGGCCTTGAAGGCTACAGGCAGGTTACTCCCCCATTGTTTACTAGATAAGACTCCCTCTGGAGAGCCGAAGGAAAGGAGAGAAAAGGGAAGGATTTGGCTTTGCTGCCCACTTACAGAGTCATAGCAGAATTATGGGCTTGAATGACAAAATTATATTTTCCAGGGTCCACTTCCTGGACCTCTCTGGTCCTCTTGGAGAACTGTATGACTTTCTTAAGGGGACCTGGGCCAAACCATCACAATCTTGTCATAATTAGGTGTCAGGTTAATAAAATCTTGAGTCGTAGAGGGGAGTACAGCTTCAAGACTTGCCATGAGATTAGCAGATTGATGTCTGTTACCAGATTTTGGAATTGCTGAGACAGTGGAAAGAAGGCTTTTGGACTTAGCCTCTTTTGAGGTTTTGCTACTGGGCAAACCAGACTTTCAAAAAGTGAATGTCAGTTGAGCTATTTGAAAGCAGACACTGGAGAGGTGAGTTTAGTGGGGAGGAAGTAAATCCTTTTCCCTTGGTCTAGCTACCTTCACTAGCCTGCAAGATTGATGTGAGATTTAATGGGGTTACTTGCATTGGTACACACCAATGGTACCTAAGGAGCCTCTGTGTGCTTGAAGCATTTCATGGATAGCAGGCCAGCCAAGGGCTACAAAGCGCTCAGATGATGCACTGTAGTACTTCTGTACAGTGGTCAAATGCTGAACACAATCCTGGATTTCAGAAATCTCCAGTAAGCCTCCTTTTGTCACTGTGCTCTTTATCTAGCTTGCTGTGTGAAAGCAGTGTCCTCGTGCTCTTGGTTGCTGTTGAGCTTGTTTACAGAGCAAGGCCTACCTCAGATGGAAGTTTTCTTGTGATGCGTTTGGGCTTCTCGGTAGTTACATCAGTGATAATGTGTGAAATACTTTGTCTGCTCGTTGGGTTGCATGGAATATCACAGACTTTCCATCTTGTGAGCTGTCTTCTCTCCCCATCCTCCTCCTTTGTAAAATCCAGCAGGAGTTAGAAAGTTGTTCTATTTGTAAAGGACTTTTCTTGCACCATCAGTGGTGTATGATTGTAGGCTGCTTCCTGGGAGACATGGATTTGAATGCCTGCTCTTGCTTACTCTTACAGCTCAACACAAAGACAACAGTAAAGGTGTTTTTTTTTTCTGTACAGTCTCCAAGCTGCTCCAATTGCAACTACTAACAGTTATGCTTTCCTTCCTTTCCCTCACAGGAGCTGTTGCAGTGTTTGTTGTGGGTTACATAAAAACATCCTGGGCAACGTGGGGTGAAGTGGCACTTGCCCTGTTTTCCTTTCTTATTGCTGCCACTGTGTACATCATGAACACTGTTGGGAACATCTGGGTGTGCTACGCATCCTACGTTGTCTTCAGAATTATCTACATGATGCTCATTACAATAGCAACGTGAGTATCTCATTAAGGTGAATGGCTCTTAAAGGTGTGAAAGCTAGTGTGGTTTATGTAACTAAAGTCTTGCCTGCCAGGAATTTGGTGAGAGGGTTTGTATTGTGATTCAAGTTGGAAACTGAGGCACGATGATGCATGTGACTGGCAGTCTTCCCAAGCTTAAAAGCCTTATGACACTAAAGTGACTACTTCTAAGTATTAGGTCATGCTGCTTGCCAGGGGAATGTTTTTCATAAGTGTGGCTGGAGTGAAGGGTTAGCAGTTGAGGAGAAATACTTTGCCTGTGTGGAAGTACCAGCCTCCCCTAACTTGTAAGGAGGAAAACTATTTGTTTTGCTATTTGTCACTTTGGGAAGGAAAACACAGCTGCTGTTGAACCACATGTGCATAATTGCTGCAAGATGACTCAGGTACAATGAGGGGTGATGCTGAAACTAGTAAGTGTAAAAGGAGTTCTGGTTGGAAGGATGCAGGAGGCTATGGACCGCATTGTAGTTAGCTGACACTTTGAGATTGCCAACAGATGTCTGTGATGTGAGCATGTATCTTCTGTGTGTCACAAGATTATTTGGCAACATTGGACAGGAGGACTGCTTCAGTAAGACTGAAACCCACAGAACTCCCAGTGTTTTGTTTTGGAGTATTTAAGCTTTTTATATGCATTTCTTCTCACTTTGCTAGTCTGCCATGATGCTATTTAGAAAAGTAGACTCGGTGCAAGGTAATTTAGCTGTAGAAAATGCCAGACCAGTTTACCTAAGCCTTCAAGTTGCATATTTAATTGTGCAGAGATGTTCTTCATGTTCTTGCACTTCCCTTTTTTTTATTCCCCATCCTTATGTTTCTTGTCATCCCTTTCTTTCCAGGTTCCAGATTGCTTCAAATCTCAGTGTAGAACGGTACGCCCTGGTGTTTGGGGTCAATACTTTCATTGCCTTAGCACTTCAGACACTGCTCACTTTGATTGTTGTGGATGCCAGTGGACTCGGATTGGACATCTTTCCCCAGGTATGATAGACTCTCTTAGCTTTACTGATGAGAGAGAGAAAGGTAAGCCAAGTTGTAAAGCTTGTCAGCTACCTGTTTCTGGGTCAAGGGTTTCACAGAGAAACAATCACCAATCCCTGATATTTTAGAAGAGCAAGAGAACTTGTGTAGTAACCTTCTTACAGATTTGCTAACTGCTTGGTTTAACCACTCCTTTTTTTCATTTTCTTTCCTCTTCTCTGCAGTTTATGATTTATGCCTCTTACTTCGCGGCCATCTCGCTGGTGTTCTTGGGCAGTGGCATATACAGTATTATGAGAGCTTACAGAAGAAAAGAGCAAATGCAAAACAGATCTCCTGAAAGCCAGTAGTGCACCAAGTAGAGATTCTTGGTGCCTACATATGAAGATATAGGTCTGTTTTTTAATCTCTGCCCTTTCTTCCCAAGGCAGTCACCTTAATGGTATCTGATCCATATTTATACTACATTAGTAGCACGTTTTAGAAGGTAAATGTACTAGCTCTTACATAAGTAAGAGCAAATATCTTCTTTCTAAAATGCCTTTTGTTCTTCTGTTGCATGCATGGAATGTGCAGCAGAGAACTGTAAGCTGTCTCAAAGATTGAAAGCCTTGGGAGGTTTTGGTTTAAGGCTGTGCTGTTGAAAAGACAGCCTCACGATTGTTTAGTCAACTGCTACTCTGTCACTGAGGTGCTGCTGCAGGGCACACAAGAGACCTCTATGTGAAGAGCCCCAGGCCTGGGACAGGAGGTGGCCTTTGGCTGATGGCCCTGTTAAGCTGGATGCTTGGTTTTAAGGACTACTACACTTATGTTTATGCATATGCACATTTCCTTGAGTCACTTGTACTTTTTGCTGTTCCTGGCTGTCACCCCAGCTGCCAAAGTTTTACAATAGCTGATCACGCTAAAGCAACATTTTTGATTCCCAAAAACCTAACTGTGTCATAGGGCTTCATGTAGCACTCATGAATTGACTGTCAGCAGCACCACTTGTGCCATGAAGGTCTGTGCCTAAGAGATTGTAAAGCTAGAGGGGAAGCTTACAGGGAGATACAGCAGACAAAATGCCGATTCAGGGGACCCTTGGACAATCTTTGCCTTCGTCCTTTAGGACTGCAGATTCCTGGAGCCACTGCCTTGCAACTCTAGAGGGCTGTGATTGTGGAGCACTGAGGGTAGGGCACTGAGATGGTTGGTTGTTGTTTGTGACCTTGGAGAGTCATGAGTCTGGTTACTAAGTAGACACCTTCAGTTATGGTAGCTAGTACAATGACTGCCTGAGGCTTTGAAAAAATGCTGCTTTCTGGTCTGTTAGTTTTCCCCCTTATTTTAAAATGCCTTTATGCTTCTGGTGGGTCTCTTTCCACTATTTTTACCTTCTCTTCCCACCGAAGCAGAACAATGAATGTTTGGAGTGGGGTAATTCTTTTATTTTCTTGAGTCTAAGACATTTGGCACTGGCTCTATATCTGAGCTTTAAAAGTAATTTAGTTTTTCCAAATTGCTTCAGCAATGAGAAGTTGCACAGAGCTGTTCTAGTCTTGGACACCTGGATACTTAGGCACCAGGAGCATCACAGCAGTCTGTAGTATGCTGTGGAAAGGGACTGTCCGTGTTGCTGTGCATGTTGTGGTGAGTTTAAGTGTACAAAACTGACAATGGAGAAGATGCAATGCAGCATGCTTCCTTCTGTGCCTTCTCTGTATGTGTGGTTTAGAGCTTCTTCCAGACAGAGCCTGAAGCAACAGCTAGGATTTCTTGCTTGCTTCTAGTGTCATGAAGACTTAACACTACTGGGGTTTGGAAGGCATTTCTTCCCTTGGTAGGACAGGTGTAACCTGTATCATCACCTAGGTGAGTTTCAGCCTTTACCACACAAGGTGAATAAGTAGTGTGTTTGGGATGTTCTGTCTAGGGTCTGGGGAGCCCTTTCAGGCTGGTTGCTCAGGAGAACTCACTCCCTAAAGCTTCTCTTTGTTTGCAGGCTGTCTTCTAAAACAACCCCTTAAAAAGGGTCTCAGCTGTACTGGCATGTGCAAACGTAGGTTTAACTGCCTTATCCTGAAATGGAAACTTGAAGCCACCCGTGTATATATTCCTTTCTTCACCCTTTTTTTGGTCAGGTTTTTTGTTCTGGTTGGGTGGTGTTTTATAAACAATAAAATTTGAGGCCATGAAATGCTAGCTGATGAGCTGTCCTGGGAAAGAGATTGTGCATATCCTCTCTTTGGAGTTCTTGGTCTGATGGCAGTTGCAACAAGGCACAGGGAACATCTGTTCATACAGAACAAATGTTTGATAGGCTACAAACCAGTTATTTAAAAGCAAGTGAAAAATTAACTAATGAATTAAAGTAACAACGTTTTTTCTACCAAAGTAATGAAACTGGCAACTGCAATAGAGAGGCATGCTGTGTCTTCAGACCTAATAATGTATGGAAACCACACCTGGTATGTTATTCAGGTTCCAGTGCTGTTGCTGTGGTGATGAGGTGACTGTAGAGCCTCACTGGAGCTGTATGCAGAGTTACTGATGCCTGTGCAAATCTGTAAATGTGTTGACATTGTTGGTTGGTTTCTAATTCAATAGCTATTTTTGTTAAATAAAAATACTCTGAGATGTCCTGTGTGACCACTGTGTTCTGTGTTTTGATACTTTGCTAATCCACATCACTGCTGCTGCAGGTTATTGTGAGTATCTTTGTTAGAATGAGGGGAAAAAAGACCCAACAAGAACAAAACACACAGAAAGAAGCAAGCCTTCAAGAGCTCATAGTTGTTGTCTGGTTTGTGTAGGTTTGCAGAGCTCCGTACAGGTGTTGCACTGAGGATCCTTAATTGCTGAGCAGTTCAGAAATACCACTGTAGGTCCAGTACAAACTGGTCCAGTGTGGGAGAAGATCAGTCACTGATGCATAAAGTAACACTGGTTAGGATGTGTCAGTCTCACTGAGGGTACCTAAGGAGAAGCAGGTGTAAGTGTGCCAGGCAGGAGGACCTTTCTATTTACATTGACCTAATTACAAAATCAAGACTTTAAGGAGAAATGTTATAAACTCCCCATCCTGGCACACCCATGTGTCACTGCCTTGGAAGGCTTACATTGTCTTGTGCTTCTAGAGGAAGTGGCCTGTACTTGGTAGTACACATTGGGCTGAAGGAGAGAGTGGGCTTTAAATGTTTGCTACCAGTCTGATGGTGTTTGTTGTGGGTAGCAGCCTAACAAGCTCTCTACACAACACGAAAAACAAAAGAAGAGGAGTGGTCTGGGGAGGCGGTGGGGGGTGGGGGTGTGCTTTCTTACACGTTTGCTGAAAAGCCTTACTGCTGAAGGAGGAGGAATAGAACTGCAGCATGTCAGGCTTGCCCTGAATTTCATTCCTCCACTTTCCTTAGAGAGTCAGCTATGTGAGGATGAGTTTCTTGATAGTGTAGGTGATTAAAATCTCTGCTTGCATATGACAGGAAGGTAACTAGTAGCTCATACAGGTATAGCATTACCCTTTAAGGTGGATTGAAGTGTTTGGCGCCTCTGGTGCAAGGTGCCGTGACAAGAACCCCGAGGCTGCTCTTCGCTGCAATCGAAGCAAGTCCACGTGAACTGTGTTAATCCTTGCTCCTCCCACCACATCTTACCACACCATGTACAGCTGAGAGATCTGAAAAGGAACAGACACCCAGCTGCTGTGAAGCAGCTGAATTCCTGCATTAGTGATACAGCACACAGTGCAGTCTGATGGAGATAAGTACTACACATGGATGGTGTGTTGCTCTAGGATGCTGAAATTGTTTCTTTGTTCCAGTTGATGCTGGGGGCTGCTGGAGGGTGAGTGTTATCACTGAGTCTGTCTCCTACACTGGGATTGCTGTAGTGCTGGTAAGGTGTATAGTTTCTGGGCTTTAGAATCAGTTAAAAGAAGAGGTCAGGTGCTGAGCTTGTTCTGTCCAAAAAGCAAGGAATAGTAAAAAATGCCAGAGGCTGCTGCTTCGGGAGTATTACCCACTGCTGTCCCTCCAGGCCAGCACTGGCTGTGACAGCCCACCAAGGCATGGCAGGGTTACACTGAACTGGGCTATGGCTGTGTGCATGTGAAACAGCTGACTGCTCTGGCAGTGCTTTGAGGTGAAGGGAGAGGCTCTGCATGGAAGTGATTACATTTTCGTCTGTATTGTTATGATTGTAGCCAAGTACGGGAAAGGAAAGGGGGGACTTTAATTATGGAAGGGGCAGGAGACTGGGAGCATTGGACCCTGTTCCCAGTGTCTGTTGACAGTGTGTTTCCTGCATAACCTACAGGCATTGTTAAGGTGCTTGTTTATTACTGCTCTCGGGGTCTTGCATGGTCTTTGTCAAACACACTGGCTCTGCACGAATCAGTGTTGCCTAAACACAATGCACTAGTGACATGGAAAAGAGCAACCAGCCTGTCAGGGCCTGTCTTTAGAACTCTGTGTTGCTTTGCCTGTCCTTGGAGACTTGCATTGCTTAGCTATTGTTTCCATTGCATTTTTTCATAATGATGCTCCATAGCTCCCTCATGGATGGGAACATCCAAAAACCTGAATTTAATGACAGCTAGGTTAATGCATGTACACTTGATTTTTAAGATAGACCTTAAGATATTAAATAGTTACTGGAAGCCACAGCTTGATCCTCCAACAATGAGGTCTAATCCTTGTCTCAGGATTATGGCAATTTGTAATTAGTCAAGTAAAACATCTCTCGTGAATGCCAGGAGTAGCACTGGCTTGTAAGATGCATAATCTTACAATAAAAGCAGAGCAAAAAGCTTTGATATTGTGCCCTGTTTGGACTTGCCAAAGCTACCTGTCTGTAACATGAAAAATCAGAAGGTTGGCATATTGTCTTCAGGAGCAGGATAGCTGTATGACTCTGGGTAAGGTCAGTGACTGAAGCTTCCCCAGGCACAGCAGGAACTATTGCTAACACTCGGGTACCTGAGTGTTATCTCAAGTGATTAGCAGGGAGTCATTCCTACCCACTGAAAACAATGTCAAAACCCACTTCTCTTTCTCACTGTATAGTCAGACTAGCAGAAACCCTGAGGTTATGGAGTCCAGCCTCCTTGTATGGCATGTGGCCTGTAATAGCAGATATCTTTGGTGACCTGATTCCCCACCTTGAAGGGGGTTTAGCTTTTCTACTGGATATTACTTTGATTAAAAGGGTAACTCTATCCACACTACTCTGAGTTACCAATGCCCTTGCTAATTAATTCATGGCTGTTTTCAGCTCATATTTTATTTCATTAGTATTAATGCTTTAGTACAGGAAGTGTGTTGCCCTCTGAGGTTCATGGCCTTCTGTAGACTGTCATCTTTAACTTTGCTATGCCAGTGTATTTGGCTGGGGGCCATGGCTGTGGGGGGGACAGTGTGATGGATGAGGCACTTAGTGCCATGGTCTAGTTGATTGCACAGGACTGGGTGATAGGTTTGACTAGATGATCTTGAGGTTTCTTCCAACCTGGTTGATTCTATGGGTGCCATGTCCATGCTGTCAGCAAGGACAACTCTTTCCCTCCTCCCATACCTCCACCCTGGGGTGTTGTGCAGTGTGGCTCAGGCCTACATGCTGGCAGGAGGGTTAAAGGGGGGGTCCTGGAAAGCACCACATGGCACTGGACTGGTTACTTCAGAGGGCTGCCAGTAGTGTGGGCAACTTTGCCTTGCTAGGAGCTGCCCTCACTGGGTCAAGGGAATCACAGTGGCATGCTATGCACTGAGAGGTTTATACCTTGGTGTGGTGATGGTGCTGTGAGTGGGAATTGAGTCTGATACGAGCTGGCCTTTGGAAGTGGTTTGGGCTTTTCTAACAAGAGAGCATATCTGCTTCCTGTTGAACTGCATCTATCAGGGTGAAGGCAACACCAACAACCGTGTTTACTGGGAGCCTTTCATAAGTTATCAGCGTGCTTAGCTGTTCAAACGCCACTGTTGCTTCCTGGAGGCTGGGCAGCGCAGCCACAGCCCTACCTTCTGCAAGGCCTCCATGGGCTGCAGCAGTGGCAGCCCCTGCCTGGTGCCACCAGCATTTTTCCAAAGAGCTTCTGCCCTATGGCAAACCCTCTATGTGCACCACGGCAGGTTTAGAGGTTGCACAGCTGGCTGTGGGGCCTGCTTATCACAGGGGCACAGCATCCACAGACTGTGGAGCTGTTAGGTTCTCAATATAAGAGGCTATGAAGTGCCATCTCCTCCCCAACAGCTCTGCTGAGGAGCCTGATCCTTTTGCCAGCTATCCCAACTCAGGGTGATTTCTGGTGGCTATTTTTTTTTTCAGAAATGAATCAATTTAGGGTGTTTGTGTGTTTGTAGTTGATTGTAATTTCTTTTTTCTCCTCTCTTTTTTTCTGGTAGCATTTCAGAGATCTAGAATTAATGCAAAGAGGTGCCTCTTTTGGAGATGCAGCTCTGTCTTCATTAATGAAAGCTCAGATTTTGACACTGCTTGCTTTTAGTCTGATCAAATTGCTCAGCAGCAGCCAAAGCATGAATAATACAACACACAAAAAAACCCATGCCTTCACTCAGGCGCTTCCCAATCAAGTGCATAATGTAACAGCACTGAAAGGCTTTAGGCTGGGCAGAGGAAGCTGCCTAAAACACTGCTGCCACTCTCCCAGGAGCTTGTGGCTGCAAGTCTGCTGTTGTCCTGTGCCTACCCTCCTTGCTTTCACTTGAATTTCTGAGCATTAAATGCAATTGTGTGATGCAAATGATAGGATTTGAGGAAACGACCTCAGGATGCAGCAGGGGAGGTTCAGATTGGATATTAGGGAAAAATTCTTTACTGAGAGAAAGGCTGCCCAGGGAGGTGGTGGAGTCGCCTTTCTTGGAGGCGTTAAAAAAACCCAAACATATGGCATGGCACTTTGGGACATAGAATCGCAGAATTATTTCAGTTGGAAAAGATTTCTAAAACCATTGAGCCCAATCATCAACATAACACCACTGTGGCCATTGAACCAGGTCCCCAAATGCCATGTCCATGTGTTTCTTGACACCTCCAAGGACAGTAACTCCACCAGCTCCCTGGGCAGCCTGTTTCAATGCCTGACCACTCTTTCAAAAATTGTTTTTTTTTTTTCCCCTAATATCCAACCTAAACCTCCTGTGGCTCAATTTCAGGCCCTTTCTTCTTGTCCTATCACTTGATACTAGGGAGAGGAGACCAAACCCTACCTCACTTCAACCTCCTTTCAGGTAGTTGTAGAGAGAACTGTTTCTAGGGCCATGATTTAGTGGTCGTGTTGGGTTAAAGGTTGGACTCAATTATCTTACAGGTCTTTTCCAACCTAAACGAGCCTTCACACCTCAAAATGGAAGACAAAGAGCAGGAGGTGCGGCACCCGTCTCCATAGAAACGGGGCGGTGTCGCCTCGCCAGCGCGCCTGTGCCCGTTCTTGCCCCGGAGCCGGCGGCAGGGGGAAGGTACGCGCAGGGCTGAGCGGAGTTTGGCCCTCAGGGGCCACCGTCGGCAGTGACCTCTGGAAGGTGAGCGGGGGAGGGCGGGTGGGCGGCCCCCCTGTTGCCATGGCAACGCCGCCGGACGCACCGGGCTGGGCCGTGACGGGACTTCATCCCCTGGTCCGAGGACAGTGGCAAGACCCGGCGGTGCCGCGGTGAGAGGGCAGGGCGGAGTGAAGCGGGCAGGCAGGGCCGGCTTCTGCGAGGAGTAGGTGAGGCGAATGGCGTCTGCACCTGCCGGCTGAGCCCTCTGGTCTGCACACGGCTGGCCTTCACGCATTTTGACCCAGCTGCCTCGCCCGCTCTCCGGTGTCGGTAATGATCGCGGTGAGGCGCTACCGAAGGTAGGGGAGTACCGTTTGCCGGTCTCCATCAGGAGGAGCTGTCCGCGTTGAAACGCGGAGCTCGGTGCTGCTAGTCCCGTCTGCAGGGCCGGGCTGAGGGAACCCCCACCGCAGCGTTGTTGGGTTCGAGTTTATGTATCTGCATATTTCTGTATTTTGATACAAAGGGTCCATCGCCGAACCCCTCTTTGTGTGGTAACTGTGCCTCAGTATAACCATGCAGAGTATTAAGCTTTGAAGAACGATTCAGTCATAGCATGTCCCACCATCCCAAATTAAAATAGAAACAGGTGGAAATGAAGACTTGACATTTTCTGAGTGCTTTTGGTCGCTATTGAAGCTGAAGCGGTTTAATCTTCGTAAGAGCTTAACTGAAATACGACTTGTTTCAGGATTTCCTGAAACAAAGTCACTAAAAGGAAATGATCTCTTTATCCATGACTAGTTTGTGTTACAACAATAGAGGCTGATTTTTATGCTGCTGCTCTTTATTATATGTATCCTAAATATGTTGAACGTTTTTCAGGATTTGTGTCGAGTGGGTCATTTGGTCCCTTCCAACCCCTAACATCCTGTGTGCCTGTGAGTGTCACAGACCTGAATGTGTTTTGTTAATTCATCCTTGTAGCTTTTCTGTCCACTTAGCACAATGATGAAGTTAAAGGGAAATCATTCCCTTTTGCTGAGTATGTAGTAGAGCAGAGTAACCACCGTTAAGAACCCAGGTACATGTCACCACCCAAACCAAGGATATTTGTGAACGAAGGGGCATTTCCTAGCAAAAATTACTTCCTACCCTATGAGAAGAGATGCTGGCAAAACATGATGGAAATAGACATGGTGTGTAAAGCCAAGGCAACAGTCTGAACAAGCTTTGAAAATATAACCTTGAAATCTAGTGTGAATGAGTAATTCTCCTGGCAAGCGATGGCTAAAATGAAGTGAATTAAGAGCAAACACTTTCCAGATTTTCCTGACCAAATTATGGATCAGATAAAAAGAGCTTTATTTATAAAGTTTGTATCCAAATAAGTTTGCAACAGAGGGGTTCAGCTTTATTACCCTTCTTTCCTCTTGTGATTTAACTCCAAGCAGCGACTAAGACCCACACAGTTGCTTGCTTGCTTACTCCGCTCTCTTGGTGGGATGGAGTTGAGAATCAGATGAGTAAAAGCGAGAAAACTTGTGGGTTGAGATAAAGACAGCTTAATAGGTAAAGCAAAAGCTGTGTATGCAAGCAAAGCAAACCAAGACATTAATTCACCACTTTCCCTTGGTAAGCAGGTGTCCAACTGTCTCCAGGAAAGCAGGGCTCCAACAATGACTTAGGAAGACAAATACCATAACTCTGTGTGATGGTTTGGGTGTTCCCCGCCCCCCCACACTTTTAGAAATCACCCAGACTAGACTCAGCCGGCTCTGGAAATTTGAATGAAGCTTGTATTTACAGCTGGCACAATTTACATGCAGATAGTTACAGTATATACAGTTATAGACAGAAATATACAAGGTAAAAAAGGTAATACAAACACAATTCCCCTCCCAGAAACCTGAGTCCCCAGGAGGGGCTCTCAACCACCCCCTCACCTTCCCCCTACCCCTCTCAACCTTACCCCAATCCTAAGGAAGAATGGAGGTTCGGCCAAGAGGGTTAAAAAGCAAGGTGAAGCAGCCAAGCAAAGGGAGGGTGAGGTTAGAAAGCAAGATGGAGTCCAGCCAGCAGCCTCAGCTTCTCCCCAGCAGGCAAGGAGAAGAGGACAGCCCAGCACGAAGTGCAGAGCAGAAGTGCCCAAGCAAAAGTGACCTAATCTTTGTTTTGCCTTTCTTCTTTACACATCTCAAGACTGTGAGCGAAGTAGACCTCACCATTGTTTTCATTTCTCAGCCTATCATCTAGTTCTTCTCACCTAAACATTCTAGCTAGCTTCAAACTAGCACACTCTGAACGTCCCCTTTTCCTTCTTCCGCAGCTTTATGTGCTGTGACATCAGTATGGGACATCCCTTTGGTCAGTTGATGTCAGCTATCCCAGCTGTGTCCTTTCCCAACTTCTTGTACAGCCTTAGTCCACTCGCCGGTTGTGTGCAAGGAGCAGAAGAGGCCATGACTCTATGTAGGCACTGCTCAGCAGTAACTAAGACCTCCCTAAATTATTAATTTCTAGAGAAATTAAAACCCCACTCAGATGTGGACCTGTACAACCTGCTCTGGATGAAACTGCTTTAGCAAAGTGGTTGGACTAGATGATCTCCAGAGGTCACTTTCAACCCCTGCCATGCTGAGAATTATGAACACTGTTTTCAGCATAAATCTAAACCACAACCTTATAGTAACTACTGCAGAGAAAACTAGCTCCATCCCAGCCAAAACCAGCACACCTTTTAAACAAATCTTGTCTAAATGTTGATGTCTAAAGAGCAGCACTCTTGTTCAGCATGAAATGCAGAGTTTTAAGAATTGGAGCTGGTGTTCCTGAGATTAAGTAACTGAGAACTCAAATATGCTCATCAGCTTGAAGGAATTTAAGCAACATTTTCTGGAGGGCTTTTGCATTACGAAATGGTTGGACAGATTGGGAAGTCCAGGTGCAACCCTTGTCTGGAGGGGCAGGATGGTCATGCTCAGGGCCATCCAGGGTCAGGGCTAATTCTCACATCTCACATTGTGTTGCCATATGCTAATGCTCAGATATTGATCTTGTAGTATGCTGTAAAAGACATAGATTTGTACTACTAGAGAGAGACACTCAGAAGTGGCACCTTACAGTCTACAAGGAAGTACACAAACAGAATAGGAACTTTTGAGTAATCAACCTTTCATTTTTATGTTGCTTTCCTAAACAAATTAGGGAAAGGATGATCAATGGCTAAAGCTGGAAAAAGAGTAGAATTAGCTCTCTAGGCTGATGTGTTTCTCCACACATCTTCAACCCTATTGTGTCTTTAGATGGAGGCAGGTGCTTTCTATTGAGTGAATGAGGAGTGGTGGTAGGCAGTCAGCCTGGAGCTCAGGCAGCTCTTGAGGAGCGGTTAACACCTGTGTATTACACAGTCCAAAGGTTAAGAGATTCAATCCTAATAGTGGGTCAGCTTGTCACCTTGGTTTGCTTTGACTCAAAATTTCCTCTAATAGAGCTGGAAAGGCCTAAACCATTTATGTTCATAAGCTGTTTGTGTTCCTTAATCCTGAGGTACTGTCTGCCAGGTTTGTACCGATACTGATCACAAGCTTGATGTCTCACTAGAGCCTTAAAACAGTTTTTCCCTTCTCTCTTTTCTAGTGTTAGTCTAACACATCACCAAAATGAGTGATGAGAAGGAAGACCGAGGAGATCCAGCAGACATGGGTGATTTAGCAGAAAGTGGAGAATATGAGGATGATTTTGAAGAAGACCTTGAATGTCTAACTAAAGAAGAAAAAGAAAATCTTGGCAAAAGAGAGGTAGTTGTTAAATTAGTTGCTAGTTGTCTTATTAAGAGAATAAAACTGAGTAATATTTGAAATCATAAGCACAAAATACATTCACTGAATTTTGACGAGGGAGGTTTGGGAGTATAATTATATACTCCCCAATAATTATTTGGGAGTATAATTAAAACCAATTCAGTGAATGGGTTAGTTTGGTAATAATTGCCTTCAAGCAGAAAATCTAGCGTTCACTGAAAAGAAAAAGTTTGTTTCTAAAGTGCTTCCGTGTTCCTTTCATTGGAATTTGTCAGCAATGGAATAGGTTGCCTGGGGCAGTGGTGAAGTCACTGTCCTCAGAGGTAAGAAATGTGTGGACATGGGATTTTGGGACATGGTTTAATGGCCATGGTGGTCTTAAGTTGAAGGTTGGACTTGATGACCTTCAAGATCTCTTCCAACCAAAATGGTTCTGTGATTTTATGGTTCTGTGATTGCACAATGTTCTGTTTTTACACTGTCATGTTATGCTAGTATTGCTCATGCTAGTATTGCTCTTCCCTCTTGCTGTTTCTTTTATCTTTTTCTGATAGCTGTTCTTTCTTGGGAGAGCAGACTAGCTTATTTTAATTTGTTTTTTTTAGAATTCTAAAAAAACCAGAGAGGATAATGAAGCACAAATTGTTAAAGTTGTGGACAACTTGGAGGAAGACAATGAGGAAATGGAAGAAAATCCAGATCAGCTTTCAGAGGCAGATGTAGATGCACAAGTGAGGCCCTCCAACGAAGAAAGTTTGGAATCCAGGTCTGCTATTAAACAGGAGGATCATGTATCTGATAGTGATAGTGAAAGCTCTGTCCAGGAATCCAAGATGGAAAACCAGCAAGAATTGGATGAGGAAGAGGACGAAGAAATAAAGCGTTACATCTTGGAAAAGATTGAAGAAGCCAACAAACTGCTGGAGAATCAGGCTCCTGTGGATCAGAAAAGAGAACGGAAATTAAAGTTTAAGGATAAGTTGGTGGATCTTGAAGTCCCTCCTCTAGAAGAGGCTGAAGTTTGTAAAACTGACCTTGCGAGAGGAGATGACGTTTCAAACAGGCTGTCTCGGTTGCGTATTTCTAATGAAATGGGACAGGAGAGCACATCACTCTCACCACGTGCTGGCAAGGATGAGGACAAGAAGGATGGTAAAGTCCTAGTGGAAAAAGATGGGAAGTTCGAACTCTTAAGTTTACACGACATTGAAAGCCAAGGATTTTTGCCTCCGATAAGTGTTTCTTTTACTGATATTGAAACTCAGCATACGTCTCCAAGCTCTTCACACGACGGTCCTTTTGGCCCTGCCTCTCGAATGAAGGAAGTACCTCCGGTCAGACCGGGAGGAGCACGTTCTTCTCAAGGTGCAGGTGGAGAAGAGTGTTTGTATTTCCCTAAGCCTCCAGCTAACCCCAAACGTCGCCCAAATTCTTCTGCTGGTGCTGCAAGAGGTCTGGCAAAGCGGAAGACTCCACCAAGGGCGCAGTCTGCGAACGTGGCCGTGAGAAGCTCCACTTACTGCCTTTCTCCCAGACAAAAAGAATTGCGCAAGCAATTAGAACAAAGGAAGGAAAAACTAAGGAAAGAGGTAAAGATACAGAGGCAACAAGCAGATCACAATGACTGTGTTCAGAGCATTTACTCTGTTTTTCCATGGTAAAAAGAACAGTAATAGCAATTCTCTGGCATTTGTATAGAATCCCTTAAAACTTCTTTCCTTAAAAGAAGGAAACCCAACATGACATAGGATCATGCCTTGCTTACAGGAGAAATTTAGTATCTTATGTTCTGGAGCCCCCAATACAAGAAGGACATGGAGCTGCTGGAGCGGGTCCAAAGGAGAGCCACGAAGATGATCAGAGGGCTGGAGCACCTCTGCTATGAGGACAGGCTGAGAGAGTTGGGGCTCTTCAGCCTGGAGAGGAGAAGGCTTCGAGGAGACCTTATAGTGGCCTTCCAGTATTTGAAGGGAGCCTACAGGAAAGCTGGGGAGGGACTATTTACACGGTC
>WAAF01003000.1:0-29867 GCA_013400475.1 Tricholaema leucomelas | reverse complement strand
ATTCTATGATTCTATTTAGTATAACTGTGTTCAGTTTTGGACCCCTCACTACAAGAAGGATGCTGAGTTGCTGGAGCATGTCCAGAGAAGGGAACAAAGCTGGTGAAGGGTCTAGAGACTAATTCTTATGAGGAATGGTTGAGGGAACTGGGGATTGTTTCTTCTGCAGAAGAGGAGATCTCATTGCTCTCTACAGCTCTCTGAAAGGAGGTTGTAGTGAGATGGAGGTCAGTCTCTTCTCCCTAGTATCAGGTGATAGGATGAGAGGAAATGGCCTCAAGTTGCGCCAGAGGAGGTTTAGATTGGATATTAAGAATTTTTTTTTAACTGAAGGAGCAGTCAGGCATTGGAATAGGGTGTCCAGAGAGGTGGTGGAGTCACTGTCATGGCTTAATGAGCGGAGAGAGTGCCCTCTTGCTCCAAATGAGACAAAAGAATAGAATCATAGAATCATAGAATGGTTTAGGTTGGAAGGGACCTCAAGGATCATCCAGCTCCAACCCCCTGCCACAGGCAGGGACACCTCCCACTAGAGCAGCTCGCCCAAGGCCTCATCCAGCCTGACCTTAAACACCTCCAGGGAGGAAGCATCCACAACCTCCCTGGGCAACCCGTTCCAGTGCCTTACCACCCTCACTGTAAAGAACTTCCTCCTAACATCCAGTCTAAATCTCCCCTCTTCCAGCTTAAACCCATTCCCCCTCGTCCTAACATTACTAGACCGTGTAAATAGTCCCTCCCCAGCTTTCCTGTAGGCTCCCTTCAAATACTGGAAGGCCACTATAAGGTCTCCTCGAAGCCTTCTCCTCTCCAGGCTGAAGAGCCCCAACTCTCTCAGCCTGTCCTCATAGCAGAGGTGCTCCAGCCCTCTGATCATCTTCGTGGCTCTGAATAATGCTCACACAAAGGATTGAAGAATTGGAAAGTTTAAATGGACAAGCAACAATGTTACAGTTCTACATAGTGGTGAGCCAGCAATGCATATAATATACACAATTTCATATCCAGCCTTGGCCCAGTCCTGTGACCTGGTCTTACAATAATCTCATTAAGATAAAACCTTCCAAAGCCTTCCTCTCACCAGGCCTCAAATGCCCTCTCCCTACCATACCTCTCTACTCCCATACCAAAAGCATTTGTGACACAACACAAAAATTCCTCTTGGCCGCCCCAGCCACTTAAGGTGTAACTGGCAGCGTCACCAAGGTCAACAATCAGGCCTGAGAAGAACCTGAGCATCCTTCCTAGGAGGAGAGAAGCAAGGGAAAAGGGAAGATACTGACTTTACAGCCAGTTTTTATAGGGATGCAGAATTATGGATATGAAATACAAAGATTACACTTTCTGGTACACCTCTGGGACCTCTCTGAGCTTTTGGAGGTCTGTAACTGTGGTCTTAAAGGCACCACCCAGCCACAAATTGACACACAGTCCCTGGAGGTGGTCGAGAAACATGCAGACATGGCACTTCAGGATGTGTTTTAATGGCTATGAGTTGTATTAGGTTGGTGATTGGACTTGATCTTAGAGGTCTTTTCCAACCAAAGCAATTCTGTGATTCATAGATAGCCCTTCTTCTGCTACATTGTGCTTATTGCTTGTGCTTAACTCTCTTTACCTGGCTTCCATTAGAGGCCCACTGTTTACTGAAACACACATCTCCACAGGTGGCACTGCAGTGCAGGAGATGAACGTTAACCACAGTAATACTGGTGCACATTTGGGTGCTCATGAAGTATGTAATAGTTATGTGGGAGAGTGTCCCTTCCTAAAATAGGATTTGTGCAGGAAGATGACTGTGACGGCACTAAGGATTAAGAAGAATGTGTCCAGCAGGTCAAGAGAGTTCTTCTCCCCCTCTACTCTGCCCTAGTGAGACTCTATCTGGAGTATTGTGTCCAGTTCTGGGCTTCCCAGTTCAAGAGGGACAGGGATATACTAGAGAGAATCCAATGAAGTGATGCAAGGACGATTAAAGGACTGGAACATATGTCTTATGAGGAAAGGATGAGAGACCTGGGGCTGTTTGGCTTGGAGAAGAGAAGCCTGAGAGAGGATCTGATCAATGTTTCCATCTGAAGGGAGGGTATAAAGAAGAAAGGGCCATTCCCTTTTCACTGATGCCTTGTGATAGGGCAAGGGGCAACATACATGAACTGTAGCCCATGAAGTTTCACCTCAGCAGGAAGAAAAAATTTACTGTGTGGGTGCTGAAGCCATGGAATAGGCTGCCCAGAGAGGTTGTAGAGTCTGCTTCTCTGGAAGCTTTCAGGAGCCATCTGGATGCGTTCCTGTGTGGCCTGCTGCAGGTAGTCCTGCTTTGACAGGGGGTTTGGACTTGATCTCTGGAGGTCCCTTCCAACTCCTACCTTTCTGTGATTCTATGAACTTTGATCGAAGAGGGGTGTTCTTAACAGGTATGGTGGCTTCAAAAGATGCATACAGTTAAAGACATGCTGACAGAGTATATAGCTGAATACATTTTTCCCTGTTGTGATGGGTTGAGAAACTTCCCCCCCCACTATTGGAATCTACCAGAGCAGCTCAGATGGCTTGGGAGTAAGATGAGGCTATATTCGCAGCAAAGCATAATTTACAAGCATGCATACACAATATATTTACAAGTATTTACACTTATATACAATTTAGAAATAATACAGAAATCCAGACTTCCTCCTGGACAGACAAAAGAAGCCCAGAATGGGCTCAAGGACTCTTTTTCTGTCCCAGACAGCCAAAACAATCAGCAAAGCTTACTTGTTGTCTGGTAGTGGCAGATATTAATCATAGAATCAACCAGGTTGGAAGAGACCTCCATGATCATCCACTCCAACTTAACCACCTAGCCCTGTCCAGTCAACTAGACCATGGCACTAAGTGCCCATCCAGTCTTTTTTTTAACACCTCCAGGGACAGCAACTCCACCACCTCCCTGAGCAGCCCATTCCAATGGCAAATCACTCTCTCTGGCAAGAACTTCCTCCTAACATCCAGCTTATACCTCCCCTGGCACAACTTGAGACTCTGTTCCCTTGTTCTGTTGCTGGTTGCCTGGGAGAAGAGATCAATCCCCACCTGGCTACAGCCTCCCTTCAGGTAGTTGTAGACAGCAATGAGGTCACCCCTGAGCCTCCTCCAGGCTAAACAATCCCAGCTCCCTCAGCTTCTCCTTAGAGAGGAGCAAAGGAGAAGCAAAGAGAAGGAAAGTCCTAGAGCAAAGAGGGACAAATTATTTACACTTTCACTTTTTTAGTCCTTTTAGCAAACCAGTTAATGATACAGACTCTATAATTATGTTCTTTTTACAACCAATGATCTCATCTCTCTCATTAGAATATTCCAATTAGCCTCAAACCAGCACACCTGTAAAGGATTTGCATGGGTGAGTGTTGTGCTCAGTCTTCTCATTGTTTCTTGCAAAGAAGGGTTTTTGTCTCCTACTAGTTGGTACTACATTTTTTTTTCTTATTTGGTTTTACCTGGGTGCTACACAGAGGTGAAGAGGAGTAAAATATTCTCAGTTATTCTGAGGTTATTCTTCTTGAATCTATAAAGAGCAGCAATTTAAAAGATAAAAAAAATGTATTTTGGCAAATTAAAATCCATGTCTTATGTATTACCAGGGGGAAAAAAAACCACAAACAACAAACTTTAATTATTTCTCAGTTCATTATTTAGAAAAAATAATAGTAGGATGAGCCTTTGACATGAACTTCAGAAATCTTTGACAAAGATTTTCAAAGCTTTTCTTTGTTTTGTGTTATGATGATGCAATTACCAAAAGGTAACTTACTATCTGTGTTGCTCTATAAAAACAACATGAGGCACCTATCATTTTTCTGTGCCATGATGTTCTAAGTAAGCTAAGTAGCTTCAAAGGTTGTGTTCTGCCTGTGGAAATAGATCTAGCCTCCTTTATTTGAAATTTGCTGAGGCTCAGCTCACTACCAAGGGGTATGAAATGTGAAGAGTTACTGATGTGTGTTCTTTGTATACACAAGATGACATCTCTTCACACCATACTCTGTATATTTAAACTGAAAGGTAGCATAGTGGAGGTAAAGAAAGTTATTTTCCTAACAGTGTGAGCTAAATCTCTTCCTCTGTTGGCTGGCTTAGGAAAAGGTAAGGCTGTATGACTTTGTTTCTTCATTCATGAATGCATTTCATACAATCATAGAATCAACCAGGTTGGAAGAGACCTCCAAGATCATCCAGTCCAACCTATCACCCAGCCCTGTTTCTTCTATTCTGTGATAGATTTCACATGCATGAAACATTTCTTGACATGATTGGAATCTATTTGCTTCTTTTTGGTGTGGTTTCTTTCACTTCAGTACTATTGGAGGATAGTCTAAAAGTTATGTGTGTGTGTAACATCACGTATCTGCAAGAATAGATTTCTCTGAGTGTTAAAATGAGTGGGGATTGTAGCTTTTCTGTCAAAAGGAGAGTCAAGACTTGGTAAAATGTCCTAATCAGCTTTCTAAAGTGATGATTGAAAATCTTTCTCCTCCTTGTAGATACTTCTTGTTAGCTAAAATGCAGTTAGTAATTGAAAAAAACCTCTTCTCATAAAAATTCAGAAGAGGCCTTCAAGTTATGTTTTGTTTTGTAAATGCTTCTCTTGAAAACCTGAACAAAAGTTAAGCTATCTTGTGTAAATACATTACAGCTTCATGTATGAGGGATAACATGTAGGAGGTTTAACAAAGTCAACTGCTGGGTCCTACATTTGAGTCACAACAGCCCCATGTAACAAGACAGGCTTGGGGTAGAGTGGCTGGAAACTGCCCAGCAGAAAACGATGTGGGGCTGCTGTGTGACAGCTGGTTCAACACGAGCCAGCAGTATACTTAGGTGGCCAAGGGCACCAGTGTCCCAGATTGTGTCAGGAATAGTGTGGCCAGCAGGAATAGGGAAGTCATTGTGCCTCTCTTCTTGGCACTGGTGAGGTCACATCTCAAATACTGGGTTCAGTTTTGGGCCTTTCACTACAAGACAGACATTGAGGTGCTGGAGCATGTCCAGAGAAGGGCAACAAAGCTGTTGAAGGGTTTAGAAACAAGTCTTAAGAGGACCGTCTAAGGGAACTGAGATTGTTTAGTCTGGAGGAGGCTGAGGGGAGACCTCGTTGGTCTCTGCAAGTACCTGAAAGGAAGATGGAGTGAAATGGGAGTCAGACTCTTCTCTCTAGTGTCAGGCGATGGGATGAGAGGAAATGGCCTTGATCGTACTAAGGGAGATATAGATTGGGTATTAGGAAAATTCTTTTCTGAAGGAATGGTCAGGCATTGGAATATGCTGCCCAGGGAGGTGATGGAGTTACTGTTCCTGGAGGTGTTCAAGAAACATGTGGATGTGGCACTTCAGGTCGTGGATTAATGGCTGTGAGTTGTGTGAGGTTACTGGTTGGTATTGATAATCTTAGATGTCTTTTCCAATGAAAACAATTCCATGATTCATGGCCAGAAAAAAAAATCCTTAATTAAAAATTAGTGTCTGCAGTCTATAGATAGTTAAGTGTCCCATAGGGTTTAGTGGTCCATCAAGCCTGAGAACTCCACTGATTTTTAAAGTGAATGTTTTAACTGATTTTAAGCCAATCAAAGATATTGGGCAGGCCTAATTGTAAAAGTATTCATTTAATGCTATTGCAATGTCTGTGAGTTGATGTATTATCAAATAGATGCAAACAAAAAGGGTTAGACTGAAAGCATCTGAACGTAACATGAACTGCAGAAGTGCTCAAACTCATTTCTTCCTTAGAAATATCAACTATGACACGGTTTTGTTGAGTATTCCTGCCTCCTCAGTATTATTTTTTTTGTCTCCCATGGAATTCAAATGATTTATTGTCTTGGAAAGCCCTTGCAAATTAAGATGCTTCTCTGAAAAACTAAGTTTATTCATTTTTCATTCTCTTTAAGGAAGAAGAAAGGAAAAGGGAACAAGAAGAGCAGAAGAGAAAAGAGAACGAGATGGTTTTTAAAGCTTGGTTACAGAAGAAAAAGGAGCAAGTGCAAGAAGAAAAGCGAAGTCGTCGTGCAAAGGAGCTCGAAGACTTGAACAGCAAAGTAAGATCTATCTGTAGTGGAATCTGTAGTACTCTTATTACATAGGAATGCCAGATTTTAAGCCTGAGTTCAGAACTAAACATGTGAAAACAGGGATAGGAAAACATTTTTGTCAGAGTTTTCAGTGACTGACTAGCTTCTCTGGGATTCTTCTGTTTGGCAGGGTGGCTCGTGTTGTAGAAGCTGTATGTGTGAACTTAATAGCTATAAAATCAGAGATACAGGGATGCTGCTATTCATCAGAACGACCTGATTGAACCTTGCAGTGAACTGGAAACCCTTTGAAGAACTTGTCAAGCAACTAATGCAGCTCCTGACCAAACACAAAAGATTCAGATGCTCTGTTCTTAAGTTCCTCTTCCTTGCAGTGAGGCAACTAAAATTAAATTCAGTGGTTTTTAAAACATACTGCTTTGAATGCTTGCTCTCTGCATATTCCATGCCAGATTAGCATATGCTCTAGTTTGCCTAGTATGGTTTGTGTGTGGGAGATGCCAGCACAGTTCAAAGAATTATTATGATGTGATTAATATAAAGTGCATTTAATTATAAGCCTTGTATGCACTATGCACATGTATTTTTTTTTTTTACATAGGATAAGAGCAGGAATCCAGAAGAAGCTTTCAAGTTATGGCTTAAAAAGAAGCACCAAGAACACATGAAAGAAAAACAGATAGAAATGTTGAGACGCCAAGCTGAAGGAATTGCACTTTTTCCAAGAACGGAGGAATGCAACAGAGCCTTTAAAGAGTGAGTAGGGTCATTCCTAGGGAATATTTGACAGTTTTGTAGTCTTGTCATCTTAAGACTGTGGGTTTGGTAGGAGTGGTAGAGTCACCATCCCTGGCGGTGTTGAAAAAATGAGTAGATAGAGCACATCAGGACACGGTCTAGTGGTCACGGAGGTGTTGGGTAGAAGGTCAAGGAAGGTCAAGACATTATCTTGGAGGTCCTTTCCAACTTCAGTGATTCTATGTGTGTTGTTTATGGTGCATCTTTACAGCTTAAGTCCTTAATGGTTTATTTTTTTTTTTTCTGCCTGAAGATGCCAAAACTTCCACCTTGGCAAAACCACAGTGGTTCCTTCATGTTCTTTGTGCACTATTATGAAAATATTTGTCAGAACTTGAGCTGAAATAATTACTTTGGCTAAAAAAGGAGATCCTTCTGCTCTGTCTCTTTTTGCCTCTTCTGGAGCAGAATTGGATTTATCCTGTTCATTAAGCAGAAAGTTAATCCAATAAAATTATGGCTGTTCTCTTGAGTCCATGAGTTGAATCAGCTTAAAGAGGTGAGGGGGTAAAAGTGTGTTCAGAATCAGGAGAACTGGGATGGAAAAACAGCACTTCCCATGTTTAGGAGTGGCAGGATTTAAGGCTGGCTCAGCCACACCTAACTTTATCCTATAGGACAGGTGATTCTAGTTAAATGGGGGCATGAATAAATGGATGACAAAAATCTTTCCATTGCAACTGCCAGTCCTCCTTCTCTTTCCACAGATGGCTAAAAAGAAAGAGAGAAGAAAAACGAGCAGAAGAACTAGCTGCTAAGGAGAGAGCAAGGCAGATGAGGTTAGAAGCCAGAAGAGCAAAGCAGATGCAGAACATCCACTGCATTAACTCAGAGGCAAAATCCTTTCGCTTCACAGACCATTACACTTGAAAGTTTGATGTAAGCTTTGTGACAACCCTCTTAATTATCATGGCTTGAGCTTTCACTCTTTTTACAGCAACTGATTTTTTGTGGTGTTTTTAAAGCTTTTAAGCAAGTTTAACAATTACCTTCACTGACAATGATTTTTCTATCTATTTGCAATTCTGTTGAAAAGCCTGCTTTTACATATAACTCAGGGATTAGTTGACCAAACCAAAATGCATGATCTATACATGAGGGTGGCAAATACATGTTCCTGTCTTTAAAAGGCACTTTATACTCAACTCCACCATGAATTCCTGGATGCAGGCTAGTATGTAAAATGTTGAATTTTTGCTGGATAAAAATATTGCTGTTTGCTGCTGCTTGTGATGAAGGTGTTAGGTTGTTGGAAAATGTTGTTTCTTGTACCACTTTGAACTGCTCTGTCAACCAGCTGTTGATTCTGGCTAGACCAGAGGGTTACTTTAGTTCAGGGAAAGTGGTTAGTGAAGGCTAATGTGTATGCAAATGTGCTAGTTTTTGAAACACTTCTGTGAGTAATTTGCAGTAGTTTTCCATGTAGTTAAAAGGGTGATTTAAGATTTTATGAGTATCAAGGAAGCTGGATTCCTTGTATCCATGTCCTTATTTGCTAAGTTAATTGTAATAAACTACATCACCATAGTCAGCAAAATGTTTTGTGAATTCGTGTCAGAGAATATGCTGAGATGACTCATGAAATCATAACGTTAATGGAAGATGAGGGCCATTCTGTCCAACAGATTTAGTGATCTGGCATTGTGCTTTTGTTTTTTCACTTACAGAAAACACTTTGAAAGTACTGTAACAGACAGAAGTGTGGCAGATGCAAAGCCAACTTGCCATTATTATTCTTATTTTACCATTTTGGATTTAATTGTAGGCATAGAGAGAGTACTGGTGGTTGATAGGAAGGTGCCTTTGCAGCTTTCGACAGCACAGATAATGGGAACGAGTGTGAAATGAAAAATTCAATTGCTCCTGAGAAACATGACTAATAGATGCCTTCCTGTAACCTTTCCCTGGCAACAAGGGCAAGAAATGCTAGTTGTGTCTAACAAGCAAATGCAGAGCAAAACACTGCAAAGGTTCAGACTATCTCTAAGTTATCTCCCTTTATAGCTTACTCCCTTGTAATAAGCCTTCATTCATTACCTCAGACCAGTAAAGGCTTTTACAGTTCAATGTCATACAGTTCCTTGTACACTGCAGACAAAATGAGGTCAGAAATACAGCTGCATTAAATGTAAACTGCAACTTGAAAGCAAGCAAAGAAAGTTTATTGTAGGTTCCTTCATGCAAACCAAAGCCAGCAACAGCAAGAATTTAGAACTTAACCTATTCTGTTTATGGTACGTTTCAAAAGAAAACTGGGCAGAAGCAACCATTACACAAACCCTCTCTAAACTACACAGCTACATACAACAACTTTAGGAGTGAAAGTAAGAAATAAGAAGCGTATTTGCTTCCTCCTACCTTTCTTCTTTATATTTGCAACTTAAATAGGCTTCTTTGGATGTATATTACCTGCTAAAAGTTCTTTATAAGATTCTTTTCAGGATTACAAAACCATACAAGTAAAAAAATATATATTTTTTTACTAGTATATGTGCAAACTTAGTGCTTCAGCTTCCCACAACACCCAAAAAGACCGTGGGCAAGGACTGAGTTCTACTGTTAGGTCAGGTTTCAACACTAGGTACTAAAGGAGGTATATCAGTCTTTCTGCTGAAGATCAGCTGCTACAGCTTCATTCTAGAAGCTGAAATAGATGGGAAAGGAGATTTTAGCTCTGTGTCAACACAAGAATAACCTCACCCCACAGAGTTTTCAGAGTCCATGAAAACCAGTTACTATTTATGTATTACATCCAGAGTTCATTCAAGCTCTTTCCCCTTCTTGCCAGGATGGCTGCAACAGTGCTTATGCTCTTACTTTTGGAACTTACAGCTATGAAGAATCATTGCACATACTCAGTTTAATTACTAAATTTCAAAGGCTGAACAGCTGGGACTCATAACTGTTGCTAAGATTAAAAAAAAAAGCATGGAGATGACCATTTTCCATTGCCTTTTTTTTTAAAGCAACCTATTGACACTTCCTTTACTTTGGTATAGTTATGCTTTTGTCTCCTAAGAAGAAATTAATTGAGATTTGCTAATTAAGACTGTAAACTTTACATAGTCAAGGGCATCTCTGTGCTCTACAAAGTGGACTTGGGGCTGTAGTAGAAAATAAGTAGCAGAAGTATCCCAGAGGCTAAGGAAATCCTGTGAGTCTCTAATTTCAAGGGGTAGAGAAACAGAAACTACAGAATTTCCAATGTTAAGCACACCCATTATGGAAAGAAACAGGAACACGGGAAGTCTGCTGAACATCAAAGAGTGTAGTTGTTCAGAAAGAGTGCATGTGCAGTTGCACTGGCTGCATTTTTAAAGGGCTATCAGCTCTCCTTGACAATGATTGCAACAGTTAAAAGTTACATCTTCATATCTTGTATATGGGTGAAATCTTCCAATATTCTTCTTTGTGGAAAGGAAGGAGGAAGGAGAGGTCTCAGAAAAAGAAACTTCAGTTGAGGTTTCTGTACGTGCAGCTGGATCCAGTACGTGTAGCACCTAAAGATGGAACAAAAATCAAGACTGAAAATATATCTATGAAGGTTAATGGGTTTTATCTTTCCCTAACAACTAGGAAGCTTTCTGCTCAAAAGCAAATTTTCCATTTTTTTTCAGAGTTGAAACTTAAATGTCCAACTATGCAGACCTTCCATATAGAGATACTGTTTATAAATGAGTATGCCCAGCAGAAATCCAAGGTATGATTTTATTAATAATTAAAAATTAAAAAATTGGTTTAGCACAGTCAAGCAAAACCAGGCACAAATAACACTGACCACTATGCGCTGTGAGGATCCTGCTGCTGAACTGTTACTCAATTGCTTCCAGACTAAATAGTTAAGTCTAGCTTGCTATTTAAACGTCAAGCTTGCTACAGTGGAAACTTACCTTGAAAGATAATCATATAGCTTCTCTCTGTGTTTCCATTCACTTTCAAGAGGATTGGTTTTTAGAGCAACAGAAACTACTGCTAAATGTTACAACTTACTCTTCAAATTTTAAACTCAATGGAGTATTTTCAATTGGCTTCCTCCTGATGCACTAATCCTAAATAAATTTTGATCCAATCATTTGTGGTGCTATGGACAGAAGGAAACAGTGTGCATCGTTATGTTATATATATTATTTGTTGTTGTTCTGCTTCTTCTTCCATGTGTAAGAGTGGTAGGTTTTTTGTTTGGTTGGTTGGTTTTTTTGTGGGGGGTTGTTTGGCTGTGGTTTTTTTGTTAGGTTTGTTTGCTTTTTTAAACTATTATCTTAAATGAAGGAAACAGCTCTATTCATCATGTTTTCCCTGCATATAGTTTTTACAAAGGGCAAACTTCTGAGTAGCTTTATTTCTGGAAAGAAGACTCTGTGCTGACAGACTGAACAGTTCTTACCATTTCAGCCATTTTCTCAGCAGGGGTATTGCAAAACTCCACAGCTGTTGTAGTCTTTTTTGGACTGTTAGTGTCAATATTTCCAAGAAGATGTGAACTCACAGCTTTGGCTAGCTTACAGTTCACAGCTGCCAGCTCTGTTGTAGTGTAAGGCTGGGCACTAGGATAGTATGTCTGTTGTCTGCCCCACTGAAGAGAAACCATCAGCTCCTCCAAGAGCCTATGCAGAAAAGAGAAGAAGCACAGTTAGTAGGTTTTGTACTCTTTACTATCAAAGGAGCTGCCCCTTATGGATACTTACTGAATAAGTCCTGAACTAAAAAAAGTACAAGAGAAGTGTTTAAAACCGAGAATGCAAACAGGCTATTCTCCAACGCAAGGCCTCACCAACACAGTATTTTAATACTGGCAAAACTTATTTGACATCTGGTCGGATAAGCACTAAAAAGGTCAATGCAGGTAGAAGAATCCATACTGTGGGAGGAGACAGAAAAGACTTGAAGTCAAGACAGTAAGTGATTAAAGTAGAGACGGGATGTCATTTCTACAACATATTAACCCCAAGACCTCACACCTCCAGGGAATGAAGAATTAAAGCTACTTTGACTCTTCTACCTCTGAGTGTACTATCCATCAGCATAATTCATTTTTGTTGAATATTACTCAAACAGGGAAAAGTCATTTGACTCATCTCTGTAATAAACCAACAGAAATGAAGTTTGTAAAACGCAGTCTGGATTAGAAAAAAAAAATCCTACTTGTGTGTATCACTCATTTCTTGACGGAACTGATCGCGTTCACTCAGCAAGTCCTGGATTGCACTTTGTGCATCCCTGGTTTGACGCTGAAGAATTGCTCTGGTGTTGGTTAGTTCATCAGACATAACCCTGCAAAAGAAATATTCAATCATTAGTGGAAGCGAGCAGTTACAGTAGAATAGAATAGAATCAACTAGGTTGGAAAAGACCTCCAAAATCATCCAGTTCAACCTAGCACCCAGCCCTATCCTGTCAACTAGACCATGGCACTAAGTGCCTCATCCAGTCTTTTCCTGAAGACCTCCAGGGACGGTGACTCCACCACCTCCCTGGGCAGCCCATTCCAATGGCAAATCACTCTCTCTGGGAAGAACTTCCTCCTAACATCCAGCCTATACTTCCCCTGGTACAACTTGAGGCTGTGTCCCCTTGTCCTGTAGCTGGTTGTCTGGGAGAAGAGACCAACCCCCACCTGGCTACAGCCTCCCTTCAGGTAGTTGTAGACAGCAATGAGGTCTGCCCTGAGCCTCCTCTTCTCCAGGCTAAACAAACCCAGCTCCCTCAGCCTCTCCTCATAGGGTTTGTAAGTCATCTTCATTTATGTTTGAAAGTCATCTTTATTCTACTACAGAGGGTCAGCTTGAACGAAGGATTAAGCTGCCATTCTCACTCCTCCCTCTCCATAGTGAGCCTTTATCAAGCTAATTACAAAGTTTGCGTATTAAGCATCATTTCTGTTCAACTACAGTCAGCACAAGTGCAAGATTATGTTCTGACTTGCTGAGTTTAAATGATCTATGTCACTGAACAGAAACTAGTAGCATACATTTGAAAAGACTTGGTATGTGAACATAGTTGACAAGGACCTTGAGAGATAAAATAGCTAAATACATTTTGTTTTACTCACACGATTCTCACAAGTGTGCTATAATCGCATCTTGTCATACTCGTCTGTAAAGGTGACAGCTATGGCTATAGACCGCATTCACTCACCTCACTGCCTATCTCAGGGACTACATGCATCAGATACAAGCATTTAAGAGCTGCAAATTAGACAACTTTTGTCACATTTTGCCATGCCATGAGGCTTGGCACTGATCCCTCAAACAGATTTTCCAAATGCCTGCAATACTGCACGTGCAAGGACCAGAATGCCATTTAAACCATTTAGAAATCTGAGATCTCAATAAACCAGAATATTACAATATCTAAAGGTGTTACTTGAAGCATGTCATCAGGAACTCTCATCCCTGACTTTGACACTTCTATTAATGCTAAAGAAGCAAGTTAAGTTAGGATAGTAACTCTTGCCTAACTAGCATTATCGCAACTACTTAGCATTCTCTTAACGTGTTGGAACTTCTTAAGATCAGCAAATTAAAGGGAAGACATTGTATTCTATGACAATTTCCTTCAAGCAGTGAGGTCTTTTGTATATGCATTAAGCATCATAATTAAACTATAATCACAGCACAGTAGAGGATTAAAAATCCTGGAACGCTATTTGCAGATCTGAGAAGGCAACTACACTGAGGAAGTTAAAAGTCTAATCCATTGCTTGCATGAAATTTTGATACTCAAACCAGCTTTTATGGTTAAAGAAATAACAGCTGGGTTCTTAGCAGTAACACAACCAGTGTTTAATGAAGAGGTCCCACTACTCTTTCTTCCACATTGGGTTGCTCTTTATAGATCTCTAAACAACAATAATCAGCACAGTTATTAACCAAATCAACTTCTTTAATGATTTTACCATACAAAAGACTGGGCTAAGTAAGACAAGGTAACTATCTTTAAGACAAGTCAAGATAGCTATCCTGGAAGACACTTTTAAACCAAAACTGCACAATACGTATCAGAATTAAGAACTTCTCCTTTTATGTTGACAAGAACTTAGTTAGCACTTTATGAGGTATTACCTTTGAAAAGCAGATCTAATTAGATTTACAAGGAGCTTACTTTCTTTGTAACCTTTTCTGTATGCTTAGCTTTCATAGTAGGTGTCAGTATAGTTGTGGCTGCCCTCTGCACAGGTAGGCACATTGCCAGGCAGTGCACTAGGTGCACTCAATAGAAGTGTTAAGGAGAAAGCTGTTGTTTCAGCTCTGTAGGATGGAATACCTGCTTGCCAGGAATTTGCTTCTCCACACATCACACTGTATGGACATGCGTTCCAATTGCTCCGATAACTGGGATAAATTCCGGCCCAGAACCTCATTTTCTAGGATGAGCTGATTTTTCTCACGAGCCATCCGTTCAAAGTGGTACTGCAGATCATCCCCAACAGAAGCAACAAGTAATTTCTTCAGCTCCCGATTCACCTAGAAAGAGACCAGACTGTCTTGTAATTATCAATGGAGAATAAAACACCTCCTGCCTCCAGGATGCAGTGCAAGTTAGTGCAAGTGACAGCGATAAATTACCTTTCTCCTGGAATGGGATGCATTCAATGCAGAGTATATTAATACCTGCCCTAGGTGATCCTGCTTTGGCAGAGGGTTTGAACTTGATCTCCAGGTTCCTTCTGACCTCTACCATTCTGTGATTAAGCATCATAACCTGCTCTAGCGCCATTTGAGATCAATGTATGTTTAAAACTTCCTTTAAATTCCAACAGAGGCCCAAGAGAGAGAGTGAAGGCACGTTACAAGAGACAAAGTAGTATTCAAGTCCTGAATCAGCAAGGTAAAAGATTACAAAATCACAGAATGGTATAGGCTAGCACAGACCTCTGGAGATTGAATCCGACCTCTCTGTTAGAGCATGAGAACCTAAAGCAAGTCACACAGGAACACATCCAGGTGGGCCTTGAAAGTCTCCAGAGACAAAGACTACACTACCTCCATGAGCAGCCTGTTCCGGTGTTCTGTCACACTCAAAGTAAAGAGGTTCCATCTCATGTTTAGATTAGACATCATCAGGTTATATTAAGTAAAAAATGAGTCAATCCTATGGCATAACATTTTTCACTTAATGGTTGAGTTGAGGAGCAAAATCTTTCTTCAAGAAAGATCCATTTCCTGCAGCCCTCTAATGTGTTTCTCCTAGCTTCAAGCCTTTGAATTCTTTCATGTGTTGTCAGAGAAGCAACACTGGACTACTCAGAGGTACTTCACTCTGTATCCTAACTGGTAAGTTCAAAAGGGAAGCTATTTGTTTTAAATAGAGTGTTGTGGCAGTTCTCTTCAGTCACATTCACAAACTGCTCACGTAAACCAAAGCAGGTCAGCTGCGTGAGAGAAAAGAGCTTTCATTTCTTACCTCTGTCTGTATACGCAGCTGATTGGAGAGGCCTTCTTTATCCTGTAACAGCCGCTTCTCGGAATTCTTTAGCTTTTCAACTGCATTTTTCAGCTCTGTCTGTTCTTTCTTGGGATCTGTGGCTCCATCTGACTGATGGAACACATCTCCTTTATGTCCCACTGATTTAGCTACCTTAGCATTTTTAGTTGGAACAACATGGGTGATAGCTGCTTTGGGGACTACTATACGAATGGCTTCAATCTCCACTGATTTATTGGCATGGATTTTCCCCAGCTGCAGAACTCCAGGACTCAGGGAGGAGACTGTCTTCTTAAGTGGGCTGTGGTGGATCTGATGGTTTGTAGCATTGGCTGCAGTGATTATTTCTGCTGCTTCACCTGTCTGTTCTGTTTCCATGCCATCTCCAGGTCCTCGGATGGGTGATGAGGCATCCTCAACTAAAGTTTAGAAATAGCAGAGGGAAAGTTTACGACCTTTTACTTTGTTACAGTCGTTTTGCAACTCTTCATTTCTGTACTTCAAAGTGACAGATTTTAATTGCCCACTGCATGTGTAAAATAGCTCTTTGCAGCAGCAGTTATCAAGAACAAGTTAGAGAAGTCCTTGCTCAAGTATGTATTACTCATTAGTATTAATGTAACGTTAATCTGAAATGTATTAATCTTGATATCCTGCTGCTATACAAGCTTAATTTCAGGCATGAAAATGAACTAGCACAAAGAAAATGAATGGCAGTATTACTCATAGGCTGAAAGTAAAAATCAGGTTGTGGAAGCTGAGAGAATTAAGCAGTCTAATTTTAAAAATAAGAATTAAAGGGAATGCAGCTATTAGCTACGTAGCTTCTAACACCTTAAGAAGTTTAGCAGAATTAAGTACTACCTACTCTGCATTTTAGCTGTCCAAGTGAAAGTCTGAAAAAAACAAGCCAGTTCTGATTCATTCCCCTCCGTATTCCCAGTAATGCTGCATTCTGAAATTCAACTTATTCATGTTTACTGAAGTTAAGTTTATTGAAATTCACTAAGTTTTCAGCTGAATCAAGTATTACTGTAGTAAAGTTCCCTCACAATGAGTGAAAGCAAGAAACACAGATACACATGCTGGATTTTTCTCCTCATACTGTGGGCAGTAAGGCAAGTCTGTCCCCTCTATCAAAAAAAAAAAATCATTTAAAAAATGCTGCAGAAACACCAGTATATTGCCCTATTTTTAAGATGTACCAGTCAGTACTAACTGGTTCTAAATACTAGAGGCAAGTGAAGTACCAGCATTATATTGATGACAGTACCAGTCACAAATTTGGGTTTTTTTTCAATACAAAGCTGGATTAGAAAACTACATTTAATTTTCTATCCAGGCCACTCTGGTTTTCACTGCAACAATGAAGCCCCATAACTCCTTCCTACCAGCTACATAAATAGGAATAAATTTAAATTAATAGAGCCTGGCATACAGTGGCCTTTAGCATTCAATTTTAAATATTTTTAATCCAGCCTGCTTAGACATAATATGAATCATTTACCTTTTTCTAAAGATGACATTTTCTCTTTAGTAGTCAGCTTCTCCCAACTACAGAAGTCTGAGGAGAAAATGAGGCAGGGGAAATAAAATCTTTAGCACGGTAGCACTGACAGTTAATCTTGGATTGCCCTATTTTCTAGTACAATCTTTAAACTCCAGTAGGGAAAAAAAAGGCATGGCAAAACAAAGGAAAAAACAAACAAACAAATTATAAAACCCACACCAGGACCCAAAGAGTTACAAGGACAAGGCCTGCTGGCACTTGTTTCTTTCTTTCACCAATACCTGAACTTCCAGCTCCTATCTCCTGCTCCTCATCTAGTTCCAGTTTCCCTTCCTCAGATTTATCTTTCTAGGTCCCCTCCTTTTTTCAGTGATCCCTCATCTTACTCACAGAGTGTTACTCTCTAGCATTCACAACCATGTAGACAGTTACAGAACTGTAAGAATGGGAAATCTCACCTTGTGCTTACACACAGGCTATGAAGGAATGACAGCAGTTGCACAGTAGCTTCAGTCTTGCATGCTGATACAAGTTCTTTGATAGAGACAATTGCTAGCAAAAAGATGAGTCAGTGCCCTGAGTAGCTGCACATGCTCAGTTTAACCCAACAGTAAAACTTCAGCCCCAGTTTGCCCCGAACCACTATCCTGGCCATTTTCTCTTACCCACCAATGCCTCCTTTATGTG
Organism: Tricholaema leucomelas; assembly: GCA_013400475.1. Lineage (NCBI taxonomy): Eukaryota > Metazoa > Chordata > Aves > Piciformes > Lybiidae > Tricholaema lacrymosa > Tricholaema leucomelas. Next base: position 12,377 of record WAAF01003000.1, on the reverse strand, counting down.
CAGTTCCATCCCCCTTTTCTAACTACATTAATTTGAGAGCCGTATAGCCCTACTTTGTGGTGATCATTATTGGTTTTTTTTCTCCCCATTATTCCAGGAAACAAAGCCTGTGCTTCCTTTCTTTGTACCACTAACCGAAAAGGTTTAACTACAACTATTTTTTTTTTTTACTTCCATTGGTACAGCTCTCTGCCCTGAAGAGAGCTAAAGGCAACAGTGAGCACACAACTTCCAGTTTTCTAGAGTCATCATTATTTGTTTCATGTAAAGTTATCTTTCGTGATGACCACAAAGGAAACACCTTTTCCTTCTTGAGTTTTCTCTAAGTATAAATATGCAAACGCCTTACTATCTGTTGCTTCTACATCTGGAGTTTGTAAGTTCACAGTTATTTTTTCTTCATTTAATATTGGGATGTGTTAATCACCACTATTATTGCTTAATTTCTGATTGTGGGTCCCAGTTGAGAAGAACAAGAAGGATGAAAGTGTAGCTGGTCAGAAAGAGGCAAAAATACTCGATAAAAATTATTACGAGCATTTTGTCTTGTCTGCTTCCCCTGAGATCACCTGTTCCTGCAGTACTCATGTCATAATAATGTTCTTACTGTCCTGTTACTTTGAAAGCCTCAGTGTAAGCCTCTGCACTTCCCCTCCACCCCTTTTTATTACATCTCTATAGGCAAAACTCCCTTCGCTGGTTGAATCATTCATCCTGTATTAACCCGGCTAAATCACGACCCAACGACGGCCTCGGAAAATCGCCACCCACACAATCCCCGCCATCTAGCCCCGCCGCGCCTACGCTGCCAGGGGCAAGATGTCCCATCTCACCTCAGCCCTGCCGGGTTGGCTTGCCGGTAAGCGACAGCTGGACGCTACCCACCGATCTGCAAAAGAGGCTTCTCACCGCGCAGCAGTATCGGCCATCACAGGCCGAACACATCCCCCGCCCGCCTCAGAGCCCCAGGGAACCAGCCCCAGCCGCTCTCTTGCTCTGTTTCTATCGCCACCGCTGTCATCCCAACTCTTTTGCCCCGATCCCGGTGGAAGGCCGCGCCGCGGAGGTTACCGGAGCGCGCAGCAGCACTATTACGACAGACTCTGCCTCCGCCACAGCCGCCAGCTCCCGACTTCCGCTTCCCGCAGGGGAACAGAGCACTCGCGGGTGACGCTCCCTTCTCTCGCCCAATCAATCCCTGCGCCGACCGCTTCGGTTGCCAGGGTGAGGGCTCGCGCGGCGTCACGTCGCGTCGCGCTCGCCAGTGACGTTGCCTCCTCTCGCCCAATCAGCCCCTGGGTCGTGCGCGAGGACGGGGCTTCGGTTGCCAGGGCTTCCTTCGGCGGCACGGCGAGGTGCGCTGCTGCTGTTGCCATCGCCATGGTGAGCGCTGGCGGGGCGTGGGGGACCGGGACCAGGGCCGTGGCGGGCGGGGAGATCGCACAACTTCCCTTCTGCAGGGCTGGCTGCCGAGGCAAAGCTGAGCCCCGAGGCAGGTGATATGTTGCTGTCGGAGTAACGGCGGCGGGGCCCTGCCTGTCTCCTCTTCGGCGTTGCGCGAGCGGGGCGGGACGGGGAGTTGCTGCAGGTGTCCGCTGCCTGCCAGATCGGCCCGGCGGGCCCCGGAAAGTTTTACCCTGGCTTGATAGGAGTCCTCGCTCTTCCTTTCGCTCCTTTCTGAGGGATCTTATGAGGCTCAGTGAGCCGTGCACGTGCAACTGCCTTCATGTCCCGCTGGTATCCAGCTGGAAATGCTGGTTTTTGCGTCTCGGCTGCCCTGAGATAGGAAGAGGCTAGTTCGGAAACTCCTGAGAGCCTCATTAGGAAGGCAGCTGGTGAATTTACGAAAAAGAGATAGGTTTCAGGTGCCACAGTCTTTAATCTTGCTTGGATAGTCTGTTTGGTAACGCAAGGAGATGACAGGTGTTGTTGCGAGGGCACTAATGAAAAGCAGTTTGCACTCACAACACAGCTGACCGGGACCCCTTTGCCAAGACGGTGTGCAAAAAACAGTGCTGCAAAGCTGATTAAAACCCAATAACCCTGAACAGAGTTCTGTGCTCAAAATATATGCAGAATGTGCACAAGAACCTGGCCAATGCACCTGCTGGTGTTCTTGGCTTTACTTGCCTCAAGCAGCTCAGATTTGCCTCTTCCAGTTTGTGTAACTACTTTGCTTGCTCCTTGCTTTCAGAACACAAACTCAGTATCAGCAATTGCCACTTAAGTAGGAATGTCACTGCTCAATTTCACATACAGAGGATAGAGGCAAAACTGTAATTTTCATCTCCCATGATGAATTTATTTGCATTGGCAGAAGTCCTGTTTTGTGAGTTCACGCAGATGCCACTTAGGTACACGTCCTGCTTGATTGTAGTTGGTTGTTGCTATGAGTGTGATGCATTTCTAACCTCCCGTTGTTTCTTAGGTGACAGCAAGTGAACTGATTTGGTAAAGCGATGTCAAATCTTAACCTTTAACAAAATGTGTTGTGGTGAATTCATTTGTTTTGAAAAGCCTTCAGTGACAGGACTGTGATCTGTTGACCTAATTTCATTATGTGGTGATTCTTCTAATTCACTGAAGTCTTCCCATAATTTATTCAGTGCTGCAGATGATGCCAGTGATTACTTGCTCTGTCCTAGGTCTAGGTCTAAAGATAGACCGCTTTTCACAGAGTCACAGAATTGTCAGTGGTGGAATGGACCTCAAGGATCATCTAGTTCCAACTCCCCTGCCATGGGCAGGGACATTTTCCATTAGATCAGGTTGCCCAGAGACATGTCCAGCCTGGCCTTAAAAACATCCAGGGATGGGGCTTCCACCACATCCCTGGGCAACCTGTTCCAGTGTCTCACTACCCTTATGGTGAAGAACCTATTTGTAACGTCTGATCCAATTATCTTGGATCTATTCCCCTTAGTCCTATCACCTGACATCCTAAAAAGTCCCTCACCAGCTTTCCTGTAGGCCCCCTTCAGGTGTTGAAAGGCCACAATAAGGTCTCCTCAGAGCTTTCTCTTCTCCAAACTGAACAACCCCAACTCTCTCAGCCTGTCCTTATAGGAGAGGTGCGCCAGCCCTCTCATCATCCTCATGGCCCTTCTCTGGACATGTTCCAGCACATCCATATTTTTCTTGTAACAGGGGTTCCAGAACTGGACACAGTACTCCAGGTGGAGTCTCATGAAAGCGGTGTAGAGGGGGACAATCACCTTTTTCTACCTGCTGGCCACATTTCTCTTAATGCAGCCCAGGATACTTTTGTCTTTTACTTGCAGAAGAACTTGAAGATTATAACTTTGCCTTTTCCTCTTTTCACATTATTCTACACTAAACAAATTCTGTTCTGTTGGTATCTTCCTGCTGATCATGTGTTTGTAAAGTTTAGATTTTTTTTTCTACTCTGCAGTTTAAATATGATGTTTAATCTGTACATTGTGTGTCAACTGCTGTGCGTTTCACTCCTACTGAACGGAGCAAAATACTTGTTTCTGCTGTCTTATATCTCCCTAGTTAGCCACACAGGGCTTGTGCTCCAGGCACCTCACTAGCTTCATCACCTTTCTCTGGACATGTTCCAGTACCTCAGCATCTCTCTTGAATTGAGTGGCCCAGAACTGGACACAGTACTCAAGGTATGACCTGACCAGTAATGAGTACAGGGGAAGAATAACCTCTTTTGTCCTGCTGGCAGCTCAGGAGATGATTTGCCTTCTGGGCTGCATGAACACACTGCTGGCTCATGTTGAGCTTCTCATCAATCAGCACTCCCAAGTCTTTTTCTTCAGGGCTACATTCAACCCGCTCTTGATAAATGCAAGCTGAAAAATGCATCTGTTTGTCTTTATATGACAGAACTTCGGTTTAAAGGTCTACTAATCATGGAAAAACAGTTTCTCTTGTCATCAGATGGGAGTATTTAAAATCTAACACATTGTGGGGTCTTGATTGTACACAGGTGACACGTGGCTGCTACACACACTGAGCGGTGAATTCCCAAAGGGAAATCTGCTTGTCTCCATCTGAGATGTGCTGTCTAACTTGGCTGCTAGAATGCATTATTCTTTAATGGTGCTTTTTATGTAATCACATGCAGAGACATACTGGACTATCATCTTAAGAACGTTACTTTCTTTTTGTCAATGAGTTTGGTGTACTCTGACACCTGAAAGTGTTCCAGGTGTAGAAATACAACATTTGCCAGAGAACAATGGCCTCTGTATGCAAGCTGCATGTCCCACAGGTACAGAACCTTACTGTACTGTGGCTGTACATAGGTGCAGTTGGATGGTTTCCTTCCCCTTCACTCTTTAGAAAACTTACCTGCACAGCTGGTAACTTCAGCCTATGTTATGAAGACTCTTGAGCAGCAGGGTAGACAAGTNAAATACAACATTTGCCAGAGAACAATGGCCTCTGTATGCAAGCTGCATGTCCCACAGGTACAGAACCTTACTGTACTGTGGCTGTACATAGGTGCAGTTGGATGGTTTCCTTCCCCTTCACTCTTTAGAAAACTTACCTGCACAGCTGGTAACTTCAGCCTATGTTATGAAGATTCTTGAGCAGCAGGGTAGACAAGTATTTTTTCTTTCTTGTCAACAAAGAAATTGCAGCACATAAAAACCAGGTGACTTGTCTAAAATAATGCCATCTGGCTTTGATTTTGTGTATGTTGTGCCAGGGGAGGTATAGGCTGGATGTTAGGAGGAAGTTCTTCACAGAGAGAGTGATTTGCCATTGGAATGGGCTGCCCAGGGAGGTGGTGGAGTCACCGTCCCTGGAGGTGTTCAAGAAAAGACTGGATGAGGCACTTAGTGCCATGGTCTAGTTGACTGGATAGGGCTGAGTGATAGATTGGACTTGGATGATTTTGGAGGTCTTTGCCAACCTGATTGATTCTGTTCTATTCTATTCTATTAATGTGGTTAGTGGAATATGAGTGTCCATCTACCTTAGTCCTTTCTGCAAAGTTGGGGAAAAATACATATTGTGTCTCTGTACTCTGCACTGGTGAGGCTTCACCTCAAATACTATGTTCAGTTTTGAGTCCTTCTCTACAAGAAGGACATTGAGAACATAGAATTACAGAACACTAGGGGTTGGAAGAGACCTTGAAAGATCATGTAGTCCAATCTCCTTGCTAGAGCAGGACCATCTATAGCAGGTTACACAGGAATGCATCCAGGTGGGTTTTGAATGTCTTTGCAGAGGGAGACTCCACAACCTCTCTTGGCAGCCTGTTCTAAGGCTCTGCCACCCTCACAGTGAAAAAGTTTTTCCTTATGTTGATGTGTAATCTCCTATGCTCCAGCTTGCACCTGCTGCCCCTTGTCCTATCATTGGACATCACTGAGGAGAACCTAGCTCCATCCTCCTGACAATCACCCTTCATATGTTTATTAAAAAGATGATGTAATCCCTCAGTCTTCTCCAGGCTAGAGAGACCCAGCTCTCTCAGCCTTTCCTCATAAGGCAGATGTTCCACTCCTGGAATCTTCTTTGTGTCTCTACACTGGACTCTTTCAAGCAGTTCCCTGTCCTTGAACTGAGTGGCCCAGAACTGGACACAATATTGCAGATGTGGCCTCATCCGGACAGATTAGATGGAGAGGAGAATCTCTCTCTCGGTTGACTTCTTGGCCACAAGGGTACTCTGCTGGCTCATAGTTATCCTGTTGTCCACCAGGACTCCCAGGTTCCTTTCCACAGAGCTGGTCTCCAACAGAGCAGTCCACAGGGTTGTTCTTTCCCAGGTGCAAGACTAAACATGTCCTTGTATTTCATCAAGTTTCTCCCAGCCTAACTCTGCAACCTGTTAAGGTCCTGCTGAATGGCAGCACAGCCCTCTGGTGTGTCAGCCACTCCTGCCAGTTTGGTGTCATCAGCAAACTTGTTGACGGTGCACTCTGTGCCCTCATACAGGTTGTTGATGAATACATTGAATAGTACTGGTCCCAGAACCAACCCCTGAGGGACTCCACTAGATACAGGCCTCCAACTAGACTCTGTCTCATTGACCACAACTCTTTGACTTCTTTCCTTCAACCAGTTCTCAATCCACCTCACTACCCAGTCATCCAGACCACACTTCCTCAGTTTATCTGCTGTAGGAGATGGTGTCAGATGCTTTCTTGAGAGCAAGATAAACCACATCCACTGCACTATCATCAGCTGTCCCCCTGGAGGTGCCTTTGTAAAATGCTATGAGGTTGGTTAAACATGATTTCCTCTTGGTAGAAGCATGCTGACTGCTCCCAATGACCTTCTTATCCTTGATGCGCTGAAGCTTGTCCAGAGGAGGTCATCAAAGCTGGTGAAGGGTCTCTAGAAGAACTATCAGGAGCTGCTGAGGGAACTCGAACTGTTTAGTCTGGAGAACAAAAGGCAGAGGGGAAAGACCTCATTGCTCTCTACAGCTCCCTGAATGGAGATTGTAGTGAAGTGGGTGTTCGGTTTTCCCTGGTATCAGGTGCTAGAACTAGAGGAAACGGCCTGAAATTGTGCCAGTGAAGGTTTGTATTGGATATTAGGAAAAAAATTCTTTACTGAAGGAGGGGTCAGGCATTGGAACAGGCAGCCCAGGGGAGTTCACCATCCCGGGAGGTGTTCAAGAAACACGTGGGCATGGTGCTTTGTGAGATGGTTTAGTGTCCGTTGTGGTGTTTGTCTGATGGTTGGACTCAATGACTTTGGAGGTCTTTTCCAACCAGAACAGTTCTGTGATCTTATATAAAGTAAACAGTTTGCAGTCTTGTAATTTTGACCACGTTTTTGTGAGCAATTCAGCTCACTTCATTAGAAAATTCTGCCACTTGTTTGTTTATTGTTTATTATTATCATCAGTTCATTGGTAAAACCTCTAGCTTACAGAATGTTGACATGAAAATCCTCAGTTTAGACAGTGAAGAAAAATGAGTCATTTTTAAAACCACTTTGATTCACCAGTGAAAAAGACTTCATGTTTTGGAAACTGGATCTTGGAAAATAGGAAAGAAGACAGGCATTTTGAGAGCTTGAAAGTAGTAAGTCCTGGGTTCCTTTTGTTCCAGCGTTATCATGATGTAATCAGGTTTTCAGATTTATAAAGGCAGTGAAGCTTATGGGTCAACTGTGGAATATACTTTGGTGTACTGGTTCCCAAGTGAAACTCCTGTAATCTGAACCATACTGGATTAGCTGGTAAAATGGGACAAATTTGGTGAAGAGCTGTTGTTTAGAGCTGATCATACAAACAGACAGAACTCCTCCTAACAGACTTTCCCGGACATGTCTATGTTTATAAAGTAAATGCCAATAATTTCAAAATGTTGACCCTTCCAGGAAAAGATAAAACAATCTTCCTGAAAGGTACTTTCCTAATGGTTAAAAAGATTTGCTGCTTTGATCTTGAATCAAGGCTCAGTTTCACTGGAGTGCCAGCTGGTGACTGTATAGAATCATAGAATCAGTCAGGGTTGGAAGGGACCACAAGGATCATCTAGTTCCAACCCCCCTGCCATGGGTGGGGACAACCTGCTCTAGATCAGGCTGGCCTGAGCCCCATCCAGCCTCTGGGGACGGGGCCTCAACCACCTCCCTGGGCAACTCATTCCAGGCTCTCACCACTCTTATGCTGAGGAACTCCTCACATCCAGTCTGAATCTCCCCACCTCCAGCTTTGCTTCATTCCCCCTAGTCCTGTCACTCCCTGAGAGCCTGAAAAGTCCTTCCCCAGCTTTTTTGTAGGCCCCCTTCAGATACTGAAAGGCCACAATAATATTGATTATTATGTTTTTCTTTCAGCTGCAGAGTGGCTTTACCCTTTGAGTTGCATGACACTAAGGCAAGTTTCCTTACTTAATGGCTGTCATGTGCAGCATTTCATCACAAACATAAGGAAAATTAGTCCTTTGCTAGAGGTTAATGCTCACAATGGAGACACAGGAGTCCTGTACAGGGAGAGTCGTGGGACAGAAATCCCTATGGAATCTCTCAAATTGCTGGAAGGCACAGCTTCCCTTTTGTCCTAAATTCACCGACACAGATTTCCTTCTCCCTTTCCTCAGTGGCTGAGGTGAAATTACAGTCTTCACAGTCTGCCTACTACTGTTCATTTAAATTGGGTAACTCACTTCTCTGGGCAGAGAAGTTAATATTCATTTGTCTGCTAAGCCTGCGCTCTGTCCTAAAAGTTCAGAGATTCAGGCTGTGTTCAGTTTGTTATCTGGGGAGGACAGTCTCTTGCTGATTTACAGCATGACCTCTGGTGAGACATCAGCAGAAGCTCTTTCTGATTTACTTATAACAGAGATAAGGCTGGACTGTTGAGATTCCTATTCTGGTCTTTTCTTCCTTATCTCAACTTCCTCTAGCCACCTCTTCATTTGTAAAGACACTATCCACCTCAATCCTATCACAAGGAAAAAAATGATAGTTGCATGCAGCCTGAAGAAAAAAATAAACAAAATGCTGCCAAGTAGCCTTTTAACACTTATTTAAAGGCATGGTGAGTCTTCCTATGAGCATCTCAAATACAACACAGATGCTTCTTGAACTTTACAAATTTTACTGACAATTTTACTTCTTGAGCAGATAGACTCTGTATATTACAGAAGATATTGCTGGTGAAGTAACAGAATCTTTGGCCATTTGTCAGCCAGTTGAATGCTGCTAAAAATCATAGAATCAACCAGATTGGTGTGGCCTGACCAATGCTGAGTACAGGGGAAAAAATAACCTCCCTTGTTCTGCTGGGCACACTGTTCCTGATCCAGGCCAGGATGCCATTGGCTCTCCTGGCCACCTGAGCACACTGCTGGCTCATGTTCAGCTGATATCTACCAGTACCCCCAGGTCTCTTTCTGCCTGGCTGCTCTCCAGCTACTCTGTCCCCAGCCTGTAGTGCTGCTTGGGGTTGTTGTGGCCAAAGCGTCGAACCCTGCACTTAGCCTTGTTAAATCTCATCCCATTGGCCTCTGCTCACCCGTCCAGCCTGTCCAGGTCCCTCTGCAGGGCTCTCCTACCCTCCAACAGCTCCACACCTGCTCCTAGCTTGGTGTCGTCTGCAAACATACTGATGCTGGACTCAGTCCCCTGGTCCAGATCATTAATAAAGATACCAAACAGGACGGGGCCCTGCACCGATCCTTGGGGCACACCACTAGTGCCAGCTGCCAACTGGATATGGCACCATTCACCACCACTCTCTGGGCCTGGCCCTCCAGCCAGTTCTTGACCCAGCACAGAGTGAATCTGTCCAAGCCATGAGCTGCCAGCTTTGCCAGGAGCTTGTTGTGGTAGACGATGTCAGAGGCCATGCTGAAGTCCAGATAGACTACATCCACAGCCTTCCCCACATTCACCAGGTGGGTAACCTGATGATAAAAGGAGATCAGGTTGGTCAGGCAGGACCTGCCCATCCTAAACCCATACTGCCTGAGCCTGATCCCTTGGCCATCCTGTAGGTGCTTTGAGATGGCACTCAAGATGACTTGTTCCATGACCTTGCCTGGCACTGAGGTCAAATGAACTTTTTCTTTGTTCCATGAGCTCATCTTGGATTTGATGTTGCTATCTTTATGACATTACATGCTATAATAAAAAAACCTACAAATAAAAAGTTGACAGGTTCAGAATCCATGGGATGAATTACCTAGCCAAGTCTTGGCTTGGGCTTGCAGAAATTTCCCTCTCTCTACAAGTAATTTTAGATGCATTGATGTCTCTTCTGATGTAGTGGCTCAAGTAGTTGGCATTGTGATAGTCAAAGTTATCTGGCATTACCTAACAATAAATTTGATATTGATCTCTGTTTATCATCCAGATACTGTGAGTGAAAAACACAGAACAAAGCGNTGTTAGGAGGAAGTTCTTGCCAGAGACAGTGATTTGCCATTGGAATGGGCTGCCCAGGGAGGTGGTGGAGTTGTCATCCCTGGAATTGTTCAAGAAAAGACTGAGGCACTTAGTGCCATGGTCTAGTTGACTGGATAGGGCTGGGTGCTAGGTTGGAGTGGATGATCTTGGAGGTCTCTTCCAACCTGATTGATTCTATTCTATTCTGTTCTATTTTCAGATCCTTCAGGTTATTTGTGGTTTTTTATTTGTGTCTGTGTTTTGTTTGTTTTTTTTTTTACTATATATTGTCAGAAACTGAAGAATTTGAAGAATTACTCAGTGAACCAAAGTTATAAACTTTCTGTTCAGTTGGCAATAAAAAATAGTCGATTTTTGTGAGATGGACAGTGGCTATTTGAGAATTGTTACAGGCAGACTTGATGTGGGTAACATTTATACTTACAGAGCTCTTGTTCTGAAACCACATCTAGGCCGTTGTTCATGTATGAACCCAACAGATCTGTGTAAGCTCTGAAGAAGGATGGACATTAGCTTTAGGCAGGTAACCCCCAAACTATAATAAGAATCATAAAATCACGATTTAGGTTGGAAGGAACCTCCCACATGCTCTAAAGTGGTCTAACCAGATGAGACTGCTTCAGCCAACATCCAGGCAAGTCCCTAGATGAATATTGTACACCTCCTGTGGACAGCTTCTGCTAGTGTTAGACCACCCTCTTGGTAATTATTTTTTTTCCTAATATGCAACTGGAAAATCCCATGTTTCATCTTGTGTCTCTTGCTTTTTTTGCTAGCACTGTGTACCTTGGAGTTCAGCTTCATCTTTTTGGTGTCTTTTTCTTAGGTAGTTGTGGACGGTGGTAAGATCACCCTTAGTCTTCTCTGAGCTGTGCAGGCTCAGCTCTCCCAGCCTCATCTTGTGTGTTGTGTTCTCCATAATCCTGACTGTTTTGGTGCTCAGCAGCTAAACGCTAAAATCTGAACCTTTTTGTCTTTCTTTTCCTTGATGGAGCCTATTTCATTTAAGCTAAGGGAGTAGTGTGCCTCTGTAAAGCGTTTTTGACTGTGTAGTTGAACATTTTAATGTCAGGTTCTGAAATATTACAGCGATTCAGTATATCCAGGTGGGATACTCTGTTAATCATTAACTAGCTGGTGAGAAACAGCGGTAGTAGGGAACACTTACTGCTGTGAGTCTGAAGAGGGTTTTTTCCATGAACATTGAACTTTAAAATTGTGGCTGCCAGGAATAATCACCAAAAATACTATTTCCTGGAAGTAAACACTGTGCTTGGCCTAACATGTCAAGGTCACTTTGTAGTGTTTTGTAGGTGGAACCCAGTCATTCTCTGCCAGCCAACAAAATCAGAAGGAAAAAACAGCCTGAGGTTTGGTAAAGGCAGTACATTTTGTATAGCTGGGCTTTGGAACATACTGCTGCATGAAGAACCAGACCTTAGCAAGTATTTGAATGTATAAGTAGAATATCCCCTAGTCAGATGAGTAGATACAAGAAGCAGAAATTCCTTTTTTTCCCCTCACACTGATGCTGGAGGAGTATGTTCCAAGTATGAGATAAATTCTCTAATGTGACTCTTGCAAATAGCCCTGCGGTAGACAGTGCTTGGAGTCATTTAAAACGCATGGTACCACTGGCAGTTTTCAAGGTTCATTGTTGACAAAGGCTGCATGACCACATGTCAGCAGTTTTCCTATCAGGAAGGGTTTATCATCCAGGCTGTGGTGATCTGTGCTTTAGTAATTTCTACGTCCACTTACAAGGTTACTAATTTTGAGGCGTAGTGCACTAGGATGAGATAGAAGAGACAGCTTCTTGATGTTCATGTCCGTTACTTCTTGGTTTCAAAAAGGTGCTCAAGCTGTCCGTGAGCACTAGAGGGCGCTCCTGTATTTGTAAAGAAGTGGCTCGACGGCGATCACAGAATGCTAGGGGTTGGATGGGACCCCCCTAGCAAAGCAGGGCAATGTTCCAGAGTACCTATTGCATGTTCTTTCTTCGCGTAGGGTTCTTCAGGAATTTTAACTACCTTAAGGAGTCAGGAAGAGCGTGGCTAGCAGGAGAAGGGAAGTGGTTGTGCTCTTGTACTCATCACTGATGAGGCCACACCTCAAATACTGGCTTCAGTTTCGTGCTCCTCGCTACATGAAATACATTGAGGTGCTGGAGTGCGTCCAGAGAATGGAAACAAAACTGGTGAAGGGTCTAGAGACCAAGTCTTATGAAGAGTGCCTGAAGCAACTGGAAGTGTTTAGTCTGGAGAAGAGGAGGCTGAGGGGAGACCTCATTGCTCTCTACAGCTCCCTGAAAGGAGGTTGGAGTGAGGTGAGGGTTGGTCTCTTCTGCCTAGTGACAGGTGACAGGATGAAAGGAAATGGCCCCAGGTTGGACCAGCAGAGGTTCAGGCTGAGTATTAGGAAAAAATTCTTTCCTGAAGGATTGGTCATGCATTGAAACAGACTGCCCAGAGAGGTGGTGGATTCATCTGGAGGTGTTCAAGAAATGTGTGGACATG
>WAAF01002999.1:38306-69506 GCA_013400475.1 Tricholaema leucomelas | reverse complement strand
GGTCTCTTCCAGCCTGGTTGGTTCTATGATTTTCTACCAGCCAAGGTCAAAGCCAGTGATTTACATAGCATCAGGAATTCCCTACCTAAGGTATCAGTCAGTTCTTCAGATAAAAGAAGGGTATCAGTCCATGGAGACCTTGAAACATATATCTGAGAGGAAAAAAAAAAAAGCATCCTTTCAACCCATCTTCAAGATCACAAAGATGTTCCTCTTGTACAAAAAGTCACTTGCTTCCTAACAAGAAGAGAAATAACCAAAGTACAGGAGATGTCAGGCTGGGAGCTAGTTCTAAGCTCCTAAAGGATAGTTAAACACTCATATTATTTGTTAGACAACACAGCAGTTCTTCCCTACGTTGTTTGCAGTGACATCTCAGCTTGCTAAAATATGCAGATACAAAGCTGTTTACAGGAAATTTCCCTTAATGAATGAAAGCATCAGATGCAGCTACAAGAGTGCCAGCTCTGAACCAAGGACATAACTAACTGCCTATGCCAGTTCAGTGGAAAATTTGCGCACAGATTTCCTTGTTTGTTTGTTTCCAGCAGATGAAGAAACATGACTGTGTTACATGAACATCTCAAACAGATTTTAGCCATTCACTGAGAGTCTCTTTGGTTTTTTTTTTTTTTTGCTACAAGGCAACTAACCTCCCTGGAGGTGTTCAAGCAAAGCCTGGATGAGGCACTTAGTGCCACGGTCTGGTTGACTGGATAGGACTGGGTCATAGGTTGGACTGGATGATCTTGGAGGTCTCTTCCAACCTGGCTGATTCTATTCTATTCTATTTATCAGTCTTTGGTCTGGTGTATATTTTGTTGAGCCTAAATAAACATTCCAATGTCCTCATGAAGTGGCATTTCATGTTAGAAAGGATTCTTTTCTCAAACTCCCTTTCTAGGATCAGTGCTGGGCATAGTCCTCTTCAACATCTTTATTGATGATCTAGATGAGGGGATTGAGTCCAGCATCAGTAAGTTTGCAGATGACACCAAGCTAGGAGCAGGTGTTGATCTGTTGGAAGGTAGGAGAGCCCTGCAGAGGGAGCTGGCCAGGCTGGATGGGTGGGCAGAGGCCAATGGGATTAGATTGAACAAGGCCAAGTGCAGGGTTCTACACTTTGGCCACAACAACCCCAAGCAGCACTACAGACTGGGGACAGAGTGGCTGAGAGCAGCCAGGAGGAAAGGGACCTGGGGGTACTGGTGGATAGTAGGTGAAGATGAGGCAGCAGTGTGCCCAGGTGGGCAGCAGAGCCAATGGCATCCTGGGCTGGCTCAGGAGCAGTGTGGCCAGCAGGACAAGGGAGGTTATTCTGCCCCTGTACTCAACACTGGTCAGGCCACCCCTTGAGTGCTGTGTCCAGTTCTGGGCTCCTCAATTCAAGAGAGATGTTGAGGTGCTGGAACGTGTCCAGAGAAGGGCAACAAGGCTGGGGAGGGGCCTGGAGCACAGCCCTGTGAGGAGAGGCTGAGGGAGCTGGGGGTGTGCAGCCTGCAGAAGAGGAGGCTCAGGGCAGACCTCATTGCTGTCTACAACTACCTGAAGGGAGGTTGTAGCCAGGTGGGGGTTGGTCTCTTCTGCCAGGCAACCAGCAACAGGACAAGGGGACACAGCCTCAAGTTGTGCCAGGGGAGGTCTAGGCTGGATGTTAGGAGGAAGTTGTTGGCAGAGAGAGTGATTGGCATTGGAATGGGCTGCCCAGGGAGGTGGTGGAGTCACCGTCCCTGGAGGTGTTCAAGAAAAGCCTGGATGAGGCACTTAGTGCCATGGTCTGGTTGACTGGATAGGGCTGGGTGCTAGGTTGGACTGGATGATCTTGGAGGTCTCTTCCAACCTGGTTGATTCTATTCTATTCTATTCTATTCTATTCTATTCTATTCTATTCTATTCTATAAATCTATGTTAAAGAAAGCCAGGCCAGAGAAATACATTTCATACTTGGAAGAAAACATGGAAATAATAAAGGTGTTTAAAAACTTTTGGATGGCAATTCCACTGTTCTTCTGCACACAGAAGTTTTACTTGTAGGAAAGTAAGGAGAGTTTTACAGAGTTGGAATAAGGACACAATATACCACACCAGTCATGTAAGAGACAGATTGACATTCCCACTCTCCAAAGTAAGCCAAAAGTTAAGGCACTTGCCCAGAGGTGCAAGTCTTGTCCCTGGAGGTGTTCAAGAAAAGCCTGGATGAGGCACTTAGTGCCATGGTCTAGTCGACTGGGTAGGGCTGGGTGCTAGGTTGGCCTGGGTGATCTTGGAGGTCTCTTCCAACCTGGTTTTAACCTGAGTTCCTTTAGTGGAACACTGCATCAGTGTGACCTCTCATCACCAGAAACCAACAGCTGATCACCAAGAGGTAAATAAAAAGCTGGTTCCCTATGTGCAGCCACCACAGCTGTGAAGGCAGCTCTCTGTAATTACTACAATGCATGCATTAAAACCAGCAGCAGATTTTGGCACACCAAGAAGCATGCACACATTAAACCTTCGCCTTAATAACACCTGAGCATTTGCTAAAAGGGCAGCCAGAAAGATGATTTGTTCCTCTGCCCTTTTTCACAGCTGAGAGGAAATGTTTGAGGGATTAAGATGAAGGCATTTGGGTTTTTTTTTGTTGTTGTTGTTTTCTTTTTAATGTTTTCATTTTGTTTTCTCCATATTGCTGTGTATGTACACAGGCAAGGACAAAAATGTTCCTACCAGCAAAAGCAGAGGTTAAAATGAGGTTCATGATAGTTCTTTGCTCCTGGGAGAATCCCAGAGCCTTGACATGATTCCCCAAGAATGATCTGTGTCCTACAGAGATGATTTTTAACAGTGCCAGGTAAGCTTGCACTGAAACAAACTGAACGACACTTTCAGCCACATCATAGAATCACAGACTCAGTCAGGGTTGGAAGGCACCACAAGGATCATCTAGTTCCAGCCCCCCTGCCACGGGCAGGGACACCTCACACATCTTGGAGCTTCTGGCAACCTTTAGATTTGAAGAATCAATGAGAGGAACTTGCTTAGAATCTCTGATTAAAGTAAGGTTGACTTTAGTGACATACCACAACAGCAAGAAGTACAACAACCGTAGCTGCAGGGAGAAGGGGAAATACACTTTGCACACACACGCCCAGACACAACCCACTTCACTTTGAACACACACACAGGCACAAGCAGCTTCACTTTGCACACACACACACAGACAACCAGCTTCACTTTGCACACAGAGACAACCAGCTTCACTGTGCACACACACACAACCACCTTCATTTTGTGCACACAGAGACAAGCAGCTTCACTTTGCACGCACACAGAGACAACCAGCTTCACTTTGCACGCACACAGAGACAACCAGCTTCACTTTACACACACACAGAGACAAGCAGCTTCACTTTGCACACACACACAGAGACAAGCAGCTTCACTTTGCACACACACAGAGACAAGCAGCTTCACTTTGCACACACACACAGAGACAACCAGCTTCACTTTGCACACACACACAGAGACAAGCAGCTTCACTTTGCACACACACACACAGACAACCAGCTTCACTTTGCACACACACAGAGTCAACCAGCTTCACTTTGCACACACAGAGACAAGCAGCTTCACTTTGCACACACACACACAGACAACCAGCTTCACTTTGCACACACAGAGACAAGCAGCCTCACTTTGCACACACACACACAGACAACCAGCTTCACTTTGCACACACACAGAGGCAACCAGCTTCACTTTGCACACACAGAGACAAGCAGCCTCACTTTGCACACACACACACAGACAACCAGCTTCACTTTGCACACACACAGAGGCAACCAGCTTCACTTTGCACACACAGAGACAAGCAGCCTCACTTTGCACACACACACACAGACAACCAGCTTCACTTTGCACACACACAGAGGCAACCAGCTTCACTTTGCACACACAGAGACAAGCAGCCTCACTTTGCACACACACACACAGACAACCAGCTTCACTTTGCACACACACAGAGGCAACCAGCTTCACTTTGCACACACAGAGACAAGCAGCCTCACTTTGCACACACACACACAGACAACCAGCTTCACTTTGCACACACACAGAGGCAACCAGCTTCACTTTGCACACACAGAGACAAGCAGCCTCACTTTGCACACACACACACAGACAACCAGCTTCACTTTGCACACACACAGAGGCAACCAGCTTCACTTTGCACACACAGAGACAAGCAGCCTCACTTTGCACACACACACACAGACAACCAGCTTCACTTTGCACACACACAGAGGCAACCAGCTTCACTTTGCACACACAGAGACAAGCAGCCTCACTTTGCACACACACACACAGACAACCAGCTTCACTTTGCACACACACAGAGGCAACCAGCTTCACTTTGCACACACAGAGACAAGCAGCCTCACTTTGCACACACACACACAGACAACCAGCTTCACTTTGCACACACACAGAGGCAACCAGCTTCACTTTGCACACACAGAGACAAGCAGCCTCACTTTGCACACACACACACAGACAACCAGCTTCACTTTGCACACACACAGAGGCAACCAGCTTCACTTTGCACACACAGAGACAAGCAGCCTCACTTTGCACACACACACACAGACAACCAGCTTCACTTTGCACACACACAGAGGCAACCAGCTTCACTTTGCACACACAGAGACAAGCAGCCTCACTTTGCACACACACACACAGACAACCAGCTTCACTTTGCACACACACAGAGGCAACCAGCTTCACTTTGCACACACAGAGACAAGCAGCCTCACTTTGCACACACACACACAGACAACCAGCTTCACTTTGCACACACACAGAGGCAACCAGCTTCACTTTGCACACACAGAGACAAGCAGCCTCACTTTGCACACACACACACAGACAACCAGCTTCACTTTGCACACAGAGACAACCAGCTTCACTGTGCACACACACACACACAACCAGCCTCACTTTGCACACACACACAGACAACCAGCTTCACAACAGACATAGGTAAAGTATCTGCAGTTCCTGGTGTGAAGCAATCTCCTCCTGGAGTCCTCTCACCTTTACAGAACACATTTTTCCTTGTTTCTGTGCTGCCTCTTTGAAGTCTGTTGCTGTAATTTTCCAGTAATACCTCTGATTTGGAAACATAAAACACAATAAAAAAAAGAAGTTAACTCTTTGCAATGGATCTGAAACAAGAACAGAGATCTCAGACTATAGTCTTTTGTGACTAAAAACAACCTGATGAGGCACAAAGCCAGGAACCCCAAACCCCCAGCATTTTAATCTTTGTCCTCCCACTCTAGAGAAGTGGAATTCATTTTTACCATGTAATTTGTTTTTTCTCCTTGTGAAATGTTGAAAGAATACCAAATGTGCGTGGTTTTAAATGATCTTCCTCTTTTATACAGGAGCCTGAAGAAAATAATTGCAGCAATATCTGAAGGAAAACATTTTACATATGTTAATACAATAACAAGCATATATTCTTCAGAAGGGGAAGACCTCTACAACATTTGCATTTCAAAGACGATGTCATTCAAGAAAACACTGATTATGTGCAAAACTCTACCAGATTTACACAAGGAAAGAAAAAGTTAGCTTTTTATTAAGATGAATTATAAGTGTTTTCAAGTGTTATTCTGGTAAATCTTTTATCAAATGCAGGAGAGGCTTTCTGAAAGTCTAAGCTACAGGAGAGACTTCTACAGCAAGAGAACAAGGGGACACAGTTGTGCTGAGGGCTCCTCAATTCAAGAGAGATGTTGAGGTGCTGGAACATGTCCAGAGAAGGACAGCAAAGCTGGGGAAGAACCTGCAGCACAGCCCTGTGAGGAGAGGCTGAGGGAGCTGGGGGTGTGCAGCCTGCAGAAGAGGAGGCTCAGGGCAGAGCTCATTGCTGCCTACAACTACCTGCAGGGAGGCTGTAGCCAGGTGGGGTTGGGCTCTTCTGCCAGGCAAGCAGCAACAGAACAAGGGGACACAGTCTCAAGCTGTGCCAGGGGAGGTCTAGGCTGGATGTTAGGAGGAAGTTGTTGTCAGAGAGAGTGATTGGCATTGGAATGGGCTGCCCAGGGAGGTGGTGGAGTCCCCATCCCTGGAGGTGTTGAAGCCAAGCCTGGCTGGGGCACTTAGTGCCATGGTCTGGTTGACTGGCTCGGGCTGGGTGCTAGGTTGGACTGATCTTGGAGGTCTCTTCCAATCTGGTTGATTCTATGAGTCTATGACTTACTGAAAAATCTAAAGGTAATCAATACTGAACCTTGCCCCATAAAACTGTGAATTAAGATCCAAACCTGATCATTTTAGAATGCAACAGATCCTTGCAAACGATACTTAGCATTTATTACCTACACTGATTAAGCTTCAACATGCCTGTGAGGCAGGAGAGTAAAACCTCATTTTACAGAGAAGAACATTTAAGGGTAGAAAGAAAGGTTATGTACATTGGCAGTGATTAGAAAGACAAATCTCTCAGCCACAGTTGGAATTCTTGGAGCAAATTGTCAGCACACATCCACACTGTCAAGTTCCTCCTTCAACAGCTTACAAAGACTGCACTAAACATAGAACAAAGAAAAGTCAGTCAAATGTGAAGGTATTCTCAAGCCAAAGCACGCTGGACAAATAACACTCAGAGAAGTGGTCAGCAGCATGCCCTGGCTTACTCCTGCTTCCTCAGGGGTCAAGTAAAATACAAAGGTGGAAGGGAAATGGAGAGACCTAGATGAGTAGTGATAATTATAGAAGTGCTGGATGCTGGCTAGATCTAGCCAAGGACATTTTTCTTATTAGAGTTCTGTGATTACCTTTTGGGTCAGGCAGAGTAAAGAAGCACCCACGGAGACAATGCTGGATTCCACTGAGTAGAAAAGCATCCCCCGGGGAACTAACTTGCTCTTTTCTGAAGCCAAGCGGAAAGCACTCGGTGTTCTTTTGGACAGAAAGAGCAATCTATTTGTGGTCTTTGCTCCCATCTGAAGGAGTGACTTGCTTACTAAGTCCTTCCAAACTCAGCTGTACAGAGAGCTGCTCCTGTTGTTCACTTCATCTGGATGCATCCTGTCTAGCACACACGCTGCTGCAGAAGTGATGAGCAGGTGAACGCGCCGCTTCCAGTGACAGATGGCCCCTGAGCTGAAGGCTCTGAAATAACCTCCATTGTGGCACTTTATGTAACACACCCACAGAGGTGCTGTGATTGAAAGAAAAGATTTAAACGTTAGTATGACGACTGTTAAGTTCTGTCTTCTATACAGAACCAGATCTCCACTTGCATGCAAAGCTAAACATAGGAAGAGCAGCTAAATTCTCCCACGTGTTTTGGAGGCATTGTGCAGGACTGCAAGAACTGGGGTTTAAGACAACATTCAACAATCATCTCTGACTCTACCTTCGACCCTCATCCCCCACTCCCATCACTCAAAGCCATCTTATACACACCTTGGCAAAACAGGGCTACTAGAATTGGAAACAAACAACATCAAAACTCCAAACCCATAAGGTAACTGAGGACTTACATGCCCAAATTGCACAGTGTGCATCATAAAACAGTGCCTTGGAAGTTGGCATTGTGTTACCTGAGAAGATTTGTGACCTTCTTGCAGGTCTCTCATCTTCAAAGAATCCATAAATATTTCTGTTGCTGTTCTCTCTAGACATCTCTGGGTCGAGGCAGTGCCAAGCACGACTGCAGGCTGGGCAGTGAGTGGCTGGAGAGCAGCCCTGAGGAGAGGGACTTGGGGGTGCTGCTGGACGAGAAGCTCAACAAGAGCCAGCAGTGTGCACTTGCAGCCCAGAAAGCCAAGCAGAGCCTGGGCTGAGCAGGAGAAATGTGGCCAGCAGGGCCAGGGAGGTAATTCTCCCCCTCTGCTCTGCTCTGCTAAGACCCCACCTGGACTACTGCATCCAGTTCTGGAGCCCCTATTACAGGAAGGATGTGGAGCTGCTGGAGTGTGGCCAGAGAAGGGCCTGGAGGATGCTCAGAGGGCTGCAGCAGCTCTGCTGTGAGCACAGACTGAAAGAGTTGGGGCTGTGCAGGCTGGAGAAGAGGAGGCTCCCAGGTGACCTTCTTGTGGCCTTCCAGGATCTGAAGGGGGCTACAAAAAAGCTGGGGAGGGACTTTTTAGGCTGTCAGGGAGTGACAGGAGTGGGGGGAATGGAGCAAAGCTGGAGGTGGGGAGGTTCAGACTGGACATGAAAAGGAAGTTGTTGAGCATGAGAGTGGTGAGAGCCTGGAATGGGTTGCCCAGGGAGGTGGTTGAGGCCCCATGGCTGGAGGTGTTTAAGGCCAGGCTGGTTGAGGCTGTGGCCAGCCTGATCTAGGGTAGGGGATCCCTGCCCATGGCAGGGGGTTGGAACTGGCTGATCCTTGTGGTCCCTTCCATCCCTGACTGATTCTATGATTCTCAGCTCAAGTATTTCTTTCCATTTATTCACATATCCTTTGGATTTAAGAATCAGGAAGGCATAGTCTGGGTTGGGTGGGGTTTTTTTTCTTAAGAAAATTGAAGCTTCTAATAATCTTCATGTTCCCCTGCTAAAGATATGGGAGGACTCATTTATTATGCTTTCTACAACTGAGCTGCTACCACATTTATTAAATATGTCAGGCAAGTTAAAGAGATGAAATGACAAAGTTTTGCATGGGCTGATAAAGCTCAAGGCAGAAACACAGGCAAGTCCATACTGATTTGGATTCATCCAAATCATGCTAAACCTCACTTGCCACCTCCTTAAGGTTGATGTAATTGTCTCTCTTTACTGCCTTTTACGTTTGTCAGGAGAATAAAATGACCACAGATGAGACTGAACCAATAGGACTTGGAAGTTTACAATTCCAGCGTGCTCTAAGGCAAATTAACATAACCTAAGATCAAGACAATAGAGGAGAGTAGATTTAGATTGGACATTAGGAAGTTCTCTACTGTGGGGATGGTGGAAGACTGGAACAGGTTTCCCAGGGAAGGTGGTTGAAGCTCTATCCTTGGAGAAATTCAAGGTCAGGCTTGATAGAGCTCTGAGCAACCTGATCATAGAATGGTTTAGGTTGGAAAGGACTTCAAAGTTCATCAAGTTCTAATCCCCTGCCATGGGCAGGGACACCTCCCACTAGAACAGGGTGCTCAAGGACTCATCCAACCTGGCCTTAAACACCTCCAGGGAGGGAGCAGCCACAACCTCCCTGGGCAATCTGTGCTGGTGTTTCACCACCCTCACTGGAAAGGACTTCTTCTTAGTTGATGTCCTTGCTTACTGCAGGGGGTTTAGCCTAGGTGACCTCTAGAAGTCCCTTCCAATCAAGGGAAACTCTGTGATTCTATATACCCACTTTAGACAGACCTTGAAGTAATTGCCCCCTGATTTTGGTCAGAAACAATACAGAGTAACAGGCAGCACCACTGACCACTGGAGGGACTGAAAGCACATCAGAGTAGCAGGCAGGACCATTGACCACTGGAGGGACTGGAGGAACAGCACATCAGAGTAACAGGCAG
Organism: Tricholaema leucomelas; assembly: GCA_013400475.1. Classification (NCBI taxonomy): domain Eukaryota; kingdom Metazoa; phylum Chordata; class Aves; order Piciformes; family Lybiidae; genus Tricholaema lacrymosa; species Tricholaema leucomelas. The sequence continues at coordinate 59,994 of WAAF01002999.1, read as the reverse complement.
CACCATTGGCCACTGGAGGGACTGAAAGCACATCAGAGTAGCAGGCAGGACCATTGACCACTGGAGGGACTGGAGGAACAGCACATCAGAGTAACAGGCAGCACCATTGGCCACTGGAGGGACTGAAAGCACATCAGAGTAGCAGGCAGGACCATTGACCACTGGAGGGACTGGAGGAACAGCACATCAGAGTAACAGGCAGCACCATTGGCCACTGGAGGGACTGAAAGCACATCAGAGTAGCAGGCAGGACCATTGACCACTGGAGGGACTGGAGGAACAGCACATCAGAGTAACAGGCAGCACCATTGGCCACTGGAGGGACTGAAAGCACATCAGAGTAGCAGGCAGGACCATTGACCACTGGAGGGACTGGAGGAACAGCACATCAGAGTAACAGGCCGCACAATTGCCCACTGGAGGGACTGAAGGAACAGCACATCAGAGTCCAGTCCCTCTCTGGGTCCCACTCAGAGAGCATTTCCATGCCACAAAAAAACATTTCTTTTGGCCTGTACTTTGTGATGTTTCAACGCTGGGATCTGAAATGCTCTTCAAGGGTAGCCTGCATCTGTTAGAACCTGCCTCTCAAACTGTTGCTTGTGCCTCTAAACCGGTAATGACTCGAAAGCTTCTCTCAATGTTATTTGAAGAAAGCCTAAATGAGATTACTGCACTTCAATGCTGATACTTCTGAAGAAGATTAATGCCTCAGCTTTATATTGCATTTGCATTTTCTATGCTCATTCCAGGAAAAGAATGCTTTAAGTAGTTATCATATCATTTGGGTGCCTATCAGCAAGGCATGCATCCTACTCTCAGCATTGGCTTCCTACATTAACACTGTTGCTAGACACTGCCAAGATTAACTACATAAGTGAAATATACTCATTAGCCTTAAAATAATCGTAACAGATCTACACCATAGCCTCAAATTGCTTTTCAAAGCCTGGTTTCTATTTTTATAATAGGTTTTCCTAACTTAAACTTCATTTATCATTGTGAAAAAAAATCATGTAAGTCATACACACATTTTTGTCTCCTGGTGACAGACATTGATTGAGAAAGGCACAACTGGTTTCAACCTCCAGTGAACAGCTGGAACCCTTAGATAAGGAAATCTCTGCACAAGGCCAAGCTTCCAACACTGTGGAAAAAAAATAATGATACAGTAGAAAGAGAAAGACAACAGAAGCCCCAAATGCTTACATGGGAGAACATAATAAACACAAGAAGGACATGGAACTGCTGGAGCAAGTCCAGAGGAGAGCCACAAAGATGCTCAGAGGGCTGCAGCAGCTCTGCTATGAGGACAGGCTGAGAGAGTTGGGGCTCTGCATCCTGGAGAAGAGAAGGCTTCGAGGAGACCTTAGAGTGGCTTTGCAGTATCTGAAGGGAGCCTACAGGAAGGCTGGGGAGGGACTATTGACAAGGTCTGGGAATGTCAGGATGAGGGGGAATGGGTTTAAGCTGGAAGAGGGGAGATTTAGACTGGATATTGGGAGGAAGTTCTTCACAGTGAGGGTGGTGAGACACTGGCACAGGTTGCCCAGGGAGGTTGTGGATGCTTCCTCCCTGGAGGTGTTTAAGGCCAGGCTGGATGAGGCCTTGAGCAGCCTGCTCTAGTGGGAGGTGTCCCTGCCTATGGCAGGGGGTTGGAGCTGGATGATCCTTGAGGTCCCTTTCAACCTAAACCATTCCATGATTCCACAATTTATAACCAATATTTGTAATGTAATTGCCGCATTCCTTTTTGTATCCTGTCACTGGAGTGCACCCACAGCTTCCTTTGGCATCACTGCACTTGGTCATGGGAAAACAAACCACAGCACAAGGGAAAATAACCTTCCTCTGTCCTGGCTTTGCTTTGTCTTGGTGGTATGATGCACACCTCTGGAGGAAATACTGGTAGAGATTTTTCAGGTTCCATTCTGAATATCATTTTCCATTCTGAACATCATCCTGGATGTTAGGAGGAAGTTCTTTACAGTGAGGGTGGTGAGACACTGGCACAGGTTGCCCAGGGAGGTTGTGGATGCTTCCTCCCTGGAGGTGTTTAAAGCCAGGCTGGATGAGGCCTTGAGCAGCCTGCTCTAGTGGGAGGTGTCCCTGCCTATGGCAGGGGGTTGGAGCTGGATGATCCTTGAGGTCCCTTCCAACCTAAACCATTCTATGATTCTATGACCATGCACTTTTCTGGATATAGTACAGATGAAAACACAGCTCTTGTACAAGCTTTAAACAAATGTTCCTTAAGGGGTTTTTATCTTGGTAGCTTTCAGGTAGCTTTCATATACCAAGACGAAGATTTCCAAAGATAAGTGTTTGACTTCTGGCACAATTTCAAAATCTAAAGATTGCTGTTAGTTATTGTGATGTAAGAAGAAGAAGAATGTTGATTGGCTACTGGAATGGGCTGCCCAGGGAGGTGGTGGAGTCGCCGTCCCTGGAGCTGTTCAAGGCAGGATTGGACGTGGCACTTGGTGCCATGGTCTAGCCTTGAGCTCTGTGGTAACAGGTTGGACTTGATGATCTATGAAGTCTCTTCCAACCTTGGTGATACTGTGAGAAGATCAGAGGAGAATGGCTGAAGGACAAACTCATGCTTTGATGTATGACAGGTCACCCTGCGTGACTCCTTCATGAGACCTGCGTGTTCTGAAAAGGCAGAGCCTGGCTCAATCCCTCTACCATTTTAGCAAGGATCTCAGGGTAGAACTGGAGTGCCTGAGTGTCATTTTAGCAGAAATACTTTAAGAGCAATTCAAACACATTTTTCTGCTCAGAAATCTTAGCACTGTGTTTAACAATCCTATTTAAAGACGTGCTTGCTATAAAACAGTAATTGAGACATCACATTGGGATGATATATTAAACAAGGGCAAATAAAGACTAGAACTTGAATAGAGATAATTATGGTTCAAAGTCACATTCTGGCTGATTCCTAGAGATGGCATAGGAAAGGCCAAGAAACCAGCTTGAAGTGACCACACACAGAATGGAATGGAACAGAACAGAATAGACTAGACTCTGTTGATATAGACAGAATCACAGAACTGTTTCTGATAGAAAAGACCTAGAATCATAGAAATCATACAATTAGCCAGGTTGGAAGGGACCTCCAAGCTCATCCAGTCCAACCTAGCACCCAGCCCTGGCCAATCAACCAGCCCATGGCACTAAGTGCCTCATCCAGGCTTTGCTTGAACACCTCCAGGGACGGTGACTCCACCACCTCCCTGGGCAGCCCATTCCAATGCCAATCACTCTCTCTGCCAACAACTTCCTTTTAACATCCAGCCTAGACCTCCCCTGGCACAGCTTGAGGCTGTGTCCCCTTGTTCTGTTGCTGGTTGCCTGGCAGAAGAGACCAACCCCACCTGGCTACAGCCTCCCTTAAGATAGCTGTAAACAGCAATGAGCTCTGCCCTGAGCCTCCTCTTCTCCAGGCTAAACCATCCCAGCTCCCTTTCTAATTAATTCCTTTCTAAATAATATCATGAAGAAAAAAAAAACCTCAGTGATGAAAGTGTAGAATGTAGAGGATTTCTTTGTGGATAAACTCCCTTTCCTCTTCTTGTAAGGGAAAAATTCAAGTGATGCAGGAAATGTTAAATGGCCTCTTTTAAGGAAAAAAAAAGGTACTTTCCTTATCTGACCACTGAATAACATTCCACATATCCATAATCTAGACTAGGTCACCAAAATCTTTCCTAAACAAGAGCCAGAGTACTGTAATCTGCCTTCTTGCTCCAGGATGCCACTCAAAAAGAAATCACCAAAGAAGCTGTTGTCCCTTCTATGCAGTGCTTGAAACTCTTGGCAGGCTAGGCAGGGGGGAAAGAAAATGTGTGCATGGTTCCCCTTCAATTAAGCACTCAGAGCAGACAAAGTGGGCATCAGCTTCCATAATTAAAGAAGAAAAAGGCAATTGGCTTTCAGGCCATAAACTCTTGCTGAAAGAGCAGTCAAGATATGGAAGCAGCAGGCAGAACTAAGGCCTAACAAAGCTTCTAAGTAGGAAGAAAAAGAGCAGAGGAACAAAGAGAAAAACATGCATGCAGATAACTTTAAAGAAAGAGATTTTCCTTTTGTTTCTTTATTTTACTCTAAGTCTTCATTCCTTTCCCCTCCAAATTCAATTTGTGTCGATTTTTAAGCAAGCATAATCACTTTTCAGAGCTCATAGATTGTGTCTTGTTCTAAAGCAAACCCAAAACCACCACATTAAGCTTTTGAGCTACACATTTCACCAACAATAAATCACACCTCTGATATTTTCAGTCAGTGATGCTCAGCCATAAGGCTAAACCTGTTCTGCTCACCCTGTGCCTCATGTCATCCTCCAAGTGCTTGTTTATTGGTACATGCTGAAGTAAGATAGATGCTGGTTCATAATGGTTGGTTGCAAGATAAGCTTGCTCCATTTGGCAGTAATAGAACATTAGAGTCAGGGCCTGCCTGTGGGATTGGAATAAGGATTTGGGACTCTATGAGTTTAACTGTTGAATGTCCTACATCTAGAAGTGTCCAGGAACACCCACACACATACAGCAGCAGCAGGTGAAAGTAGGTTACCACTTCTTTTACTGCAGGAAAAAACAAACCAACCCAACACACCAGAATCTTCTTTTCTTTGGGTTTCTCATGAAATAAGATGTTGGTTCAACACAAAGATGCTGAAGGGAATGGAACAGCTCTGTTATGAGAAGAGCCTGAGGGAGCTGGGGCTGTGCAGCTGGGAGAAGGGAAGACTGAGAGGTGACCTCAGCAATGGTTATCAACATATGCAGGGTGAGTGCCAGGAGGCTGGAGCCAGGCACTGCTGGGTGATGCCCAATGCCAGGGCAAGGGACAATGGGTGGAAGCTGAGGCAGAGGAAGTTTCATTTAAACATGAGGAGGAATTTTTTTCCCTGTGGGGGTGCCAGAACCTTGGAACAGGCTGCCCAGGAGGGTTGTTGAGTCTCCCTCTCTGGAGATATTCCAAACCCACCTGGATGTGTTCCTGTGTGATCAGCTCCAGGTGCTCCTGCTCTGACAGGGGAGTTGGACTGGATGAAATTTGGAGGTCCCTTCCAGCCTCTGCCATTCTGTGATACTGCAAATAGAAAAAGGACCAAGTGCTGTATGTACTGACTGGGTGAAAAAAAAAATTACAAGAACTCTCTAAACATTGTTTGAGGAGCCACAAGGAGCTGGAAAGAAGAAGAGAGGTTAAAGGCACATAGTCAGAATTGTTCTTTACCTGTTCAGAGATCTTTAAATAGAAAATGCCATCNCAGAGAGAGTGATTGGCATTGGAATGGGCTGCCCAGGGAGGTGGTGGAGTTACTGTTCCTGGAGGTGTTGAAGCAAAGCCTGGCTGGGGCACTTAGTGTCATGGTCTGCTTAATTGGCCAGGGCTGGGTGCTAGGTTGGACTGGATGATCTTGGAGGTCTCTTCCAACCTGGTTGGTTCTATGATTCTATGACACACCAGCAGACTCCTTGGGTCCAACACCTCATCCAGAAAATATCTCGAGCTCCTTGCTGCTTTTGTCCTGCACAGAGATTCAAAGGATGATATCAGAGCAAAAAGCCTGCACCAAGAAACTTATCCTTCATCTGCTATTCGTGATGCAACCAGAAGCATCTGCTCACACTGTCTGCCAGTATGCTCTGCAGACCTAGTAAAAATGTACAGCTGAAGAGACAGACTTAATTTCAAATGCATTAAATCATAGCCAGACTGCTACTTGGCATTATGAGAAAGAGCTTGCCCACTCCTCTTCTGTTTACATACCAAACTGCAGTTGTATTGCCTGTCATTACTTGGACTGAGTGACCTTGAGAGTTTGCAATTTGGTTTTGGGGTTTTTTTTTATCCTGTTTCTTTTTTTTCCTGGGGGTTCTGGGTAGGGAAATAGACTGCACACTGTGACACAGGGTAAGAGTTGCAGAGGATGAGTTCTCTGGATTGTTAAACCAGTGTGTCATGGTTGAGTTGTCCTTAGTGAGCTGAATTGCTGATTTGCAATATCACAGAACGTCAGGGGCTGGAAGGGACCACAAAAGCTCACCCAGTCCAACTCCCCTGCCAAAACAGAGTCACCTATACCAGACCACACAGGAATGCATCCAGGTGGGTTTTGAATATCCCCAGAGAGAGAGACTCCACAACCCCCCTGGGAAGCCTGTTCCAGTGTTTTGTCACCCTCACAGGGAAAAAAAATCCTCCCAATGTTTACATGAAACTTTCTCTGCCTCAGCTTCCACCCATTGCCCCTTGTCCTGCCATCAGGCATCACCCAACAGAGCCTGGCTCCAGCCTCCTGGCACTCACCCTTTACATGTTGGTAGCCATTGCTGAGGTCACCTCTCAGTCTCCTCTTCTCCAAGCAGCACAACCCCAGCCCCCTCAGTCTCTCCTCCTAATAGAGATGTCCCATTCCCTTCATCATCTTTGTGGCTCTCTCAAGCAGTTCTATGTCCTTCTTGAAGTGAGTGGCTCAGAACTGGACACAGGACTCCTTCAGAGACCTACAGATTGCACAGTACTCCAGTACAGACTTAGTCTTCTCCTTTCCAGCATACATCCAAAGAAGTGATGCTGCTCTCAGTGACACTTAGATGTCATTCCCATCAGCATTTTAACACCTGTCCAGTGTTCCAGTCCTCGCAAATATTGCATGACCACTGTGGCACTTCAGATGGAAGGATGAGCAAAGTTTCTTTGACATTAGCTCTCTGAGGAACAAGAGCACCTTACCTGTGAGGGCCACCTTCTGTCTTGCACCTAAGCCAGTCAGTCCTACACAAGTCCTCTTCCTGAAGTGAGCACAAGGCATGCACAACACTGCTGATAATGAACTTATAATAAATGCCTACAAGGATGTTGCCCTCTGCATTCCTTAATCACAGAAACATCCAGGTTAGAAAAGACCTTCAGGATCGCCAAACCAACCTAGAACCCTACTCAATAAGATTCACCTTAAACCGTAGACCTAAGCACCACATCCAAACCACCCTTAAACACATCCAGGGTGAGAATAGACTAGATCAGATGAGGCTGGAAGAGACCTCCAAGCTCATCCAGGCAGCAGCAACCTGGGAGGACCTGTCTGTGTTTACACTGAGACCTCTCCTCTTCTCAAATGGGAAAACACCTCAAGAATTCTAAAACACATTAGCTAAAGTGAAGACAAGGAAAGTTGTAGCAGTTTACCATGAGATCAAACAGCAGCAGAAGAAGGAGACACAGTCTCAAGTTGTGCCAGGGGAGGTCTAGGCTGGATGTTAGGAGGAAGTTGTTGGCAGAGAGAGTGATTGGCATTGGAATGGGATGGTGGCTGATGCTGTCAGGGGATGCACGCCCAGGGAGGTGGTGGAATTGCTGTCCCTGGAGGTGTTGAAGCCAAGCCTGGCTGGGGCACTTGGTGCCATGGTCTGGTTGACTGGACAGGGCTGGGTGACAGGTTGGACTGGATGAGCTTTGAGGTCGCTTCCAACCTGTTGTAGTGTGGTGCATTGTATTGTATTGTATTCTTTTCTATTCTAGTCCATTCCAACCGGGTTGATGCTATGATTCTATTAACTCAGTGCATGAGAACGATGGAAATGAGCAGCACTTGCTAAAGATGTGCAAACTGATGAGCAGTGAGAAGGAAGGATTAATGTGAAAGGATGTCTGCACTAAGAGCTGCAGCTTTCTACCTGTAGAAGTGGTTTCTTCTCTCTCACCTCCATGTGTGTTTGGTGGCAGATTGGGCAAGGCTGGCTCTGAAAAGCATTTCTATGTTATTTGTGCATTACCTGCAGGATCTGTTGAGTAGAAAGCAGTCTGATTTGAGTCTGTAATCCCTGGAGACATGCATTTAAATTCAAGCCAAAGGTTATTCCCTTGGCTTTAAAGTTTTCCATTTCTACCTCTGAAAGGGAAAAAAAAAACCCCAAAGTTCTGACAAATAAAATTTAGATCTAAAAGAATAAGAATTCAGTGAATATAGCACCACAGGGGTCCTCCTCACAGACTGAAAGATACTCAAATAACAGTTCTAGACCTGTTCTTTTTCTACCTGTTTGTCTTGTTTTCTTGCTGAAAAAGGTATTCTCTTTCAAAGGAGAATACCATGAAGGTGCTCAGAGGGCTGCAGCAGCTCTGCTATGAGGACAGGCTCAGAGAGTTGAGACACTGCAGCCTGGAAAAGAGAAGGCTTACAGGAGACCTTGGAGTAGCCTTCCAGTATCTGAAGGGAGCTAAAGAAAGGCTGAGGAGGGACTATTGACAAGGTCTGGTAATGACAGGATGAGGAGAAATGGGTTTAAACAGGCAGAGGGAAGATTGAAAGTGGATGTTAGGAAGAAGTTATTTGCAGTGAGGGTGGTGAGACACTGGCACAGGTTGCTCAGGGGAGGTTGTGGATGCTGCCTCCCTGGAGGTGTTCAAGGCCAGGTTGGATGAGGCCTTAGGTGACCTGTTCTAGTGGGAAGTGACCCTGCTTAAGGCAGGGGGTTGGAACTGGATAAGCTTTGAGATTCCTTCCAACCTAAACCATTCTCTGATTCTCTGAAAATGGAAATTCATAGAATCAACCAGGTTGGAAGAGACCTCCAAGCTCATCCAGTCCAACCTAGCACCCAGCCCTATCCAGTCACCTAGACCATGGCACTGAGTGCCTCATCCAGGCTTTAAGACAGATTTAAGAAATAAAATGGTTTGCATCAAGAAGAACCAAAAGCAAACATCCTACCTGATGAACCTAAGGGATGAAAAGAGTCCTGAAGGCATATTGCCTTCTGCTTGACCTTCAATTAGCCAATCATCTTTGATCCTCTGGAACTGCTTTGTTGAAAGAGATCCTTTTCCATAAGCAATACTAATAACACTGCATCACAGTCTATTTGCTGTTGTTTTTCTCAGTGGGAACAAAGGAGAAATCCTCTTTTCTCTCCCACCTTTCTTGCAGTCTTTAACAAAAACCAACAAAGTCAGGTCATCAATTTGCTACTCTTGACCTTCACATCCAGGAGGGAAGGAAATAAGGCTTCTGAGTTACTCACTTTTTATGTTAAACAATGCACTTTCCCATCTCCTGCAGAAAACAAATGACAATAGAAATGTGAAATATTGAGGCTGTTTATTGCAGTTTGTGAAGCTTAAGTTAGGAAGGGGAAAATTTAATATTTCAGGGAGCAGCAAAAGTGTCAGGTACTGGGTGGGAGGTTTGCTTCTGAAACTCGATCAGACATTTTGGAGTTACAATAAGTCTGTTACAAGACTTCAGAACCTTAAGGTGTTTTCAGAAGCTGACTTTCCCCCTGCTCATTTTTGTCTTTCGTCTGTAGCTTCAAGTTCCCCACAAACAGCATCACCTCCACCCTTTCCCCTGACAGCATCAGCCACTAAGTTCAGCATTGCCATCAGAGCTGCAATGCTCAGATCCATGCTTGCAGCTGGTTGAGGACAGAAAGTCTCATTGAATGGGTTTCAAAGGTTGCCAACAGAGTCAAATGTCTTGAGGGAGGATTTCCCGCTTGTGCCAATCCATGTTTCCTAGTCCCATTCCCATTGTTGCTCGACAGGGAAGGCAGAGACAGACATTAAACTCTGTTGTCAAAGACAGAATCACAGAACTGTTTCTGTTAGAAACCACCACTGGGTCCAACTCTCAACCTAACACCATCATGGCCATTAAATCATCACAGTCTCACAGTATCACCAAGGTTGGAAGAGACCTCACAGATCATCAAGTCCAACCCTTTACCACAGAGCTCAAGGCTAGACCATGGCACCAAGTGNACACAGTACTCAAGGTGTGGTCTAACCAGTGCAGAGTACAGGGGCAGAATGACCTCCCTGCTCCTGCTGGCCACACCATTCCTGATGCAGGCCAGGATGCCACTGGCTCTCTTGGCCACCTGGGCACACTGCTGGCTCATGTTCAGGCAGGTATCCATCATCACTTCTAGAGACAGTAACTCCACCATCTCACTGGGCAACCCATTCCAAAGCCTGACCACTCTGGCAGGAAAAAGGTAATTTTCCTAATATCCAAACTAAACATAGAATGGTTTAGGTTAGAAGGGACCTCAAAGATCATCCAGTTCAAAAGCCCCTGCCTTAAGCAGAGACACCTCCCACTAGAACAGGTCACTCAAGGCCTCATCTAATTTAATCTTGAACATCTCCAGGGACGGAGCATCCACAGTCTCCCTGGGCAACCTGTGCCAGTGTCTCACCACCCTCACTGCAAACAACTTCTTCCTAACATCCACTTTCAGTCTCCCCTCTGCCAGTTGAAACCCATTCCTCATCATCCTGTCATTACAAGACCTTGTCAATAGTCTTTTCTCAGCCTTTCTTTAGCCCCCTTCAGATACTGGAAGGCCACTCCAAGGTCTCCTGGAAGCCTTCTCTTTTCCAGGCTGCAGTGTCTCAACTCTCTCAGCCTGTCCTCATAGCAGAGCTGCTGTGGCCCTCTGAGCATCTTCATGGCCCTCCTCTGGACTCACTCCAACATCCCCTGGCACAATTTCAGGCCATTTCCCTATTCTGGAGACAGTTCATGTCAGAGATGTGAGCAAGGTGTAGAGGCACCCCACAAACATTCCCTGCTCCTGCCCTGGACTCTACCCGCTGGTGCTCCTGGTGTCTCAGGATAATCTTGCATCTGCTTCTGGGAAACAGCTGCAAGAATCCTGCCTCTGCAGGTTTAAACACAGCTCACAGAAGGTTCCACCTCAACATGAGGAGAAACTTCTTTGCAGTGAGGGTAATAGAGCACTGGAGCAGGCTGCCCAGAGAGGTTGTGGAGTCTCCTTCTCTGGAGACTTTCCAAACCCACCTGGATGCAGTCCTGTGGGAATCACTCCAGAGGATCCTGCTTTTGGCAAGGAGGTTGGACTCAATCTCTGGAGNCTTTCCAAACCCACCTGGATGCAGTCCTGTGGAAATCACTTACAACCTCTAACATTCTGTGAGTCAGAAGCAGGTTTAAATACAGCTCGAACTCTGCTCCTTGGCTCCTCCCTGTGCTCTGCTGTAGGTCCACCTCTACGCTGCTGGTCCTGGCTTGACCTCTTCTCTATCAGCCCTGGTCTTGCAAAGAGATTCGAGGGCCGGGCAGATGATGTTCACCAGTGCTTGGGCTACAACGAGAAGCAGACTCAGCAGCAGAGGGCAGCACACTCAATGCTGAGGACGTGAGGAGACCTCCTCTGGCCTCAGAAGAGCAGGAAAATCCTGAGCAGCACTTCAAAAGCCCTGCTCCATCATCTCACTCTCTGGAGCTTGCACTAGGCAGCACCAAACCACCAGCAGAAACAGGCAGAGTACAGCTGAGCTATGCAAGACTTCCAACTTGCATAGCTCTATCATTTGTGGTATGTTGGCAAACAATAACTCAGGGTGGTACAATAATCCTGGGTGATAAACCAAGACTGTTGCAGAGTGGGTAAAAATAGGTGATGGGAAGGAGAAAAATAAAGCTGAGATGAAGACCTGACTTAAGCTCTGTTACCCTACTCTGGATATGTTCCAGTACCTCAGCATCTCGTTGAACATCTTCCTTGTGAGGAGAGCCTGAGGCAGCTGGGGCTTTTTAGCTTGGAGAGGAGGAGAATGGGAGGTGACCTCATTAATGTCTACAACTATGTAAGAGATGAGTGCCAGGAGGACGAAGCCAGGCTCTGCTCAGTGACAGAACAAGGAGCAATGTGTGGAAGTTGAAGCATAGGAGGTTCCATGTGAACCTGAGGAAGAATTTTTTCCTTATGAGGGTGACAGAGCACTAGGAACAGGCTGCCCAGGGAGGTTGTGGAGTTTCCTTCTCTGGAGATGTTCAAGAACCATCTGGATACATTCCAGTGTCAGCTGCTCTGGGTGATCCTGCTTTGGCAGGGGACAGACTGCCCAGGGAAGCTGTGGAGTCTCCCTCTCTGAAGATGTTCAAGACCCGTCTGGATGCATTCCAGTGTGAGCTGCTCTGGGTGATGCTGCTTTGACAGGGGACAGACTGCCCAGGGAAGCTGTGGAGTCTCCCTCTCTGGAAATATTCAAGAACCATCTGGATGTGTTCCAGTGTGATCTGCTCTGGGTGATCCTGCTCTGGCAGGGGGGCTGGAGCAGATGATCTTTTAAGGTCACTTCGAGCCCCTGGCGTTCTATGATATCAGATGACTGAGCTGCTTGTTTCTTTGCTTTTTGTGTTTTGTGCTGGAAGGATACAGAGCCCAGCACATTTCTTTCAAGCCTGATGGCATTTTTAGCTGTGCTGGGTTTATATTTACGTTGCAAAACATATACACAGTTAAAATTAAGGTACCATCAGTATCATCGATAATCAAGACTCAGGAAATGAAAACCTGTTTCCACTAATTGAACTTAGCCAAGCTGTACATCCCATCCTTTAATCACTGCTATTAGTGCTGCTTAGCTATTGACAGGGTACAAAAGGCAACCTACACTTTACAAGAAATGGGAATTTCTTCCATGCAGAGCAAAGCAAATGGAAATAGGTTATGCAGTAGAAATCTAACACACACACACACACCCGCCAAAAAAAAAAGCCATTAAAATAACAATAAAACAAAGTAATCTATTTGTGCAAAGCAGCTGAGTTGGTGTTACCATGAGAACATTCACTTTCTCATTTTCTGACTTCAGACTGTCAAAGAAAAAATTACTTTTATTACAAAAACTAATCCAGAAGTTATGAGCTCTCTGCCGATTTTATTTGTTTCTCTTCTGCAATGCAGGCAAGCTGCTGGCCCCCAGCTTCTGCTCAGACAGCATGGGGAGACAGATATTGGCAGTGTGAGTGCTGAGACACTGGCACAGGTTGCCCAGGGAAGCTGTGGCTGCTCCCTCCCTGGAGGTGTTCAAGGACAGGTTGGATGATGCCTTGAGCAACCTGTTCTAGTGGGAGGTGTCCCCGACTATGGCAGGGGGTTGGAGCTGGATGAGCTTCAAGGTCTCCTCCAACCTAAACCATTCTATGATTCTGGAGTTTGATGCAAACAGGACACCCATTTAGAATAGAATAGAATCAACCAGGTTGGAAGAGACCTCCAAGATCATCCAGCCCAACCTAGCACCCAGCCCTGGCCAATCAACCAGACCATGGCACTAAGTGCCTCATTCAGGCTTTTCTTGAACACCTCCAGGGACAGCGACTCCACCACCTCCCTGGGCAGCCCATTCCAATGCCAATCACTCTCTCTGCCAACAACTTCTTCCTAACATCCAGCCTAGACCTCCCCTGGCACAACTTGAGACTGTGTCCCCTTGTTCTGTTGCTGCTTGTCTGGGAGAAGAGACATTTCAGGATGTCCTTGCAGCTGCCAGTAAGATCTAACAATACAAATTTTCAAACCTGATTCCTTAAGTTTGGAGATTCTCCATAGTATAAATTCATTGATATTTCATTGGAACTGGATGATCTCAGTTCAAGAGAGATGTTGAGGTGCTGGAAGGTGTCCAGAGAGGGGCAACAAAGCTGGTGAGTGGCCTGAAGCACAGTCCTGTCAGGAGAGGCTGAGGGAGCTGGGGGTGTGCAGCCTGCAGAAGAGGAGACTCAGGGCAGAGCTCATTGCTGTCTACAACTACCCAAAAGGAGGATATAGCCAGATGGGGTCGGTCTCTTCTGCCAGCAACCAGCAACAGAACAAGGGGACACAGTCTCAAATTGTGGTGGGGGAGGTCTAGGCTGGATGTTAGGAGGAAGTTGTTGGCAGAGAGAGTGATTGGCATTGGAATGGGCTGCCCAGGGAGGTGGTGGAGTCACTGTCCTTGGAGGTGTTCAAGAAAAGACTGAATGGGGCACTTAGTGCCATGGTCTGGTTGATCGTTTGGCCCAGATGAGTTTGGAGGTCTCTTCCAACATGGTTGATTCTACGATTCTATGAAAACAGAAGAGAATAACAATGCTGCGCAGTCATTCAAAGGAACATGTGGAGAAGAGATGTCTGAAGCTGATGCTTCTTTAGTTTTTTAAGCTTAGAGTGTACCACCAGACCAAAACTGGATGAGGCACTTAGTGCCATGGTCTAGTTGATTGGACAGGGCTGGGAGCTAGGTTGGACTGCATGAGCTTAGGGGTCTCTTCCAACTTGGTTGATTCCATGTTCCCTTACAACCTAAACCTTTCTATGATTCTATATGCACATGCAATCCAGATAGCCAACCGTGTGCTGGGCTGCATCAAGAGCCATGTGGCCAGCAGGGCAAGGGAGGGGATTCTGCCCCTTTACTCTGCTCTCCTCAGACCCCACCTAGAGTACTGTGTGCAGTTCTGGAGCTCCCAACACAAGAGGGACATGGAACTGCTGGAGCGGGTCCAAAGGAGAGCCACGAAGATGATCAGAGGGCTGCAGCAGCTCTGCTATGAGGACAGGCTGAGAGAGTTGGGGCTCTGCAGCCTGGAGAAGAGAAGGCTTCGAGGAGACCTTAGAGTGGCCTTCCAGTATCTGAAGGGAGCCTACAGGAAGGCTGGGGAGGGACTATTGACAAGGTCTGGTAATGTCAGGACAAGGGGGAATGGGTTTGAACTGGGAGAGGGGAGATTTAGACTGGATGTTAGGAGGAAGTTCTTTACAGTGAGGGTGGTAAGACACTGGCACAGGTTGCCCAGGGAGGTTGTGGATGCTTCCTCCCCGGAGGTGTTTAAGGCCAGGCTGGATGAGGCCTTGAGCAGCCTGCTCTAGTGGGAGGTGTCCCTGCCTATGGCAGGGGGTTGGAGCTGGATGATCCTTGAGGTCCCTTCCAACCTAAACCATTCTACGATTCTATATTGCCTCAGCTTTTCTAAACAACTCAAGATGGGGATTGCAAGCAAAGAGAAAACACCCATTTGATCATACCTTTAGAAAACCAGTGTCAAGTGCTGTGCTCCTTCCAAAAGGATCTGAAGGAGAAAAAGGAGATTTCTTCTTCAGTTTCAGCTCCTACCGTGTCACTGAAAGGCAGAAGCGATTGAAAAGCAAGTTATACGATCAGCCTCCGAGTTCCACCGCGATTCTGCTCATTCGTTACATGAAATGGTCTATGAATCACTGTGGTACAGCCAGCCTGGGACAGTTCAATGACTGAGGAATAGGCAGCAGTGAAAGGCAGTCTGCCTACTTATTTATGTCCCACTTATCATAACGGCATACATTTGCCTTGGCATTGTAACTTACTGTGAGTGATGCCCTCTTCTTAGACCGCACGGCAAGGAAGCATTAAAGGTTACAATTCACGTTAGTGTTTGGGGCTTTTTAAAGCCAGTTTCCAAGCTTAAACAGGTTTCTACAGTCAATACTACCTGCTCTGCCAGCCTGCTTACTGCCTTCATTAATCACTTGCTGAACCCTTAGTTTTGCTGAAATTTAACTTGGGGGTGGAGAGGTTAAACACTTTGTTCCCACTAGGGGACATACGCTCAAGTTGCACCTCGTGTTAAGAAGGTGACCACAGAGAAGATGATGTCTCTGTGTGTGTGTGTGCATAAGCACATGCAGGCCAGAACAAGGACTAGACACAGATATCTCCATTATAAAGAGCTACAGACACAGATACACTGTCAGCATTAGAGCTCCTCAGGGTGCTGTTAGCCAACTAAAACAGTCAGGCAGCAGCAACCTGGGAGGACCTATTTGTGTTTACACTGAGACCTCTCCTCAAATGGGAAAACATCTCAAGAATTCTAAAACACATTAGCTAAAGTAAAGGCAAGGAAAGTTGTAGCAGTTTACCATGAGATCAACCAGCAGCAGCAGAAGGGGACACAGCCTCAAGTTGTGCCAGGGGAGGTCTAGGCTGGATGTTAGGAGGAAGTTGTTGGCAGAGAGAGTGATTGGCATTGGAATGGGCTGCCCAGGGAGGTGGTGGAGTTGCTGTCCCTGGAGGTGTTGAAGCCAAGCCTGGCTGGGGCACTTGGTGCCATGGTCTGCTTGATTGGCCAGGACTGGGTGCTAGGTTGGACTGGATGAGCTTGGAGGTCTCTTCCAACCTGGTTGAATTCTATGATTCTATGAAAACTAAGCTTTTGGTGAAAGGGAGAGATCTCTAGCACCCACTTCTAAAGTGGTGGCAGGCAGTGGTACCAGAGATGCCACTATAGGAAAAGAGCTCCAGCACAAAACCTACAAAATGTCTCAATCAGTATTTGCAACTTTGCAAGGCTCCAAAGTGAAATGAAGCACAAAATCAGATTAGTAGAAGATATTTCATTAGGGGCAGTGGCTCAAGGAACTAATTGCTCTTATGATTTTTTTCACAGGGCATAGGAAGAAGAGAAATGGCTTTTCTGGGTAAGAATCATTGAATGGTTTAGGTTGAAAGGAATCTCAAAGCCCATCCAATTCCAACCCCCTGCCATAGGCAGGGACACCTCCCACTAGAACAGGTCACTCAAGACCCCATCCAACCTGGCCTTGAACACCTCCAGGGAGGGAGCAGCCACCACCTCTCTGGGCAACCTGTGCCAGTGTCTCACCCTGTGTTTATCAGCTGCTGACAAAACAGAAGTAAAAGGCAAAATGGTGCTACTGTAAACAACTTTGTATTCCTCCTGTATGCACTGCAAGGAAATAAATTCTGTCATGCTCTTGTCTTCGTAATGGTTTTTCATTAAACATTAAGAAAGGCTATTACCAGCCCAGATTGTCTTGGTTTTTTTCCCCCCCCACCTTTCTTACCAAAAAGAAAAGAAGCAGAATAAAAAAATCCAAGGCTCCACTCCCATGTACACAGCTTAATAACATCCTTGTGGGCATTGAATGGGGACTGCTGCTGGCACTGGCATAGATAGAATCATAGAATCATTCGGGGCTGGAAGGGACCACGAGGGTCAGCCAGTTCCAACCCCCCTGCCATGCCCTGGGACACCCTACCCTAGAGCAGGCTGCCCACAGCCTCAGCCAGCCTGGCCTTTAACAGCTTCAGGGATGGGACTTCAACCACCTCCCAGGGCAACCCATTCCAGGCTCTCACCATTCTCATGCTCAACAACTTCCTCCTCACATCCAGGATGAATCTCCTCACATCCACTCTGAACCTACCCACCTCCAGCTTTGCTCCATTCCCCACAGTCCTGTCACTCCCTGAGAGCCTAACAAGTCCCTCCCCAGCTTCTTTGTAGCCCACTTCAGATCCTGCAAGGCCACAAGCTTGTCACCTGGGAGCCTCCCCTTCTCCAGACTGAACAGGGTATAGATGGCTAAGGGGAAATCAATAGCTAAATCAAAACAGAATAAAGAAAAGTTGCAGATCTACACCTAAGAAATACTTCAGAAGTACAAGAATCTTATGTTCTACAGGAGAAGAGAAATGTTATAGGAGTTATTATCACAAGAAAACTGGGGAGGGACTTTTTAGGCTGTCAGGTAGTGATAGGACTAGGGGGAATGGAACAAAGCTAGGAATGGGTTGACTGAGACTGGATGTTAAGAAGAAGTTCTTCAGCATGAGGGTGGTGAGAGCCTGGAAAGGGCTGCCCAGGGAGGTGGTGGAAGCTTCATCCCTGGAGGTGTTTAAGGCCAGGCTGGATGAGGTTCTGGACAATGTGATCTAGTGTGAAGTGTCCCTGCCTATGGCAGGGGGTTGGAACTAGATGATCCTTGTGGTCCCTTCCAACCCTGATGCTATGACTTTATGATTTTTATTTAGTCCCTTCTTGTTTCTAACTTACCCAGAAAGCTTAGACCAGATGATCCTGAAGGTCCTTCCAATCTAGCATTCCATAATACGAGACATAGGAAGTTCCGTGTGAACATGAGGAGGAATTTTTTCCCTGTGAAGGTAACAGAACACTGGAACAGGCTGCCCAGGGGGTCTGTGGAGTCTTCCTCTCTGGACATATTCAAGACCTGTCTGGACACATTCCTGTATGATCTTCTCTATGTGATCCTGCTCTGGCAGGATGAGCTTTTGAGGTCCCTTCCAACTCCTGGCATTGTGTGACTGTGTGATTTTATGACTCTATTGTCTGAGCACCCATGTGGATCACACAGATTGTAAAAGTTGTCAGAAAGGTAATGAAGCATGCAAGGGGAAGTTAACATTTCCGCACTTAAGGTTTGTGAACGCTGAAAAACAGCAAAGCCCAAGGAAGATTTCAGTGAGTCAATCTAATATGGAACTTCTCACATTCTGGGGTTTTTTTCCACTTCCTTAAGAGCTAGGGGAAAAAAAACAACCTCTCTATATATGAAAACACACACATTTTATAAATATACTTTATAAATATATATATATTATATATATATACACACTATATATATACATATACACACACTATATATATATACACACTATATATATACACACACACAATATATATATACACACACAGACAATATATATATACACACACAGACAATATATATATACACACACAGACAATATATATATACACACACAGACAATATATATATACACACACAGACAGAAGAATATCCCCATCATTTACAACACCTTCACTTACATGCATTTGGAGGCTTCAGCTACAACTCTACTTCTTCTATCTATCAAAAAAATCTCATAGGNGGATGAGCTTTTGAGGTCCCTTCCAACTCCTGGCATTGTGTGACTGTGTGATTTTATGACTCTATTGTCTGAGCACCCATGTGGATCACACAGATTGTAAAAGTTGTCAGAAAGGTAATGAAGCATGCAAGGGGAAGTTAACATTTCCGCACTTAAGGTTTGTGAACGCTGAAAAACAGCAAAGCCCAAGGAAGATTTCAGTGAGTCAATCTAATATGGAACTTCTCACATTCTGGGGTTTTTTTCCACTTCCTTAAGAGCTAGGGGAAAAAAAACAACCTCTCTATATATGAAAACACACACATTTTATAAATATACTTTATAAATATATATATATTATATATATATACACACTATATATATACATATACACACACTATATATATATACACACTATATATATACACACACACAATATATATATACACACACAGACAATATATATATACACACACAGACAATATATATATACACACACAGACAATATATATATACACACACAGACAATATATATATACACACACAGACAATATATATATACACACACAGACAATATATATATACACACACAGACAATATATATATACACACACAGACAATATATATATACACACACAGACAATATATATATACACACACAGACAATATATATATACACACACAGACAATATATATATACACACACAGACAATATATATATACACACACAGACAATATATATATACACACACAGACAATATATATATACACACACAGACAGAAGAATATCCCCATCATTTACAACACCTTCACTTACATGCATTTGGAGGCTTCAGCTACAACTCTACTTCTTCTATCTATCAAAAAAATCTCATAGGCAGCAGAGAAGGAAGAAGAGAAGGCTCCAGAAAGACCTTACAGCAGCCTTCCAGTACGTGAAGGGGGCCTACAAGAAAGCTTAGAATGGAATTTCTACCAAGGCTTGTAGTGATAAGATGAGGGAAAATGAAGCTGGAAGAGGAGAGATTTAGACTGGAGATTAGGAAGAAATTCTTTCCAGGGAGAGTGGAGAGACATTGGCACAGGTTGCCCAGGGAGGTTGTGGATGTCCCCTCCCTGGAGCTGTTTGAGGCCAGGTTGAATGAGACCTTGAGCAACATGTTTGAACAGAAGGTGTCCCTGCCCATGACAGGGGACTTGGAGCTGGATGATCTTCAAGGTTCCTTCCAACCCAAACCATTCTATGAATCTATGAATTCAAACTTCCAAATGAAGACCAATATTGCCTGCCAAGAAAACCAGCCTCCACAAAATTCACAGATCACAGGCTCACAGGATGGTAGGAGTTGGAAGGGACCCAAGGAGATCATCAAGTCCAACCCCCCTGCCAAAGCAGGACAATCCTATCTAACACAGATCACAGAGGAACACATCCAGACAGGCCTTCAAAGTCACCAGAGAAGGAGACCACACAACCTCTCAGGGCAGCCTGTTCCAGATGCACAGAACTTTTGAGAAAACAGAGGATAAACCTCAGCTAGCAAAGAACCTTTTAAAGAAATTGTTAATTCTATTTGGTTGCACAATTTTAAAGGCTGCTGCGAAATATTATTCTCCTCTCTTTAGTGCCTCATATTACTTCAAGATGTGAAGGGAAATTTGCTTAATGCGAGAGCACAACAGGTAACACACACGGCGCTGTAGCGGGGAACGCGCACGGCGCAGTAACGGCGAACGCGCACGGCGCCGTAACGGGGAACGCGCACGGCACGGGAACGGCGAACGCGCACGGCACTAACGGGGAACGCGCACGGCGCGGTAACGGGGAACGCGCACGGCGAGGTAACGGCGAACGCGCAGGGCGCGGTAACGGCGAACGCGCACGGCACCGTAACGGCGAACGCGCACGGCACGGTAACGGCGAACGCGCACGGCACCGTAACGGGGAACGCGCACGGCACCGTAACGGCGAACGCGCACGGCACCGTAACGGGGAACGCGCACGGCACCGTAACGGCGAACGCGCACGGCACCGTAACGGGGAACGCGCACGGCACCGTAACGGGGAACGCGCACGGCACCGTAACGGGGAACGCGCACGGCACCGTAACGGGGAACGCGCACGGCACCGTAACGGGGAACGCGCACGGCACCGTAACGGGGAACGCGCACGGCACCGTAACGGGGAACGCGCACGGCGCCGTAACGGGGAACGCGCACGGCGCCGTAACGGGGAACGCGCACGGCACGGTAACGGGGAACGCACACGGCACTGTAACGGCGAACGCGCACGGCACCGTAACGGGGAACGCGCACGGCACCGTAACTGGGAACACGCACGGCACGGTAACAGGGAACGCACACAGCACTGTTTTGTCCTCAGACAACAAGAGAATACATGGCCCGCATCAGCAGTGCCTCATTACAGTCCATGTGCCGTAAGCCAGGGTGCACCTACAAATGGGGTCACTAACCCATGGGATACTCGGACTGCTGCAGGTAAATCACAACCTGGATGCAGGCTAAACAACCCCAGCTCCCTCAGCCTCTCCTCATAGGGTTTGTGTTCCAGTCCCTTCACCATCCTTGTTGCCCTTCTCTGGACACCTTCCAGCACCTCAACATCTCTCTTGAATAGAGGAGCCCAGAACTGGACACAGTACTCAAGGTGTGGGCTGACCAGTGCTGAGTACAGGGGTAGAAGAACCTCCCTCGTCCTACTGGCCACACTGTTCCTGAGGCAGGGCTGGAAATAAACATGAGAGGAGTGGGCAGGAGGAATGGATATGGGCCTAATGTGCCAGCAGAAGGGGATATATAGTGACTTCTTCACTCTAAAAAGCAAAGAAGGGGAAAAAGCCCTGTGGAACATGGCTCATTTCCTCAGAAGGCTCACTTTCTTCTTTCTTTCTTAATTCTTATGTCTCCCAGTTCCAACATTTCTGTTGGTAGCAATCCTGCCATAAAAAAAATCTGGGAGCAAAAATACATGGTGAATTTGGAAATCACCTGGAAGAAGAGATTTTCTCCCCATAAAATATTAATAACTGATCTAACCTTAGGTTAAATGTTTCTTAACAACAGCCAACACTTGAGACATGGTAGTCAGGGGACTGCCAGGGAATGTCATCAAACTAAGCACTTGAAAGGTAGACATTCCCTTTAAGTCATAGAAGGGTTTAGGTTGGAAGGGACCTCAAGG
>WAAF01002999.1:0-38029 GCA_013400475.1 Tricholaema leucomelas | reverse complement strand
ACCCAGACCCCCAGGTCCTTTTCCTCAGGGCTGCTCTCAGCCATTCACCACCCAGCCTGTATCTGTGCCTGGGATTGCACCGACCCAGGTACAGGACCTCACTCTTGTCCTTGTTAAATGTCATGAGGTTGGCCTGGGCAAACCTCTCCAGCCTGTCCAGGTCCCTCTGGATGGCATCCCTGCCCTCCAGCAAGTCAACTGTGCCACACAGCTTGGTGTCATCTGCAAACTTGCTGAGGGTGCACTCAATTCCTCTGTCTATGTCACTGACAAAGATGTTAAAGTCATGACATTTGAATTAAATTATTAAAGAAACAATACTTTCCCTGCATTGTTGCCTGTAAGCTTTATGACAATAAGCAATGAGGCTTCTTTTATGGCACAAAGCAAGTCTCAGAACGAGATCTTCCTTAAACAGAGAGAAGTGTATTAACTAAGGTGTCCTGGGTAAACCCTTCCAGCTAATGCAGCTTTCACAGCTAATGCCACGTTTTAATTCTTACCAGTGGCTGGAGAAGTTATTTATAAGCACAGCATGGAAGCCTATGCTCATGCTTCTTTGACTGCACAGGACATTCAAGGAAAAGGAGAGAAAGAGAGAGAGCAGAAAATTAACAATTGCAAATCTCACAGCAGCCTATGTTTTCAAGAAGAGAAAAGACAAAGAGGTGGACATGCCATGATAAATAAAAGATGTGCTCTGCCATTTCCCAGTTTGAGTAGGCAATTTGATTTCTCTCTCTCTCACAGAAGAGACAAGCTGGAGTGTTTTGGTTTTGAAAACTGGCACATCACTTAGAAAATGGTATGTGAGTGTGTGTATGTAATTGTGTTCAGTTTGGGGCTCCCCAGTTGAAGAGGGACAGGGATCTGCTGGAGAGGGTCCAGCAGACGGCTACAAGGATGATGAGGGGACTGGAGAGCTTATGAGGAGAGGCTGAGGGACCTGGGGCTGCTTAGTCTGGAGAAGAGAAGACTTAGAGGGGATTTGATCAATGTTTGTAAGTATCTGAAGGCTGCCAGGAGCAGGGGGACAGGCTCTGCTCACTGCTCCCTGGCACAGAACAAGGAGCAATGGGTGTAGGTTGCAGCAAGAGGTTCTGCCTCAACACAAGGAGGAACTTCTTTACTGTAAGGGTCCTGGAGCAGTGCCACAGGCTGCCCAGAGAGGTTGTGAGGTCTCCTTCTCTGGAACCTTTCAAGGCCTGTCTGGATGTGTTCTTCTGTGATCTGTGTTAGATAGGATTGTCCTGCTGTGGCAGGGGGGTTGGACTGGATGATCTCCTTGGGTCCATTCCAACCCCTGACATCCTGTGATAATTGTCTATTAGTATTCCAATTCATGCTAAAACATGAGAAGCTCTTCCTTGCTTTTCCTCTGTCAAGTGTGACTTTCCTTGTGACAGAGACAAATTTGTCCAAACTCCCCTCTTTCCAACTCCTTCCTGTCAACACAGTTTAAGTTAAGCAAAACCAGTGAGAAAAGGAAGAGGAGAAGTGTTCTGTTATGAAGTGTCAGTGCCCATGTTACAAATTCACAGGTATCAAAATACACGAAGGGGACTGACAAATTCTAGATGAGATCAGGCAGTGACCAATCCATACTCCCACCAGGAGGAAAAACAATAATCAATCCCAGCTCTCTTTTAAAATGCTACATTACAAACACATTTCTGCAGTGCCTTATTCTCAGCACTGCATCTTTTTATCTTTCAGTACTGCCTTGGCCTGATTTCTGAAGACATTAGGCTGAAGGGGATGGTGTGGGTTGGTTTTTTATTTAGGTAGAGTGATTCTTTTAACTTGTTGGCCAGATTCCACTGAAACTGGGAATGGGGTAGTGAGCTCAAGCTTAAACCTATTAGTAGTAGTTGGATGATTTTAATGTCTTACTGTGGTAAGCACAGTGAGCACACATCAGAATCACAGGGTGGTTCCATTTGAAAGAGTCTTCTAAGATCATTGAGTCCAACCATTAACCTAACACCACTGTGCTTCTTAAGCCATGTCTTAAGTGCCATGGCCACAGGTTTCTTGAACACCTCCAGAGTTGGTGTGGTGGATTGGGTATCCCCCCCCACACACTTTTAGAAATCACCCAGACTAGACTCAGCCAGCTCTGGAAATTTGAATGAAGCTTATATTTACAGCTGGCACAAGTTACAAGCAGATATTTACAGTATATACAGTTATAGACAGAAATACACAAGGTAAAAAGGTAATACAGACACAACTCCCCTCCCAGAAACCTGAGTCCCCAGGAGGGGCTCTCAACCACCCCTCACCTTCCCCTACCCCTCTCAACCTTACCCCAGTCCTAAGGAAGAATGGAGGTTCGGCCAAGAGGATTAAAAAGTAAGGTGAAGCAGCCAAGCAAAGGGAGGGTGAGGCTAGAAAGCAAGATGGAGTTCAGCCAGCAGCCTCAGCTCCCCAGCAGGAAAAAGCAGAAGAGAACAGCCCAGCACGCAGTGCAGAGCAAAGTGACCTTATCTAATGTTTTGCTTTTCCTTGCTACCCATCTCAGCAAGACTGTGAGGGAAGTAGACACCATTGTTTTCATTTCTCAGCCTATGATCTAGTTCTTCTCACCAAAACATGCTAGCTAGGCTCAAACTAGCACAGTTGGTGACTCCACCACCTCCCTGGGCAGCCTGTTCCAATCCTTGACCGCTCTTGCAGCAAAGATTTTTTTTTCCCTGTCTCCAACCTAATCCTCCCCTGACACAATTTCAGGCCATTTCCGCTCATTCTATTACCTGATGCCCATCTCACTGCAGTTTCCTTTCAGGGAGTTGTGGAGAGCAATGAGGTCTCTCTTCAGCATTTTATTCTCCAAACAACCCCAGTTGCCTCAGACATTCCTCACTAGCCCTGCTCTCCAGATTCTCCACCAGCTTTGTTGCCCTTCTCTGGAGATGTTCAAGAAAAGCCTGGATGAGGCATTTAGAGCCATGGGCCAGTTGACTGAATAGGGCTGGGTGCTAGGTTGGACTGGATGATCTTGGAGGTCTCTTCCAACCTGGTTGATTCTATTCTAAATTTGTGTAGAATGAGGCCAACAATGTGACTAATTGTGGATTCAGGACCCAATTTTTGAGGAAACAGGGTTTGTTGTAAAACAGTTTAAAAGAATAATAGAGAACACATATAAATAGAAGCATTACCTCAGTGATTAATCTCCTCTTCAGCTTCCTCCTCCTCACAGCTACACAACACACTTAAATGATGACAGGAGTTATTCATGCTTTTAGTATAGCACATAATAATATCACCACACCAGCAGTCTGCTCAAGTTCAAGAGATTTAATTCATGGCACAGCTAAATAAAAGAACTTTGCTTATGAAAATAGCATTAGCAAGCACACTACCCAACTATGAATCATGGCTTACAGATTTGAAATAGATTCCCCAGAGCAGCAATGTGAGGATGGAAAAAAAAAACCACACCCAACTGTCACCATGAAAAGTAGCAGCTTTCATATGCCACTAAAAAAGGTAAAGTCAGAAAACTGTAACATTTATCCTCTTAAGGCAAAATGAACACAGTATGAGTACACTTACCCTTCCTTGGACAACCCATTCCTTTTTCTTTATATGGCTAAGTCTAAACTCTAAGTCTTCAGTTCTGGAGCCTCTGTTACAAGAAGGATGTGGAGATGCTGGAGCGTGTCCAGAGCAGGGCCAGGAGGATGGTCAGAGGGCTGCAGCAGCTCTGTATCACAGTCTCACAGTATTACCAAGGTTGGAAGAGACCTCATAGATCATCAAGTCCAAGCCGTTACCACAGAGCTCAAGGCTAGACCATGGCACCAAGTGCCACGTCTGCTATAAGTACAGACTGAAAGAGTTGGGGCTGTGCAGGCTGGAGCAGAGGAGGCTCCCAGGTGACCTTCTTGGGGCCTTACAGTATCTGAAGGGGGCTACAAAAAAGCTGGGGAGGGACCTTTTAGGCTGTTAGGGAGTGACAGACCTGGAGGAAATGGAGCAAAGCTGGAGATGTGCAGGATCAGGCTGGAGGTGAGGAGGAAGTTGTTCAGCATGAGAGTGGTGAGAGCCTGGAATGGAGTCACCATTCCCAGGGGTGTTCAGGAAAAAACTGGATGAGGCACTTAGTGCCATGGTCTGGTTGACTGGATAGGGCTGGGTGCTAGGTTGGACTGGATGATCCTGGAGGTCTCTTCCAATCTGCTTGATTCTATTCCATTCGGGTTGCCCAAGGAGATGGTTGAGTTCCCATCCCTGTAGGTGTTTAAGGCCAGGCTGGCTGAGGCTGTGTGCAGCCTGCTCCAGAGTAGGGTGTCCCTGGCTACGGCAGGGGGGTTTGAACTAGATGATCCTTGTGGTCTCTTCCAACCCTGACTGATTCTGTGATTCTAAACCAATATCCCACCTTAATTTCTCTCTCTCTTTTGATCACTTTTTCCTAGACCTAAAAACAGCAGAAGTAATGAACTGAGGAGAAAAAAAAAAAAAAAGACAAGACAAATCTCAGATTAAAGAACAGAGACCTCCTTAAAATAAAGAAAATATCCATTTATCCCTAAAAAATTAGCAGTATTGTGGCTGTATGGGTGAGGACCTCAAGCTCTTTAACATCTTTCTCAGTGATATGGACAGAGGAATTGAGTGCACCCTCAGCAAGTTTGCAGATGACACCAAGCTGTGTGGCACAGTTGACTTGCTGGAGGGCAGGGATGCCATCCAGAGGGACCTGGACAGGCTGCAGAGGTGGGCCCAGGCCAACCTCATGACGTTTAACAAGGCCAAGTGTAAGGTTCTGCACCTGGGTCGGTGCAATCCCAGGCACAGATACAGGCTGGGTGGGGAATGGCTGAGAGCAGCCCTGAGGAGAAGGACCTGGGGGTCTGGGGCGACGAGAAGCTCAACATGAGCCTGCAGTGTGCACATGCAGCCCAGACAGCAACCCTGTGCTGGGCTGCAGCAAGAGCAGTGTGGGCAGCAGGGCAAGGGAGGGGATTCTCCCCCTTTACTCTGCTCTCCTCAGACCCCACCTGGAGTACTGTGTGCAGTTCTGGAGCCCCCAACACAAGAAGGACATGGAACTGCTGGAGCGGGTCCAGAGGAGAGCCACGAAGATGCTCAGAGGGCTGCAGCAGCTCTGCTATGAGGACAGGCTGAGAGAGTTGGGGCTCTGCAGCCTGGAGAAGAGAAGGCTTCGAGGAGACCTTAGAGTGGCTTTCCAGTATCTGAAGGGAGCCTACAGGAAGGCTGGGGAGGGACTATTGACAAGGTCTGGTAATGTCAGGACGAGGGGGAATGGGTTTAAGCTGGAAGAGGGGAGATTTAGACTGGATGTTAGGAGGAAGTTCTTTACAGTGAGGGTGGTGAGACACTGGCACAGGTTGCCCAGGGAGGTTGTGGATGCTTCCTCCCTGGAGGCATTTAAGGCCAGGCTGGATGAGGCCTTGAGCAAGCTGCTCTAGTGGGAGGTGTCCCTGCCTATGGCAGGGGGTTGGAGCTGGATGATCCTTGAGGTCCCTTCCAACCTAAACCATTCTATGATTATTGTAAATGAAGCATAAAATAGATTGTTCAGAAATTCTGTCTGAAAGATAAATCCATTGGTTTAAAAAATAATAGTTTGGAAACACCCAAAATGATTTGAGAGAAGCAAAAATTGGCTAAATATACCTCTCAAAGGTCTCTATCTCCATTTTGAAATTCATAAACGGCTTTCTCCTAGGTGACTGTTTCTTAGAAGGAGTAAAAATAGGCTTCTCCTTTCTGCATTTGAAAGCTCTATACCTTTTTGTAGGAAGCCAAATCACACCTTGGTTGATGAAAAGCTCAACAGGAGCCTGCAGTGTGAGTGCAGCCCAGACAGCAACCCTGTGCTGGGCTGCAGCAAGAGCAGTGTGGGCAGCAGGGCATGGGAGGGGATTCTGCCCCTTGGCTCTGCTCTCCTGAGACTTCACCTGCAGTCATGTGTGCAGTTCTGGAGCCCCCAACACAAGAACACTGTTGGAGCCAGTCCAGAGGAGGCCATGAAGATGATCAGAGGGCTGCAGCAGCTCTGCTCTGAGGACAGGCTGAAAGAGTTGGGGCTCTGCAGCCTGGAGAAGAGAGGGCTTTGAGGACACCTTGGAGTGGTCTTTCAGTATCTGAAGGGAGCCTACAGGAGGGCTGGAGAGGGACTATTGACAAGGTCTTGTCACAATAGGACGAGGAGTAACAGGTTTGAACTGGCAGAGGGGAGATTTAAACCGCATGTTAAGAAGTAGTCCTGTGCACCCTCCAATGAGGGTGGTGAGACTCTGGCACAAGTCGCCAGGGAGACTGTGGATGCTCCTTCCCTGGAGGTGTTC
The DNA here is from genome assembly GCA_013400475.1 of Tricholaema leucomelas. Classification (NCBI taxonomy): domain Eukaryota; kingdom Metazoa; phylum Chordata; class Aves; order Piciformes; family Lybiidae; genus Tricholaema lacrymosa; species Tricholaema leucomelas. The sequence goes on along the minus strand of WAAF01002999.1, from coordinate 31,703 downwards.
AGGGCCAGGATGGATGAGACCTTGAGTGACCTGTTCTAGTGGGAGGTGTCCCTGCCTACGGTGGGGGGTTGGAACTGGCTGATCCTTGAGGTCCCTTCCAACCTAACCCATTCTATGATTCCATGCAGCTCCTAAAAGGCAACTCCAGCGCTTCAGGGGGGTTTATTATATTATCTCCCTTTCTTCCCCTGGAACCACACAATACCCAGAACACTTTAGTCCAAACCATTTGCTAGATATGGAATTAGAAAAGGTTGGATCTGTGGTTTTGTTTCCTCACTGAACTCAGCTAGCAAAGACCTGGCAGCTTTTGGCATTATTTACAGTGATTCACAGGTAGAGTGTAAGAAGCAAGATTAATGTTGCTTTGAAAGCCTGAGAGGCAAGCTAGGAATGAGCATCCCACTGCAACTTTTGGTCCATATACAGAGCCAAAGACATCCAATAATTCCCAGCAGGAAGCCCCAGGATTGTAAATATAATGGCCATCTGAAATCTTCATGAGTTTCCATTTACTACCCCTCCATAGTGAGTAGAAACACGATATTCACCAGTGATTGATACCCAAGCAACCTAATCTGTCTTACAGCAGGTTATTTATTTATACATGAGTCCTGCAGCTCTGCCTGGAGCCACAGTTGATGCCCTGTGAAATGGAAGTGCTGTCAGGTGCTTGGTGTCAAACTGTGACCTCCTATCTAAAATTCCTTAGGAGGTGCATCTTCATTCAGTCTTATGGTTAAAGCAATGGCTTAAGAATGTTAGTCAAAGAGTGCAGCCAAGAACTCCTGGCTCCTTTTCCCAGCTCAGAATCCATCCTGGCAGGAATTCTTGCACATAGAATCTTCTTCTTTAGGAAGAAACTCTTCACAGTGAGGGTGGTGAAACTTTGAAACAGGTTGCCCAGGGAGGTTGTGGAGCACAGAATCACCCAATGTGCTCCACAACCTCCCTGGAAGTGTTCAAGGCCAGCTTAGATGAAGCCTTGAGCAACCTATTCTAGTAGGGGATGTCCCTGCCTATGGCAGGGGGTTGGAACTGGATGAGCTTTGAGATCCCTTCCAACCTAAACCATTCTATGATTCTAACCCAACCAGCAGTATTTTAAACATATCTTCTTAGCTCTTAGACATTGTAGAACAGTTTAGGTTGGTAGTAGCTGCCACCAGGAAAACATCACGTGGTAGTGATGACATGAGGGGTAGACATAGGTTGATAGCTACAGAGGTGCCTCAGCATAGACAGGTGGGATCTGACCCTAGGACTGGAGAACAGACTGAGAGAAGAGTTCCCCAAAGATCAGGATAAGGGAAAATCAGTCAGCAAGTCGGCTCCAATAAAGGCACAACCAAAGTGCCTCTACACTAACACAAGGAGCATGGGGAACAGACAGGAAGAACTGCAAATCTGAGCAAGCCTACAGGGTCATCATGTCATTGGCATCACTGAGACATTGTGGGATGGATCTCATGAGTGGAGCTTGGGAATAGATGGTTATAGACTTCACAGGAGGGACTCGACTCTGGCCAGGCCACACCTTGAGTGCTGTGTCCAGTTCTGGGCTTCTCGATTCAAGAGAGATGTTGAGGTGCTGGAAGGTGTCCAGAGAAGGGCAGCAAGGCTGGGGAGGGGCCTGGAGCACAGCCCTGTAAGGAGAGGCTGAGGGAGCTGGGAGTGTGCAGCCTGCAGAAGAGGAGGCTCAGGGCAGAGCTCATTGCTGTCTACAACTACCTGCAGGGAGGCTGTAGCCAGCTGGGGTTGGGCTCTTCTGCCAGGCAGGCAGCAACAGAACAAGGGGACAGGGTCCGAAGTTGTGCTGGGGGAGGTCTAGACTGGATGTTAGAGGGAAATTCTTGCCAGAGAGAGTGATTGGCATTGGAATGGGCTGCCCAGGGAGGTGGGAGAGTTGCCATCCCCAGAGGTGTTCAACAAAAGCCTGGCTGGGGCACTTAGTGCCATGGTCTGGTTGATTGGCCAGGGCTGGGTCCTAGGTTGGACTGGATGAGCTTGGAGGTCTCTTCCAACCTGGTTGATTCTATGACAGGCAGGGGAGAAGGGGAGGATGTGTTCTCCTCTACATCAACGATAAACTAGAGTCCATAGAGTCTACCTGGGCATGTGCAAGTCAAAAACAGAGAGACTATGGGTGAAAGTTAAAGGGCAGGCAGGCAAAGGTGATATCATAGTACAAGTCTGTTACAGAGCTTCTGATCAGGAAGGCAAAGCAGATGAGGCCCTTCACAAACAAGTAGGAGAAGCTTCACGATCACAGACCCTGGTCCTCATGGGGGACATCTGTTGGAAGACCAATACAGCAGAGCACCAGCAATCTAAGAGGTTCCTGAAATGCACTGATGATAACTTCCTCCTCCAGGTGATAGAAGAGCCCACAAGAACAGCTGCTATGCTGGACCTAGCCCTCACCAACAAGGAGGGGCTGGTGAGTGAGGCTGAAGGGTAGCCTTGGTTGCACTGACCACGAGTTTAAGATCCTCAAGGCATCAAGGAGGGTGCATAGCTCTAACCCCTGTATCTGCAAACAAACCAGTGAACTCCAGAATAGCAGAGCCACCAATAAATGCACCTAGAGTCAGCTCTGACTCTTCTGACTGAACCAAACTTGAAAGCATATTTGCAGCTTAGCACAATATTCATTATTTGCACAAAAGGAAAAGTGAGGGAAGATAATTTATGGGTATCTGTGGCCAAAGTATTAGCTGCTCAGAGGGCAACCAGGTCCATTCTGCACATTAAAGATTTGTTCTTTAAAATGTTATGGCTTTTAGATTAAGGGATAATTCCTCACTAAATTGTTAAGTAAATTGCACCCATGGCAAGGAGTCATCCTCAGTTTTCTGTTCCTTTGATGAAAGCATCTAACAGAATTCCCACACATCCATTCTCAAGGCCCAAAAAGGCAATAGCCACAGAGATGTTGTTGAGAGTTACGTCAAAAACTGCTTAGAAAGAAATTCTTTGGTGCTGAAAGCTATTCTAGAGAGTGACATTCACATCTGCCACGCTGTCCTTCCATGCCAAGTTCAGAAGGGTGCAGATCTGAACAGCAGGCCAGTCTTGTCTTTCCTCACCACAGTTCTTTTTGGNGTCCTTCCATGCCAAGTTCAGAAGGGTGCAGACCTGAACAGCAGGGAGAGTGTGCTAGTTTGAAGCTAGCTAGAATGTCTTGGTGAGAAGAATTAGATGAGAGGCTGTGAAAAGGAAACAATGGTGATGTCTACTGCACTCATAAGCTTGTTTCAGTAAACTGTAGCATCTGTATTCATAGAATCAACCAGGTTGGAAGAGACCTCCAAGATCATCCTGTCCAACCTAGCACCCAGCCCTATCCAGTCTTCTTTTCTTGAACGCCTCCAGGGACAGATACTCCACCACCTCCCTGGGCAGCCCATTCCAATGCCAATCACTCTCTCTGCCAACAACTTCCTCCTAACATCCAGCCTATACTTCCCCCAGCACAACTTGAGACTCTGTCCCCTTGTTCTGTTGCTGGTTGCCTGGAAGAAGAGGCCAACCCCACCTGGCTATAACCTCCCTTCAGGTAGTTGTAGACAGCAATGAAAGCAATCTCAGCTTGCTGAGATGTATAAGAACAAGGACACAAACATAGATAAGGGAGTCTCTCTGGGCTTTGGGCTGAACTTCTCTCTCTAGCCTAACCTGTCATCTGTGTGACTAACCCATCTGCTTCCTAACCCCCCTGGCCAGCCCTCCAAACTGCCTTGAGCATAAGGCAAAGACTGGGGTAAAGTAGAGGGGTGGAAGGAAGGTGAATGGGTGGTTGGGAGCCCCTCCTGGGGACTGAGGTTTCTGAGGGCTGTTGTGTTTCTGTATTACCTTTTAACTTGTCCATCTCTGTATCTAGCTGTATAGATTGTAAATATCTGCCTGTATATTGTGCTAAGCTGTAAATATAAAGCTTCATTCCATTCCCAGATTCGACTGAGCCTAGTCTGGGTGATTTTAAGTATGGGGGAGGGGCAGGTAACACCCAAACCATCCCAGAGAGTCACAGAAATAACTAAATATGAAATAAGTACAAGTTTTAGTCTCAAAATACCTCAGACTTCAGAGAGATTCACAGGTTTCTGAACACAAGTTAATACATTTGGCACCTTTGAAATTGCCATCAAGCTCCTTCAGGGCATTCTGCTCTATGGGGTATCTTTATGTGCACATCTTCAGGCAGGGACTTGATCTCCCTGTGATTGATAGAGGCACTTACCACAATGGAATCATAATCAAGACCAAGGCCCTCTGGAGATTTAAGAGCAAATAATAATGACCACAATGGAATCATAATCAAGACCAAGGTCCTCTGGAGAATTAAGAGCAACTAATAATGACATTAATGCTTTAATATCCTACTAAACAAAAATCATCTCTGCTTTCTTCTGACTTAGTGCATTCCCCCCTATCATTTAGATCCATGAAACGATGTAGCTAACTGCTATCACTATTCTGGTCTTCTGCAGAATGCCAGCCATAATTAAACAGCAGCATGATGATAAACATTCAAACAGTCTGAGGTTGGCCACATCAATATTTCTGAAGCTGGTGAACTTACCTGCAAAGGAGAAAGAAGAAGCTTGCGAGATCTAAGGACAGTTTTACCATTCCAAGAAATCCAGGATCCCACCACTGTAGGCACTTGGTGAAAGCAGATGTGGTTGTGACCTTGAGGGACACAGAGGACAATTAGAACCTGCAAAGATTTTTGTGTTTGGAAGGATATAAAGTGTGTTGTTTGGGGCCAGTGGAGCTGCAGATGAAAACGTAGTGGAGAAAGGTTAGTAAAGGGCTGAAGTTAGGACAGCAAAGGTGTGAATTACTGAAGGAGAGAGAGAAGCAGTTAACACTGGCACAAAAGGATTTGCACTTGTCTCAGATGTGTCTTTCTTTTGCAGTTTATGGATATGAGAGGCTGGAGGGGAAAAAATATTGAAAAAAGAAATATATTCCACCTTTGAGTGCTAAGAACCTTTACCAGATGGGAAAGAGGAGAAAATGAAGCAGTACAAATAGACAGGGCTGACCCCTACATGTGTAAGTGAAGAAAGGATGCAAGAACAGCAGAGGTGGCCAGGGGAGCCAATGGCATCCTGGCCTGGCTCAGGAACAGGGTGGCCAGCAGGACAAGGATGGTTCTTCTGCCCCTGGACTCAGCACTGGTTAGGCCACACCTTCAGTCCTGTGTCCAGTTCTGGGGTCCTGAATTCAAGAGAGATATTGAGATACTGGAACATGTCCAGAGAAGGGTGACAAAGCTGGTGAGAGGCCTGGAGCACAGCCCTGTGAGGAGAGGCTGAGGGAGCTGGGAGTGTGCAGCCTGCAGAAGAGGAGGCTCAGGGCAGACCTCATTGCTGTCTACAACTACCTGAAGAGAGGCTGTAGCCAGGTGGGGTTGGTCTTCTTTGCCAGGCAAGCAGCAACAGAAGGGGACACAGTCTCAGGCTGTGCCTGGGCAGGTCTAGGCTGGATGTTAGGGGGAATTGTTGGCAGAGAGAGTGATTGGCATTGGAATGGGCTGCTCAGGGAGGTGGTGGAGTTGCTGTCCCTGGAGGTGTTCAGGAAAAGCCTGGATGGGGCACTTAGTGCCATGGTCTGGTTGACTGGACAGGGCTGGGTACTAGGTTGGCCTGGATGAATCATAGAATCATCCAGTCCAACCTATGATCTTGGGGGTCTCTTCCAACCTGGTTGATCTATGATTCTGTTTCCTACTCAACTCGTATGTTTATTGTCCCCTTCCTCTGACATCTGCCAGATACCTGCACTCCCTGTTAACCTCTGCTAAAGCCATGTAAGACAACAGGTTTGATGGATACAAGCTCTGGATCTTTACCAATAAAAACCTACCTCTAAACAGATGAATATTATATGGCAAGAAACATGCCTGTGGTAAACAATTCTGTTGATGCAATGCAATTCATAATCCTATTTGTTGATTCCCAAGGATGTTTGTTCAGAGCCTGTGATAAAGAACCACAGGTTTTTGTTTTGTTTTGTTTCTTCATAAGAAAGTGCAAATCAACCAAGTTAGTTAAGAACTACTCTAGGAACACTTACTAACATCCAGGTTCAGCGTGACTGATTTGCTATTTTAAGCAAGGAAGAGAGGTACAGCATAAACAATCTGCAGGCTAAAAAGCCTGACAGCAAAAACTCCACAGATACCACAGAAAATAATGTGCCTGTGACAGCTACAACAGCAGCAATTTTCAGCTTCTTCCACTACTCATGCAAGGCACTTTGCAGCCCTCCTCCTTGCATAAATCTGGGGGGTTATAATTTCTGTTGCGTTGCGAGGGATCTCTTGGTGCGCTCCGGATCTGCAAATGAGCCAGAGAACACAGAATGGGGGGGGGAAGTGATTTGTGCTATCAGTGACATCAGGAGGTTTTCAGCTGTAGTTATTAACAGATATTTTTTCATCCAGCAGCATTGACTAAAATCAATCATTCTGATAACCAGGCATGGCATGAGCTGTCCGCCCTGTCATTTCAATTTGATTAATCACAGGCGCGCAGACCTTTACCTTAAAGGAGCAATTGTTCACATTTAATCACAAAGAAACATTCAAGCATACCAGCACTGATTACTAAATATAAGTGCAATTTATGTCTTCGATTTTGGCAAATACATTTATGATAATGTAGCTTTGGCATGCAGATGTATTGTCTCCTTCATTTCACAAACATTAAAACCTAAGCTAATGTGTGGCGCTCGGAATCATTTATCACCTCAGATTTGCAGCCTGCGAAGCTCCCATTATACACAAAGCTTTATCTGCAGATTTATCCTAATAACCCACGTGCAGAGAACTTAATAGTTATTATGTCTTCTTCAGACTGCATGCTAGACAGTAGCTATCTTCTTCATTAGAGATGAAATCTGACTTCATCCTACCTAAACGTCCTACGTGCTATTAACTCATCCTTCTTTTGTTTCAGTTTTCCTACTTAACCTTGGAACAAAGCACAGCTCTTCCATGAAGAGTTCTGAGAGAGCTGTTCTTTCTCTTTGGGGTTTTGAGATGGTCTGCATTGGTTTTGTTTTGGGCTTTTTTCCCTCTTATTAATTTGTTTTTCTTCTGAAGAGGAAAGGCAGACAAGAGAGAGGCTTTAGACGAGTATGAAACTCTGCAAGTCAAATCAGAGAGCTCCAGCAAAAGCTGAAGTTCAGCAGTTGGTGAAAGAGAAGAATGCACTGAAAATTGAACACAAGCCTAAGTGCTCTGCTGATAGAAGTGGAGTGTGAGGTGTCCCTGTCCATAGCAAGGGGGCTGGAACTACATGACCCTACTGGTCCCTTCCAACCTTGATTCTATGATTCCACTCTTCTTCAGACCACATGCTAGACTGTAGCTATCTTCATTAGAGATGAAACCTGACTTCACCCTACCTAAACATCCTGCATGCTATTAACTCATCCTTCTTTTGTTTCAGTTTTCCTACTTAACCTTGGAACAAAGCACAGCTCTTCCATGAAGAGTTCTGAGAGAGCTGTTCTTTCTCTTTGGGGTTTTGAGATGGTCTGCATTGGTTTTGTTTTGGGCTTTTTTCCCTCTTATTAATTTGTTTTTCTTCTGAAGAGGAAAGGCAGACAAGAGAGAGGCTTTAGATGAGCGTGAAACTCTGCAAGTCAAATCAGACTGCTCCAGCAACAGCACACTGCTGTGCCAAAACCAACTTGAACCTGAAATCTGTCAAACTCATAGCATCTGTTGACTCTGCTAGAAACATCCTACACTTCAGGTACACTCCTTGGTTAGACTTGAGCACACAAAAGCATTCAAGCCTCCTGGGGGACATCACTATCCAGCAAGCCACATGGGTATGAAGTTCAGGAGTTGGTGAAACAGAAGAGTGTGCTGAAAATTGAACACAAGCCTAAGTGCTCTGCTGATACAAGTGGAGTGCCAGTCATGCCTTTCCATGGCAAGGGGGCTGGAACTAGATGATCTTACTGGTCCCTTCCAACCCTTACTGATTCTATAAGCTTTGATAGGGAGTTCTAGGAGATCATCTCCTCCTTTACTCTGCTCTTGTCAGACCACACTTCCTTTTCTTCACACCCTCTCTTCCCCCCACTCTCTTCTCTTCCCCCCCCCTTTCTCTTTCCCCCCTCTCTTCTCTTCCCTTTTCTCTTTTTTTTTTTTTTTTTTTAATAAAAGCCCAAATCCAAAGTAATATTCAACAATAAAGTCCCTAAGATATATTGTTTTTACAGTGACTGGTATGGATATGCACCAGAAAAAAAAACTACTAAAAAGGTTGTATTGTGACCTTCTTGTGGCCTTTCAGCATCTGAAGGGGTGTGCTAGTTTGAGCCTAGCTAGCATGTTTTGGTGAGGAGAACTAGATGATAGGCTGAGAAATGAAAACAATGGTGAGGTCTACTTCCCTCACAGTCTTGCTGGGATGTGTAAAGAAGAAAGGCAAAACAAAGATTACTTCACTTGCTTCTTCTCTTCGCTGGCGAGCTTTGCCTGCTGGGGAGAAGCTGAGGCTGCTGGCTGGACTCCATCTTGCTTTCTAACCTCACCCTCCTTTGCTTGGCTGCTTCACCTTGCTTTTTAACCCTCTGGCCGCACCTCCATTCTTCCTTGGGACTGGGGTAAGGTTAAGAGGGGTAGGGGGAAGGTGAGGGGTGGTTGAGAGCCCCTCCTGGGGACTCAGGTTTCTGGGAGGGGAGTTGTGTCTGTATTACCTTTTTTCCCTTGTCTATTTCTGTCTATAACTGTATATACTGTAACTATCTGCTTGTAACTTGTGCCAGCTGTAAATATAAGCTTCATTCAAATTTCCAGAGCTGACTGAGTCTGGTCTGGGTGATTTCTAAAAGTGTGGGGGGTGGGGGACACCCAAACCATCACAAAGGAGTCTACAAAAAAGCTGAGGAAGGACTTTTCAGTATATCAGGGAGTGCCAGGGCCAAAGGGAATGGAGCAAAGCTGGAGGTGGATAGGTTAAGACTGGACGTGAGGAGGAAGTTGTTCAGCATGAGAGTGGTGAGAGCCTGGAATGGGTTGCCCAGGGAGGTGGTTGAGACCCCATCCCTGAAGTTGTTTAAGGCCAGGCTGGATGAGGCTGTGGCCAGCCTGATCTAGGGTAGGGTGTCCCTGCCCATGGCAGGAGGTTGGAACTAGATGATCCTTGTGGTCCCTTCTAACCCTGACTGATTCTATGATCTAGATAAGGTCCTTTAATTTCATTCTGAATGTGAAGCATAATTCAAATTGCAGCACCTCTAACGCTGAAGTTAGAAACAAGCAACACACAAGCCTAAAAAAATAAAGCCAAATAAAAGACAATCAAAACAACCAAGGCCAAAGAGATCCCAGCAGCAGTAAGGAAATGACAGAATCAGATGTGATTTATGCTCTACATCTAATTCTAATTTTCATGGCACAGATTTAAGATAGGGCACATCAACTGTATTAATATTCAAGTCTATCCCTTTAAGTATCACACAGTCACTAATCAGAGCTGAAGGGGCCTGAGTTTTTTCCTCACAACATTCATTCTCCTTTTCAAATGACTTCATTTTGAACTATTTGATATTCAAAACACTTTTCCTTTCTCTGGCACGTAACCCCTACAGTTCAAGCAGTTAAACAAACAGCATCTAATTTGATGTTCTGTAAAATTAATTTCAATAGAACAGCTGATGGGGGGAGGGGGGGGAGAAAGGTTTTAGTATTTTATAGGTATTTTAAAGCTTGTCCCTCTGGAATTAATTCTTCAGAGCAATCACTTCATACATGAGCCTCATTTCCCTTCCGAGGTGTTAGCTATGCGTCCGGTTGAACGTATTTCACAGTACACCTGGTTCTGCAACTGGGATATAAGCATCCTTACATCAGTGAAAGTAATGCTTATTGAGAAGGGTCTCTTCCAACCTTCTTGATTCTATGATGTCATCAGAGAATTGCAGAGCAAACGTGGTACCTCAAGCCAAATGATGCTCTTGGCACCACAACACACGCACAGGGATTCTCTGGCAGTGCCTTCGCTGCGCCATCACCTCTCACCCATCTGAAACTCTCAGCTGAGCTGTTGGCTTTTCACACTGCAGCTGTATCCTCTGGATTTTCACATCACCATCCTTTCCCTTTACTTTAGGCTCTTGTTTGTTTGTTTCTGATAATAAGCTTCAGCTTGCCTTGTCACAATTAAATTGCCCAGGATAATCCCAGCTTTCCTCAGCCACCATTGTTTACAGTACAGAATTATCAGAATGCCAAGGGAGACTTCTCCCCCCCTCCAAGTTCTATTCAAACATCTGGGCTAACAGGATTTTTCCTTTTGAACACCATGTACAAATTCAAAGCATCTAAGAAGAGAGACAAAACTTATTATGGCAACAGAGAAAGAGCCAGGAAGAATAGCTTAGCTATTCTCAGCATTCCAAAAAGCAATTGTTTACTCTCTTATTTATACTGAGACCAGCTTGAAGATATACTGGGCACAGTTCTAAAGCCCCCAACACAAGAAGGACATGGAAGCATTGGAGCCAGTCCAGAGGAGACCACGAAGATGCTCAGAGGGCTGCAGCAGCTCTGCTATGAGCACAGGCTATGAGAGTTGGGGCTCTGCAGGCTGGAGAGGAGAAGGCTTCGAGGAGACCTTGGAGTGGCCTTCCAGTATCTGAAGGGGGCCTACAGGAGGGCTGAGGAGGGACTATTGACAAGGTCTTGTAATGACAGGACAAGGAATAAGGGGTTTAAACCGGCAGAGAAGAGATATAAACTGGATGTTAGGAAGAAGTTCTTTCCAAAGAGGGTGGTGAGACACTGGCACAGGTTGCCCAGGGAGATTGTGGCTGCTCCTTCCCTGCAGGTGTTCAGGGCCAGGTGGGATGAGAACTTGAGTGACTTGTTCTAGTGGGAGGGGTCCCTGCCTATAGCAGGGAGTTGGAACTAATGATCTTTGAGGTCTCCTCCAACCTAAACCATTCTATGTTTCTATGATTTTCCCATTACCATTAGGCAGCTTTGCACAGAGCCCTTTGGAGTGGTGCTAGGCTGTCCCTCAACCACAGCAGCACTCTGAAAACGTTCTTGTACCTAGGTGCAAGAGATGGCTCTTAGTCATCAGCAGATGTTTTGTGTACTTGAATGACTCAGTAATGCCAGGCTGCATTCAAAACAGCATGAGGGCAACCAATGAGAAAAGCTTGGGATCTTGGTGCTGCCAGCGAACACAGCCTGAGGGACATGCTCATGACAGCAGTTCAGAGCAAAAATCTTTCCACTCCAGTAGTGTCAAATAATTAAATGCCTAAATAAATACATAGAATCATGGAATTTCAGGGTGTGGAAGTGACCTCAAAAGATCATCTGCTCCAGCTCCCTTGTCAGAGCAGGATCACCCAGAGCACATCACACTGGAACACATCCAGAAGGTTCTTGAATATCTCCAGAGAGGGAGACTCCACAACCTCCCTGGACAGCCTGTTCCAGTGCTCTGGCACCCTGACAGGGAAAAAAAATCTTCCTAAGGTAAACATGGAACTTCCCACACCACAACTTTCTCCCATTGCTCCTTGTCCTGTCACTGGACATCACCGAGAAGAGGCTGGCTCCAACCTCCTGGCACTCATAAAGATTAATGAGGTCACCCTTCAGTCTCCCCCTCCCCAAGCCTAAAAGCCCCAGCTCCCTCAGCCTCTCCTCGTAAGGAAGGTACAGAGGTAGAGGAAATAAATAAACCCTGCCCATCCAGCTCTGAAAAGGGTGAGGAAATCCACAATGCTGGGCCAGGAGAAGACTGAGGAAAGCCTATTCACAGGCACTGAATGCCTATGGCACTCAGAGCACTACGGGAGCCTCAGAGCAGGGACTGATGCACACAGAGGGAGAAGGGCCAGCTTGGCTTTCCATTGCCCTTTCAGACACATGGAATTCTAATGGAATACATCAGCCTCACCATTTTTCCCTCTGTATTCATTTCTGGTTCCACTTACACAGAAAGGTAAGCTCTCTTGGCAGGACCATCTGAGGGGTAGGTGTCAGGAGAGGGGGACAGGCTCTGCTCATCTGCTCACTGGGATAGGACAAGGAACAATGGATGGAAGCTGCAGCACAGCAGGTTCCAGCTCAACACAAGGAGTAACTTCTTGACTGTAAGGGTCCCAGAGCACTGGCACAGGCTGCCCAGAGAGGCTGTGGAGTCTCCTCCTCTGGAGCCTTTTAATGCCTGTCTGAATGTGTTCCTGTGTGACCTGACCTAGATTGTATGGTCCTGCTGTGGCAGGAGGGTTGGACTCGATGATCTCTTTGAGTCCCTTCCAACTCCTGGCCCCTTGGGAGCCTGCCTGCTGAATCAAACTGGAAGAAAACCAGAGTGACTTGCTACTTCAGCATGATGCTCTGGCAGGGAGGTTGGGCTCTCCTTGGGTCACTTCCAACCCCTAATATCCTGTGATCTGTGGAGCTCAGGGGAAAGAAGATGAAATCCACTACTCAAACTGCAGTGACCCAGAAAGCTCTGACTTTGTGACAGAAGAAAAGAGGCAGTGAGATGGCTCCAAATCTGGACAAGAGACAAACAGACCCTTATAGAACTTGCTAATCTCTCTGCACAGCCTGTGGCATTGCTGTTTTGTCGTGAGTCTCTGACACACACATCCTATCTCTTGAAAACCACCTATTTCCCCTGTCTTTTTGATATGTTTGCTTGGCCAGGAAGCACAGCACTCCATGAAGCCCCTTACACAGCAGGAGGAGAGCAGCAGCCATGGAACATGTTGCAGAGGTTAAATGAAACTTGAAGCAAACACATCTTCTAAAAGAAGAACTCAGAGGAAAGGAAAACAGGGATGAGGAAGAGCTTTCTAAGCATCTTTTCTACCACAATTCCACCTTCAAGTAACTCAGTCATCCTGATTCTACTTGCACTGAAGCTATCAAAGCCTCAGCTTTTCACAACCTGATCAGAGATGCAGGCCTGGCTGTACTCACTTTGTCCCATGAGCTTGGTCACTGGAAATCCTTCCTTCGAGAGCCTGCAGTCAGTGCCATATAAAGCCTCTCACACCAAAGGTGAGGGGAAATTAGGAGACATAAAGCATTTGGAAGAGAGAAAAACCTTTCCTAACAGCCTACACTGCTGCCCATCTTCAGTACATTCCTGTGATTCCACCCACAAAAAGCTGTGAGAGGCCAAGTTTTTCCCCAATACCTTAATTCTTCCACACAGAAGCCCTTATCTAGTTGAAGAAACCTTGCTTGGGTGAGAAACAGCTTCTTCCACCTTCAGTTTCTTCTGCCTCTGCTGTTTCTTCACCATGTCTCTTCATCAGTGAGAACTGTCTCCTCTCAGTCATTTTTCCCATGCTATTTTGTTCCCCTATAGATTGCCTGTTAAATTGTCAGCTGAGTCACAAAGGAGGAACCTTGTGAGCAGTGGTAATAACAAACTCACTCCAAGGGCAGCATTCCCTCCAGAAGCACACAGGAAGGGTTTAGGTTATGCTCATGAAAAATGTTGAAGCTCTCTTACAGATTTTCCACAGAAACTGGGAAAAGATACAGAGAATCATAGAATCAACCAGGTTGGAAGAGATCTCCAAGCTCAGCCAGGCCAACCTAGCACCCAGCCCTAGCCAATCAACCAGACCATGGCACTAAGTGCCTCATCCAGGCTTTGCTTGAATGTCTCCAGGGACAGCAACTCCCCCCCCTCCCTGGGCAGCCCATTCCAATGCCAATCACTCTCTCTGCCAACAGCTTCCTCCTAACATCCAGCCTAGACCTCCCCTGGCACAACTTCAGACTGTGTCCCCTTGTTCTGGTGCTGGTTACCTAGCAGAAGAGACCAACCAACCTCACCTGCCTAAAGCCTCTCTTCAGGTAGTTGCAGAGAGCAATGAGCTCTGCCCTGAGCCTCCTCTGCTGCAGGCTGCACACCCCCAGCTCCCTCAGCCTCTCCTCACAGGGCTGCGCTCCAGGCCCCTCCCCAGCCTTGCTGCCCTTCTCTGGACACGTTGCAGCATCTCAACATCTCTCTTGAATTGAGGAGCCCAGAACTGGACACAGCACTCAAGCTGTGGCCTAACCAGTGCTGAGTCCAAGGGCAGAATAACCTCCCTTGTCCTACTGGCCACACTGCACAGGATGCCATTGGCTCTCCTGCCCACCTGGGCACACTGCTGGCTCATCTTCAGCTACTCTCTACCAGTACCCCCAGGTCTCTTTCTGCTTGGTTCTCCCCAACCACTCTGTCCCCACACCATTTAACCCAACCAAAGGAAAAAAAAAAAAGTGAGTTCCATATCTCTCTCAGGTCTTGACTGCTCTGTTATTTATACTGCTTTACACTTATCAAGGTGATTTAACTCCATCCATGCCATTGGGCTGCTGCCAGACATCTTTCTAAGCCATACAGAGAGGCACATCACAGCAGCCTCCTCCTCAACTGCATGATTGTGCTAGTTTGAAGCTAGCTAGAGTTCTTTGGTGAGAAGAATTAGATTACAGGCTGTGAAAGGGAAACAATGGTGATGCCTACTGCACTCATAGACTTGCTGAGATGTATAAGAAGAACAACAAAACCAGTCACTGCCTAGGCTTTGGGATGAACTTCTCTCTCTAACCAAACCTGTCACCTGTGTGACTAAATCCACCTGCATCCTAACTGCCCTGGTCGGCCCTCCAAGCTTTCCTTGGGCATAAGGCAAGATCTGGGGTAACATAGAGGAGTGGGAGGAAGGTGGAAGGGTAGCTGAGAGCCCTTCCTGGGGACTGTGGTTTCTGAGAGGGCTGTTGTGCTTCTGTATTACCTTTTAACTTGTATACTCCTGTATAGATTGTAAATATCTGCTTGCATATTGTTCTAAGCTGTAAATATAAAGCTTCATTCAATTTCCAGCTTGGCTGAGTCCAGTCTGGGTGATTTTCCCAAGTGTGGGGGGGCAGGGAACACCCAGCCCATCACAAGGATGCACTGCTTAATGGGGATCCGAGCCCAGACATGCATTAGAGTCTACAAGTACCTGAAGGGAGGCTGTAGCCAGGTGGGGTTGGGTCTCTTCTGCCAGGTAACCAGCACCTGAACAAGGGGACACAGCCTCAAGCTGTGCCAGGGAAGTATAGGCTGGATGTTAGGAGGAAGTTGTTGGCAGAGAGAGTGATTGGCATTGGAATGGGCTGCCCAGGGAGCTGGTGGAGTCACCGTCCCTGGAGGTGTTGAAGCAAAGCCTGGATGAGGCACTTAGTGCCATGGTCTGGTTGATTGGCTAGGGCTGGGTGCTAGGTTGGCCTGGCTGAGCTTGGAGATCTCTTCCAACCTGGTTGATTCTATGATTCTGTGATTGAGGAACCCCAGACAGCTGCCAGGTGTCACAAAGTTTAGGTGATGCCGCTCCCCGCACAGCCTCCTCACCTGCAGCAGACCACAGCAGAGCAGCGAGGCTGGTGGGAGAGCCCAGGCTGACAAGATAAATGCATGCCCTTGAAAACACCACAGCCCTATTGACGTCAGGGGGAAAAAAAGGAGGAATGGATTGGGTCTCTGTCAGACACAGAAAGCAGACATCTGCTTCGCCCAGAATGCAAAGAGGAATTCATTAAGCCAAGCGCAGTCTGATTCCAAACCAAACACCATTACCATTTGAAGTGCTTCGAATTTTTAACTGATGTAAATCCTCTTCAGAAGTCTCTCCCTTCCCCTGCCTTAAATAATGATAAATGTTCACCCCATTAATTTGGGCCTTTCTTATTATTTGATTGTTTAATTCTGTGGAGGCTCCTCCATACTTTTCCCCGCACCTCTCCCCCGCCCCGTTCTATGCATTTCTCCCCCCCTGCTGTGTGCATCTGCTGTGTGTCTCTCTGGCTTGCTCTCTCCCTGCTGTGTACATCCACTCTTTCTCCCCAGCACTCCTATATGCGTGTTTGCCATCTATCTGTCTCCCCCTCCTGCTGTGTGTGTGCTCACTGCCTCTCCCCCTCCTCTACTATGTGCCTCCATCTTCCGTCCTCCTCAGCTTCTGCTGTGCCCACAAGCCTTTTCTCAGCAACTCCTACAGGCATTCACACTCCTCTCCTCTGTCTGCCTGTCTGTCTTCATGCCCTCTCCTCCTTTTTCAGCTCCCTTTTGCATATCCCTTATATCCTTGCTTATCTTCATCCTTTCCTCTCTTCCATCTCTTTTGATAGTCCTGCTCCTTCCCTTCCCTTATCTGCATCGCCCTTCTCTCCGTCTCCCTTTTGTACCATTTCTTTCCAATTCTCTCTGATCTGCTCTTGCAAATTGATTCTCCAGGAAAAATGTCCTGCTTTCATTTGCAGAGGTGTGCAACCCTGCATTGCAAACCATTCAGCACTGTGTCAAATCTAATGGTAGTCAGCTTAATTTGCAGAAGAATCCTTGCTTCCTACCAGCAGGCACACAGGTTGAGACACTCCAAACACTTTCTCAGTCTTCTTTTTCTGCCCCCCTTCCTCCTTGTATCATTGCACTACTGGCTTCATTTCCATCTAAAGCAAATTAGCTAAGGTATCCCTGGGCATATCTGTCACATTGTTTTTGCAAAACAAAAGGATTTGTTAAGATACTGAGTCTAACTATCATAGTTGAGGTCACAGCAAGCTAAACACATGCATTGATTCCTACAAGATAGCTGGAGAGATGTGGGATATTTAGGATATTTTTTGCCCTTGGGAAGGATCAATCAGTAATGGTCAGTAGGAGAAGGGAGGTTATTCTGCCCCTCTATTCAGCACTGGTCAGGCCACACCTTGAGTGCTGTGTCCAGTTCTGGGCTTCTCGATTCAAGAGAGATGTTGAGGTGCTGGAAGGTGTCCAGAGAAGGGCAGCAAAGCTGGCGAAAGGCCTGGAACACAAACCCTATGAGGAGAGGCTGAGGGAGCTGGGGGTGTGCAGCCTGCAGAAGAGGAGGCTCAGGGCAGAGCTCATTGCTGTCTACAGCTACTTGAAGTGAGGCTGTAGCCAGGTGGGGTTGGGCTCTTCTCCCAGACAACCAGCAACAGAACAAGGGGACACAGCCTCAAGTTGTGGCAGGGGAGGTCTAGGCTGGATGTTAGGAGGAAGTTGTTGTCAGAGAGAGTGATTGGCATTGGAATGGGCTGCCCAGGGAGGTGGTGGAGTCACCATGCCTAGAGGTGTTGAAGCAAAGCCTGGATGAGGCACTTAGTGCCATGGTCTGGTTGATTGGCCAGGGCTGGGTGCTAGGTTGGAATGGATGAGCTTGGAGCTCTCTTCCGACCTGGCTGATTCTATGAAAAATACCCCCAGAAACCAGCAGAAATTTGGTTATTTCTGCTCTTCCTCTCCTTGCCAGGAGGACTGGCAGCCATCAAAAGTCAGGAGGAGCAGAGTACTACAGGCTTAGGTTCTTAGTCTCAGGCATCCCTGAAGATCCTTGGGGACACCTGACTATGCAGGGAGCCAGGGGGATGTGGGTGAGTTTCACACAACAGAGAGCACCTCCCAGGCTGTTTGACCTTTTCTGGCTGCTGCTCACGACTGGTGTAGCAAGTCACCAGATGAATCTTTCCATGCAAGTTTAGTTCTGCCTCTTACTGTTTTCTTCATAATAACTAATTGTGCTTTGCCTGCCAGAAGTTACGTCACTAGCAACTACATAGCAACATACACAGCTTCTGGGCTCCCAACATCAGCCCAACTATTATCTGAAAGGAGCCTAAAAATAAGCTGAGGAGGGACCTTTTAGGCTGTCAGGGAGTGACAGGACTGGGAGGAATGAAGCAAAGATGGAAGTGGGTAGGTTCAGACTAGACGTGAGGAGGAAGCTGTACAGCATGAGAGTGGTGAGAGGCTGGAATGGGTTGCCCAGGGAGGGGGTTGAGGCCCCATGGCTGGAGGTGTTTAAGGCCAGGCTGGCTGAGGCTGTGGGCAGCCTGATCTAGGTTAGGGTGTCCCTGCCCATGGCAGGGGGTTGGAACTAGATGATCCTTGTGGTCCCTTCCAACCCTGACTGATTCTATGGTTCTACTCTGGCTATGTCAGCTTGGGAGGCTAAGACTTCAACTCCAGCTGTAGAGGTTTAAATTTTCCAGCTCTTAATACAATCAGGGTCAACATGGGATGTACTCACCACAT
The DNA here is from genome assembly GCA_013400475.1 of Tricholaema leucomelas. Taxonomy (NCBI): domain Eukaryota; kingdom Metazoa; phylum Chordata; class Aves; order Piciformes; family Lybiidae; genus Tricholaema lacrymosa; species Tricholaema leucomelas. The sequence goes on along the minus strand of WAAF01002999.1, from coordinate 13,593 downwards.
GCACATTGCTTAGTCACCATTTATGATAGAATCATAGAACTGTTCTGCTTGGGAAAGACCTCTAAGATCAAGTCCAACATTGTTTAACAAACCCCACATCAACTCCCATCATCATCAAAGGATGAAAGCAGCCTTTCCCTTAACTTTTTGTTCTCCCTTCCAAATAACCATGGCAGAAGGACATAAACTCTCAGTTTTCTTGAAAGAGAAGAGTTCAACTTATTCATAGATTCACAGAATCAAGCAGGTTGGAAGAGACCTTAAAGATCATCCAGTCCAACCTAGCACCCAGCCCTGGCCAATCAACTAGACCATGGCATTAAGTGCCCCATCCAGTCTTTTCTTGGACACCTCCAGGGATACTGTGCTAAGCTACAAACACAAACTTATGGTTTTCTAATAACAGAAGTACAGTATTTATTTCTCAGCTTGGCAGGTCTGGAATGCCACAGAATGGTGATCTGCATACTTGCTGAACCAATTGCATGTTACCTATTTACAATCATAGAATCAAGAAGTTTGGAAGAGACCTCCAAGCTCAGCCAGTCCAACCTAGCACCCAGCCCTGTTCAATCAACCAGACCATGGCACTAAGTGCCTCAGCCAGTCTTTGCTTCAACACCTCCAGGAATGGTGACTCCACCACCTCCCTGGGCAGCCCATTCCAATGCCAATCACTCTCTGGCAGGAACTTTCTCCTAACATCCAGCCTACTTCTGCAACTACATTCATGTTTTCTTCCATTCTAAACAGGTTGGTGAATCTTGGTGGCTCTGCACTTCTTGGGTCTTTACTTAGCTCTGTTCTCTGCTCTTCTGCCTAATGCTTGCCATAGTTCTTTATTTTTTTCCCATAAAGTGTACAGGCTTAACCCTCCTGGGGGAGTGGTCTTGACCCTGACCCCAGGTGGTCTTGACCCCTCCCTGGGGGTGCATCTGAACACTACCAATTGTGGTGGTTTGCCCACTCCCCCTTTCTGTCCACCATCCATAAAAGCAGGGGGACTTGCTGTTCTCTCTGTCTGCCTCCCTGCTCATCAGTAATCACCACTCCTGTTTCCTGCTGCTCTTTGTTTCCCCACACGGCCATCACCCACCAGGTGGACAAACCCATTGCCATCAAATGTGGTTGTATTGATGCCTTTTGTATCTTGTTTTCCCTTCCCTATATCTTGGTAACTTCCCTACCTCATATACCTTGTATTTATTGTTAAACTTTTCTTCTTTTAACTTCCAAATGGCAGTGAGATGATTTCTTTGGGTCTGCTTTACCTTTCCTCTCTCTCCATCTAATTCCTTTTCTTTGGGAGAGAAGGGGGAGTAGGAAAAGGCATCCTATACATTGTTATTAATTCTATCAACTATATTTTGAGTCTCTGGGAAATCTAAATACAGAACCAAGACATGAAGTTATCTCCCCAAACCAGCTTCAAACTATTTCATTCTCTTGCACTAATCAGAACATAAAACTTCCTTACCTTATTTTTTTGGAAGCTTCTAATTTCCAGGTTTATTCCAGGTATACCACAGGCAGGTTATACCAACCTGCCTGTGCATGAGTCTTGTCTTTGAGATGAAATGAATTCTCTTGTCTGGAATGAAGAAGAAAGAACATTCTGTCTCAGAGCTGGTGAAACCAAACCTAAAAATTGATTTCTTGACAAGTAAGATTGACAATTAGTGCTTCTGAAAGACACCTCTCCATTGTGTTGAAAAATGACAAATATCTCTCCTCTTGCTGTACAGAATCAACTTCTAACACATCCAATGACTTCTCCTTTCCCTTCCCAACTGATGCAAAATAATAGCTAGCCATTTAGTAATCAAGTAATTGATTCAACTCTTTCTTCCTCCTCATCCACAAATTTCAACTTGCAGTGTCCAAGACAGAAAGAATGTAAGACTCAATAGAAGGCTTAGAATCATAGAATCAGCCAGGTTGGAAGAGACCTCCAAGATCATCCAGGCCAACCTAGCTCCCAGCCCTGTCCAATCAACCAGACCATGGCACTAAGTGCCTCATCCAGGCATTTTTTCTTAACACCTCCAGGGATGGTGATTCCACCACCTCCCTGGGCAGTCCATTCCAAGGGGATATATCTGGATGGATACATCTGGGTACCATATACAAGCAAGGCTACTGGAGTGTTGGGGTTCGAGCAGAACTGAAGTGAAAAGAACAGGCAGAGTAACTGAACAGAATTAGGTCATTCTGATAAGGAGGCACAGCTGCAGAAAAGTGGCCTTGGGAGGCTGGCAGAGAGGCTGCTGTCTAAGCTGAGCTGTGTGAGAAGACAGGCTGTTAGCCCTGGGAACAAGCAATGTTGTGGCTAAGCTACCCAAAAGGGGGATTAAGGGAGGTAGTCGGTCAGGTCTGCCTCTGTGCACGTGGACAGCCCATCTCTGCTTTGTAAGCCCATCAAAAGTACACACCCCTCTACTGAACTCCACTCTATAGGTATCAGGCTTAGCTTCAATAAAACAGGTTGACCTTTATGTATCACATTGGTGTAAGCCCAGTGTCTCCCTCTCCTGCACAGCCTAGAAAAGAGGCCAACTCAACACTAGAGTTCCTCAATGCTCTGCTCTTTCAACACCCTTAAGTATGACAAAATCATATCACAAGTAAGGAAGATGTTTTTGGGTTTGTTGCTCCCCCATGTCTGTAGTATATCAAACTTAGAATGACTGATTAAATGCTGCTCTCATTTTAGAAGACATATTCAAGCTACAGCTATGAACAGCCTGGAGAAGAGAATGCTCAGGGGAGACCTTATAGCTCTCTACAACTACCTGAAAGGAGACTGTAGTAAGGTAGGGTTTGTCTCTTCTCCCAGGTACTCACTGACAGAACAAGAGGACACAACCTCAAACTGCACCAGGGCAGATTTAGGCTGGATGTTAGGAAGTTCTTCATAGAAAGAGTGATTGGCATTGGAATGGGCTGCCCAGGGAGGTGGTGGAGTCACCATCCCTGGAGACGTTTAAGAGGAGTCTGGATGAGGCACTTAGTGCCATGGGTTAATTAGAAGGGTTAGGTGCTAGGTTGGACTCAATGATCCTAGAGGTCACTTCCAACCTGGTTAATTCTGTGATATATACCCACACCAAAATCTTGCTCTTGTTTCCTAGATCATCTACTACTAAAACATAGATTTAATTTACAATGACCTCACCTCTTGGTTCTGACCCTAAACTTGGCTAAAATAAGTCCTGCTCCAAACACTCTGGGCCAGAGCTTTTTTGTCTCCTATTATTATGGTACTTTACCAGCTAAATTGGAAGTACCTCCACAGCTCCCAACAAATTTTATTGAACCATATGTGAGTAAAGTATTCCTTGACATTAAATTCAATTTCCTTTCCTCCATTACTAAGAGCACTGCTGGACTTTATTTATTTTTTTTTATTTAATGAGGCAGAAGTGTATATTAAAATGCACAATCACACCTGCTGTATATTTTGTATTAAGTAAGTTCATTTTGTTTCAAGAGTGCGAGATCAATGTCATTGTAGCAGGAGGAAATTCTGGCAGTCGGATGGAGCAAAAATGAGATGAAGGATTTAGTGCTTCAGATATGACCTGGGATTGAGAAATGGGCTCAAGCTGCTGAATACCTCTGTGGAAGTGATCAGCACAAAAACAGATAACATTGCCACTGACACTTTTATTACAGCCTGAGTGTTGATACTCCACAGAGATAATAAGAATGGTCCAAAAGATCAAAGTTCCTGTTGTGGGCTTTCTGTACTTTGAAGGAGATGATGGTACATCAATTTCTACCTAGTTCCACACTTGGAAATGTTCTTTTGCTTTCTTTATTCCAAGAAACTTAAGACTCATCCATGTGACTTTGTGCTAACCATAGAATCATAGAATCAACCAGGTTGGAAGTGACTTCCAAGATCATCCAGGCCAACCTAGCACCCAGCCCTATCCAATCAACCAGACCATGGCACCAAGTGCCTCATGCAGGCTTTTCTTGAACACCTCCAGTGACTCCACCACCTCTCTGGGCAGCCCATTCCAATGGCAAACAAACAATCAGAAAACAGGCAGGTTCATAGCTATACATACAAGGTTAAAGTCACAGAATCAACCAAGTTGGAAGAGACCTCCAAGCTTATCCAGTCCAGCCTATCACCCAGCCTTATCCAATCAACCAGACCATGGCACTAAGTGCCTCATCCAGGCTTTTCCTGAACACCTCAGGGATATTGTGCTCAACTGTAAATAAAAAGCTTCATTCCTTAACTTCCAGTTTGGCTTAATCTAGCCTGGATGATTTCATAAGGGGTGGGGAGGGAGGGGGCAGGTAACACCCAAACCATCACACCTTCAAATCATGCTGCCTTTAGGCTTGGATAGTCAATATCAATTCAAATGGGCAGCCCATTCCAATGCCACTCACTCTCTCTGGCAACAGCTTCCTCCTAACATCCAGCCTACTTATGCAACTACGTTCATGTTTTCTTCCACCTTACACAGGGTGGTGAATCTTAGTGGCTGAGCACCTCTTGGGCCTTTACCTAGTTCTGTTCTCTGCCCTTCTGTCTAATGCTTGCCATAGTTCTCTTTTTTTCATGACCTTATCTTCCAAAACCAGTTTCAAGTTTCTCTTGCACTGATCAGAACAGAAAACTTCCCTATCTTATTTTTTAGAAGCTTCTAATTTCCAGGTTCATTCCAGATATACCACATCCATGTTATACCAACTTGTCCACAGGTTGTACCTCCCCCAGCACAACTTGGACTGTGTCCCCTTGTTCTGTTGCTAAGATATTTCTACTGAGAAGCATCCTATAAACATCAAAAAGCCAAACAGGAAAATATTAGAGACCACCTTTTCCACATAAAAATACCTGCACTATTTTTGTTCCCTTCTCCCAAGCTATCTGTATTGTAAAGACTAAGCCACCACCATATCTCAACTTAGACTAAAAGTAGTTGTATCTTGGTCATCCAGAAACAGGTCAAACCAGTTCTGAATTTCCTGCCTCTTTTGCCAAACAAAATTCTTCTTTTGAGAATAAATTTCCATGCCCTGATGGAATAAGCTGCTCACAGAAGAGTGATGTAACAAAAATGACTGAGGCTGGATATGAATGTAAAACTGATTGCTTGACCTACTCTCTAACACAGCTCATATCATGCATATGCACCTGAGAAGCTATTATGATTTGCACATCTTCTGTCTGAATGACTGCCATCCTATCTGTAATAACTTCACCAGTTAAATCACCATCTGTTTCACAGCCTTTTTAATGTTTATATCTCCCTTTTCTGTATTAGACAAAAGAGAACAAAAGTGTTTTCCTGTATTGTATGAGAAGAAGTATCCCTGCACTCAGCTGGAGAGCTAAGCTAACGTATCTTAACTGTTTCTATGGAACCAAGAAACAGGTTTTAATGTTCAGATGAAATGAAATTAAATCCATGATCCTGCCCCCTCTCCCCCTCCCCCAGAAGCAAGATAGACCAAGAAATGCATCACATATTTCCTTTCCTCCTTTCATCCCATCTGGTAAAGCTTCTTAAACACTAATGTACAAGAAACAGATCCCTGACATGTAGGGATAGAAATGACACAGCATTTACAAGGATCCCACACAGGTCCCAGATCAGTACAACCAAAGGGAAGGGAGATGGTCCTGGTTAAGTTATAAACCCCAGAAACTGTAGGCTTTGTCTTCCACAGCATCGTTAGCTGAAGGTTAAGTAGCTTCCATATTCAGTTCCTCATTATTAAGAAACAAGCAAACAAACCCACCCAAAAACTGAACAAACCAACCCAACACAACCCATCCAGAGCAAACCAAACCCACACGAGTCCAAACACCAAAGTCACACTGACTACAGTCAGCTACAGAACTTAAGGAAATAGGATCTGTGCCTCCACTAGCAGAGGAGTCCAGAATCTCTCTTCTTGCATATTTAGGTACAACCTACCTGAAGGGAGATTGTAGCCAGGCAGGGGTTGGTCTCTTCTCCCAGTGACAGAACAAGAGGACATAGACTTGAGCTGTGCCAGGGCAGGTTTAGGCTGGACATTAGGAAGAAGTTCTTCACAGCAAGAATGATCAGCATTGGAATGGGCTGCCCAGGGAGGTGGTGGAGTCACCATCCCTGGAGGTGTTTAAGAGGAGGCTGGATGAGGCACTCAGTGCCATGTGTTAGTTAATTAGAAGGGTTAGGTGATAGGTTGGACTCAATGATCCTAGAGGTCTTTTCCAACCTGGTTAATTCTAGAAGAGTCCAGAATCTCATTCCTTACATTTTTACTATGTGATTATAAATGCAGACATTGCTTGCATCTGCTGTAGGTGCCCCAGAGATGATACTGTGCAAGTCAGAGACTTACAGAGGTCTGGTAGGACAAGGCTCAAAGGGAGCCATCACAAAAGTGTGCCTCAATAAGGATTTGCAGAAGCAGTCTGGCAGGGAATTGCTATTCAGTTCCCAGGACCTCAGATTACAAAGTCAAACCAGAGATCATAGTGACTATATATAAAATCTTTCACACAGGACAAGATTAAGATTAATCAGTTTGCCTCTCTTTATGCCTCTCCTGGACATAGAATCTTAGAATCTTTTGGGTTTTTTTGTTAATGCTGGGGGGGTGGGGGGAAGTGTTACTCAATTAAAATGACAAATACACACCAGAAAGTGACCACTTACAAAAGGAGCTTCTGCTATGCTTCTGTATGCTGCTCTATTATTCAATTTCACTGACACAAAGAAAAATCGCCTTCCACTGGCTGTTTGTCACAGTCTGCTCTCTTCCCTCCCCACAACACACACTTCAGAAGTTAGCAATATGGTGCCATCTATCAGGAAGCAGAGAGGCAAAACACTTGTGCAATCATTTTCCTAAAGCAGATACATCTTTTGTCCTCCTCTCCCCCTTTCTCTCTCTCTGTCTCTCTCTCACACACACTCCTATTTCGTTAAAGAGGTTTAAATTTTGCCAGGAATTCCACCTGTAGCCAGGATGGATACATTTGTTAAATGGAATCACTGAGCAACAAGCCCCTTCCAGCCCACAGCAGATTCTTCTGTCTTCAAACTGACAATGAGCCTTCAGAACACTTGGCTGATAATTTAGAGATACAGGCTTAATGCTCACTGATGTGACACTGAACGATGCCGGCAGAGAAGTTGGAGCCCAGCAAACCCTTGCCTGATCCCAAGCAACACAGGGGAAAACCACAGAATGAGATGCTCAGGGAGGTGGTTGAGTCACTGGCCCTGAGTATGTTTAAGGGTCGTCTGGATGGGGTGCTCAGGGCTATGGTTTAAGGTGAATCTTGTAGAGTAAGGTTCTAGGTTGGACTTGGTGATCCTGAGGGGCTTTGCCAACCTGGATGTGTATGTGATTACGTGAATGGCATGGTGACCCTAAGGTGCTGTCCTTACTGCACTCAGTCTTTCCCTTGCCCCAAGGCAGGGCAACCTACATCAGCCCTTTGACCCCAACCAGCCTTTTATTAAAGGATCTCCCTTAGCAACATCTTCACAACCTTCCTTTGTACGTGCAACCCTTTAGCAACAGCAAACCTTGGGTCTGAGTCATCTTTCCTGTGCCTACTAATCAAGAACATTTCCAAGCGGCCAAGCTTGTACTCAGCACTGGTCAGGCCACACCTGTGTCAAGTTCTGGGCTCCTCGATTCAAGAGAGATGTTGAGGTGCTGGAAGGTGTTGAGAGAAGGGCAGCAAGGCTGGGGAGGGGCCTGGAGCACAGCCCTGTGAGGAGAGGCTGAGGGAGCTGGGGGTGTGCAGCCTGCAGAAGAGGAGGCTCAGGGCAGAGCTCATTGCTGTCTACAACTACCTGAAGGGAGGCTGTAGCCAGGTGAGGTTGGGCTCTGCTGCCAGGCAAGCAGCAACAGAACAAGGGGACACAGCCTCAAGTTGTGGCAGGGGAGATCTAGGCTGGATGTTAGGAGGAAGTTGTTGTCCAAGAGAGTGATTGGCATTGGAATGGGCTGCCCAGGGAGGTGGTGGAGTCACCATGTCTAGAGGTGCTGAAGCCAAGCCTGGCTGAGGCACTTAGTGCCATGGTCTGGTTGATTGGCTAGGGCTGGGTGCCAGGTTGGACTGGATGATCTTAGAGGTCTCTTCCAACCTGGCTGATTCTACGAATTAAAGCTTTCAAAATATGTCTCACTGGCAGGAACTGTAAAAGTTACCATCACAGAAGGAAGGGAATAAGACTGACTCAGAGCACATTTTGACCAAAATGATTGAGCAAAGCAAACCAACTCAGTAGATTTAAGAGGAAAAAAACATCTCAAGGAAAAGGAAAAGGGAAATTACTACAGATCTGCAGTTTCTCATCCCATTGCTCCAAGACAATGGGAGTCATTATAATATGCTCCAAGTTGCAGAGCATTCTCTGTGGAGAGTTCCCCTGGAATTTGAAATCAAAGCAAGGCTCCCACCCTGGGATCCCCCAAGGAAAAGCAGGGCCCTGTAAGCTTGGAGATGTTAACCTCTTCTGATTTTTAATTCTTTAAATTGCTACTAGCAGGGGGGAAATATCTTGGACATACAAACTTTGAACAGCAGCAAACAAAAGGAGTTCCAAAAAGCTGGCAATGCTCTCGTTTTAGCTGCAGAAGGGAAGAATTAATCTACCAAGTCAGTGCCTTCTTGCCATTAGAGCAAGCAACAACTGAAAAGCTCTGCTGCATGAAGCATCTCTACTCATATTCCTCAGAGTCACCTTCAAAAGTCACCAAGGATTTTGAAGTACAGGGCACTGAAACAAATGTTCAATGTCTTTTAAAGCGCCCAGAAATGAATGAGCTGCCAGACTCATCAGTTTCTAGAAACCAATGTGACAGAGCTATCAAAGACCCAGAGAAGTAACCACTGTGTTGTCTTGCCTGACCTTCTGTGATGATGTGCAGAGGAATGCAGGAGCCACAGGCCTTATTACAGGGAAAGAGTTCTTTGTTCTTGTAGCTTTCTAAACAAAGTAAAATGATCTTTTCCAATGCGGCTGAAGCAATTCCATCACCAGTGTCATTTTTTCACTGATGTCTGAGCTGCCTCCTTCAGAAACAGTTCTCTCCCTCAACACAAAGAGCCAGCAAAAAGACAGAACAGGGGTGTAGCTGGGCTTTCATCCACAAACCCAGCAGCAAACCTTGTTAAAAGCAAGATGTAACACTAATAATAATGGTGGTGGCCTGCATATGGTCATTGCTGTTTGTTTGCTGTCAGGCACAAGCCCGAAAGGAGAGGCAGCTGAGCACACAGCCCAGGTTCCTTGCAAGGATAAGAAGCCCACTGCTTGGAAGCAGATGTTGTGATGAACAGACCACTTGGAAAATGAAACAGACTCCCTGACATCTGGATACCTCTTTTTGGGGAGCACTCAAGTGTCCTAACAGATGATTGTAGCTCATTCTCAGCCTGCTAGGACAGATTCTGTCAGAAAGCCACCCTGCCCTTCCCACTGCCCTCACTTCAGTCTTGGCCTTTTAACTCCTCTTTTGTCTGGGGGGCTTTGCCTTCCCCCTTTTGTTTCTCAGCTCTAAAAAGAAAGAAAGATGATGGGTGACCTGAGGTAAGGATCAATCTAGACACAGAGAAAAGAGGACTGACAGGGTCATCAGTAGATTACACAAACAGGATGATCTATTGTGCCATGTGCCCTGGCTACCTGTCCTGCAACAAAGGAATAATTCAAAAGTAACAATTCTGAGAGAAACTCAACTATGACATCCAAGCACAAGTGTCTGTGTAATAATTCACTTACAGATTACCTGATAATAAGTACATCAGTGTTAACTGTTTACACACACCCCTCAAAACCCCAACAACAAATAACAGCAACCACCACCAACCAAACAGAAAAAAGGGGGGAGGGGGGGGAGGAAATAACCACAAAATAAAAGACTCAACAAAATTAGCTCCTTATTAAACTTTAGATTACTATAACTTATATTAGATTATTAGATATTGTTGATCAGTTCTTGNTCTGCTGCAGGCTAGACCACCCCAGCTCCCTCAGCCTTTCCTCATAGGGTTTCTATTCCAGGCCCCTCACCAGCTTCATTGCCCTTCTCTGACATGTTCCAGTGTCTCAACAGCTCTCTTGAATTGATGAGCCCAGAATTGGACACAGCACTCAAGGTGTGGCCTGACCAGTGCTGAGTACAGGGGAAGAATAACCTCCCTTGTCCTACTGGTCACACTGCTCCTGATACAGGCCAGGATGCCACTGGCTCTCTTGGCCACAATGGTGGCTCACGTTCAGCTACAATCTACCAGCCAAGTCCAGCTACAACACCAAAATAATGTAGTGCTTAATCTGTGATCAGGCTGAATTTGCTTTGAGCCTGTGCTAATAGAATTTAAGCTGGTTTAAGTTTCCACACAAGAGACAGGTAATCAGGGAATTAGTAGTGACACATTTTGCTTCCTGAAATGAGTAAACTAAAGCTAATATCTAGAATGAGATTTTAAAAAGTAGTATTTTTAAATGGAAAAAAAAAACACCAAAACCAAAGGATTGTAAAATAGGCAACCAATATGAACAAGAATAGCTATGGTTGTACTTGAAAACTGATCCAGCAAGGGGAATCAGAGCTAAAATTTCAGCTGTCTTCTTAATTAAAGTATTTTGCCTCTTAAAAGACATTTCAGCAGCACAAAGGAGTTTGAACTGCATTCTGTTCTCAGCTGCCTGTCATAACCTGTCAGTTGAGTGAAACAAAATGAAATGGTACCTGCAAATGCTGAAGCACTGCACCATTTATTAATCAGTCTGCTTTTTTGTACCCAGGTTCCTACTGATGTGTTATGAAACCTGAATTTGCTCCACACAGGAAGCACATATTAAGACCAACAGCAAGCAGACTGTAACAGTGTTGGTGGTTAGTGCCTTTATATGGGGGTTGGGCTCTTCTGCCAGGCAACCAGCAATAGAACAAGGGGACACAGCCTCAAGTTGTGCCAGGGGAGGTCTAGGCTGGATGTTAGGAGGAAGTTGTTGGCAGAGAGAGTGATTGGCATTGGAATGGGCTGCCCAGGGAGGTGGTGGAGTCACCATCCCTGGAGGTGTTCAGGAAAAGCCTGGCTGGGGCACTTAGTGCCATGGTCTGGTTGACTGGATAGGGCTGGGTGCTAGGTTGGACTGGATGATCGTGGAGGTCTCTTCCAACCTGGTTGATTCTGTTCTATTCTATGCAGCATAAATGGCCGCAGGAATTAGAGCAGATGTACAGAGCAGCAACAGTAAAACTGTGAGAGGTATTAAAAACCCTTGGGGGGGAATATCTTACAGTTGCACATGATCCACAATGCTGAACCTCAACCTTCCCTCTTCTGCACACCTGACCAGCTTAACCCTGTCATGGATATCACCACAACCTCCTAAACAATATCACACAAATGTTATGCCTACTTCACCTCCAACTGGATGTGTACAGGAACAGCACTCTCTTCACTGACAATTAAAGCTCATACCCATTTGCCACTTTTTTTTGCATACTTACAATCATTTTATGTTTAATTCATTATAAAGCTCTTTTATTTTAGTGGCAAAAGGGTGAGACCTTTAAAGAAGCACTGGAAATGTGACTGGTATTATTCTGAGTAAGACAGCACTTCACTGTGCACATGCCCTGTTGCTGTCTCCTACTCCTGTACCTACACCCATCTCCTTCTCCCTTGGCTTTGTCAGAGTTGCTGTGGAAGGTCTCTTGTGAGGCAATTCTCCTTCTGATGTAGGTCACTTGGGAAAATGGGAGACTGATCTGTTTCACACATTTACTTGCTTAGTTTCTTAGAGATCACAAGGCCACAGAACCATGCAGGCTGGCAAAGCTCCTCAGCATCACCAAGTCCAACCTAGAACCCTACTCTACAACATTCACCTTAAACCACAGCCCTAAGCACCACATCCAAACCACCCTGAAAGACAGCCAGGCCGGGTGACTCCATCACCTCCCTGGACAGCTCAGTCCAGCCCCTGACCACTCTCTCCATGAAAAACTTTTCTCCTAATGTCCAATCTAAACCTCCCCAGCCTCAGCTTGAGGCCATTCCACCTTGTTCTGTCTCCAATTACCTGTGAGAAGAGCCCAGCAGCAGCCTTTCCACAATGTCCTTTCAGGTATTTGTAGACAGCAATGAGGTCTCCCCTCAGCCTCCTCCGTTTCTAACTAACCATCCCCAGCTGCCTCAGTCATTCCTCCTAAAATTTACTCTCCAGGCCCTTCACCAGCATCATTGCCCTCCTCTGGTTGCTGGGACAATTTTTTGCTTTCCAAGTTAGTCAGTTCTGAATTCAGAGTTAGCCACTAGCCCCTTACAATTCAGAGTTAGCCACTAGCCCCTTACAATTCAGAGTTAGCCACTAGCCCTTTACAAATCTCCTTCCCAAAACAGTTTGGGGTCCTGGCTCTGAGCTGACCCTACTTAGGAGGAAGTTCTTGCCAGAGAGAGTGATTGGCATTAGAATGAGCTGCCCAGGGAGGTGGTGGAGTCCCCATCCCTGGAGATGTTGAAAAAAAAGCCTGGATGAGGCACTTAGTGCCATGGTCTGGTTGACTGGATAGGGCTGGGTGCTAGGTTGGACTGGATGAGCTTGGAGGTCTTTTCCAACCTGGTTGATTCTATTCTATTCTACTGCTGAAACTTCCCTGTACATCACCTTGAACGTGAGTGCTGCAGGCTGTTACTCCCAGCCTGACACACACTATTTGGGAGGTAGCCAGGCAGTAACTTTAATTAATTTCAGAATGAAAGACCTCTCAAGTGTAACAAAGAGGATATTACAAAATCTACACCCGATTATTACAGCTTGCCCTACGTGAATTTGGGTCTAGGATGTGGAGTAGGAAGTGACCAAGCAGAGTTCTCAGAGGATGCTAAATGCCTGGCTTGTGGAAGAGGTGAAGGAGGTAGTCCACCATCATGCTGCAGAATCAAACAGCAGTGCTCTTGCCTTAAAAGGAAAGAAATCATTTTGCTGGGCAATGCTCTGACTTCATGATGCCCCTAGCCCAGTGAGGGCCATTCCCCCTTCTCTCTGGGACTGCGTTTTCCTCAAGAGCAAACTTTTCCAGCAGCCACCTCCACCATTGGACAAGAGGAAAGGAGTGGAGATGAGGGCTTTTCAGCTGAGGTGGAACAGATGGCACCCTCAGAGCTGAGATGTCCCAGGATCCTCATCTCATGCTTGCCATGGTTCGTTACAGCAGACAACAGCAATGCCAATGCTCAAAGCCTGCTTCCATTCCTCTCTTTTTTGTTTCTGCAGCAGGCAGAAGCAAAGGCATTTCAAAGGAAGGGCCTTTAGTAGATTTCCTGATCCACCCTTGACTGGCTGTTAGGAGCCCCAAAGAGCTGATACTACAGCCATGGAGACAGGTCTGGAGAGCATCACCTGTCCCCAGCCATTGACAGACTGGTTCCTCCAGAAGTTCTTGTGCCATCTGAGAAGCAAGGAAGTAAATGCAGAAGCTCCTAACATATCAACAAAGGGAAGGAGCTCTCCTTTCATTCCTGTACACCAGGTAAATACCTAGCCATACAATACCAAGGGCAAGTAGAAAATCATAGAATCAACCAGGTTGGAA
>WAAF01002998.1:45953-100019 GCA_013400475.1 Tricholaema leucomelas | reverse complement strand
ATTTAGACTGGATGTTAGGAGGAAGTTCTTTACAGTGAGGGTGGTAAGGCACTGGAATGGGTTGCCCAGGGAGGTTGTGGATACTTCCTCCCTGGAGGTGTTTAAGGTCAGGCTGGATGAGGCCTTGGGCGAGCTGCTCTAGTGGGAGGTGTCCCTGCCTGTGGCAGGGGGTTGGAGCTGGATGATCCTTGAGGTCCCTTCCAACCTAAACCATTCTATGATTCTATGATTCTATGATTCTATTTGTAAGATGAGATACAAAAGATAAAAATTCTGTGAAGTAAGAGATCATCGCTAAATGAAAAGAGTACTCGCATTGCTGACTAGCTATAATATAACATCATTCTATAGGACAGCGAGACATTTTACATCTGGGACAACTCAAACAACAAAATATGGCCAGTTACTAAGAGTTCTTGTGTGAGGTGTATGAGATTATAATGTAGCTACTTCCTAGAAAGCTGACCAAAGAGATTAAAGCAATACTGTTAATTCACCACCGCAGAAAACATGCTTCTGTCTTCAGATCTGCTGAAGAGAGAGCTGCCCCTTGCATTAAGACTGCTTTGTATGCCTACCTTACCAACAGGAAAGAGGAACATAAGTTGTTACGCTTTCAAATTTATGTAGCTATTCAATGATCTTCTAGATGATGACAAAAACAATCAAATTCTAATGAGCATTTGATCTCCTCATGAAGAAAAAATGAAAAAGGAGTTTTCCTGGTGATAATGGCTATGTGGGGAAGTCTGTGGATGCTGTGGATGCTGTGGATGTAGTCTACCTGGACTTCAGCAAAGCCTTTGACACTGTTTGCCACAACAAGCTCCTGGCTAAACTGGCAGCTCATGGCTTGGGCAGATTCACTCTGTGCTGGGTCAGGAACTGGCTGGAAGGCCGAGCCCAGAGAGTGGTGGTGAATGGTGCCACATCCAGTTGGCAGCCAGTCACTAGTGGTGTTCCCCAGGGATCAGTGCTGGGCCCAGTCCTGCTCAATATCTTTATTGATGATCTGGGTGAGGGGATTGAGTCCAGCATCAGTAAGTTTGCGGATGACACCAAGCTAGGAGCAGGTGTGGATCTGTTGGAAGGTAGGAGAACCCTGCAGAGGGACCTGGACAGGCTGGATGGGTGGGCAGAGGCCAATGGGATGAAATTTAACAAGGCCAAGTGCAGGGTTCTGCACTTTGGCCACAACAACCCCAAGCAATGCTACANTTTAGGCTGGAGAAGAGGAGGCTCAGGAATGACCTCATTGCTGTCTACAACTACCTGAAGGGTGGTTGTAGCCAAGTGGGGGTTGGTCTCTTCTCCCAGGCAACCAGCAACAGAACAAGGGGACACAGCCTCAAGTTGTGCCGAGGGAGGTCTAGGCTGGATGTTAGGAGGAAGTTCTTGCCAGAGAGAGTGATTTGCCATTGGAATGGGCTGCCTAGGGAGGTGGTGGAGTCGCCGTCCCTGGGGGTGTTCAGCAAAAGCCTGGATGAGGCACTTAGTGCCATGGTCTAGTTGAGTGGATAGGACTGGGTGATAGGTTGGACTGGATGATCTTGGAGGTCTCTTCCAACCTGGTTGATTCTATTCTATTCTATTCTATTCTATTCTATTCTATTCTATTCTATGTGATTGTACTTACACAGAGCAGAGATCTGCTCAGAGCAGAGATGTTCTATGACAAGTTATTTGTCAAACTAGCCAAAATTCAGTGCAAGGTAGGCTTGGCATGCTGACTGTTGACACTGCTGCTTTCCTAATCACCTACACGTT
Organism: Tricholaema leucomelas; assembly: GCA_013400475.1. Taxonomy (NCBI): domain Eukaryota; kingdom Metazoa; phylum Chordata; class Aves; order Piciformes; family Lybiidae; genus Tricholaema lacrymosa; species Tricholaema leucomelas. Next base: position 98,252 of record WAAF01002998.1, on the reverse strand, counting down.
TTACACTTTCCATTTGAATACTGCATAACATGAACCAAACCTTTGAATGCTCAAAAAATTTCTACTGCTCAGAGAAGCAGAAAAAAAAAAAAAAGTCTCAGAGATATACTCTTTCCTTAAACACAGCAAATACGGTAATTGCCACCACAGAGGAAATGAGGAATCATAACCGGAACCTGTAGTAATTTCAGTGTGTCCACCAACATTCAGAGTTTTGAGCAACCCAGCAGAGGGGTGCTATTGTAAAACACAGCTTTGTATGGATTTGCTGGGCAAAACTTCAAAAACTTAATCATTAGAAAGAAGAAATACTCAGTTCAGCCCATTTGGCAAGCTATCAGTAATTACACTAAGAGGGCAGTTTTAGGAGACAAGTACCTCAATGTAGTGTATCAGTCTCATTTCTTTTGCCAGTACTTGAAGTTCCTAACCTTTAGTTATCTAAATAAATGAGAAGGAGGACTCAGAGGGACTAAGGAAGATAATGAATGCATTACAAACAATATGCCTGTTGGTCAGCTTTTACAGATTCATGAATACTTGAGAAGTATGATGAAACAGGGAAACTTGAGTATTTTGTCCTGCAAATTCTGAAACTAGAATATTTGGCACTGCATAGTCCACTTAGTCTGAAATTAGAGGTGCATTTATTTTTAACGAGGACATTGTGGTTTAGGACTTGCTTTTTCTTTTCAATGAAGTCTTTGTACTGTCAGGCCCTGAATATTTTCTGAGGACCGAAGCTCTCACAGGAACAATAAAGATATCCTCTATTGTAATGAAATAAATTATTAGCTTCAGACTTCTGGATCTTGGCAACAAGGCTAACCAGTCATAGCAATCCAGGGGAGTTAAAAAAGACTAGGAAAAAGTTTGGAAAAATAATGCTTTCAATTAAGAAAGAAAGACACAAAATTCAGTATCCTCCTATGAGAGCTTCCAGATATTTTTGCTAGTGTTGGTTTAAGGGGAAGCCTTAAAGAAGCAATGTTATATCTATCTCTACCATGAAATTCATCTGACTTCTGAATCTCGTGGATTGTTTGAGATATCCATTTTGAAAGACTTCATCTAAAGGAAATCTCTTTTAAAGGCTTTACACTTAGCACAGCATGACACTTCCTTTGGACAGCTAACAATGAGCATGACGAGAGGCCTGAAGTGTTTGAATACTACATAGTTTCCTTAGCACCCAAACCTAAAACTTTTTTTATCTTCCCAAGTAAAGCTGCTATGGAATTCAGCTTTTGATGTAAGTGGTGCATCTCTAAAAACTTCTCTTTGGTTTTCAATGCAAATCCTGTGGCAGTTCTTTCTTAACTATGTGCCCCAACTGAGAAAAATAGAAATTTCATGGTTCTTCAAAATACTGTCAAAATCAGTAGTCCCACCCAGTGGAGTCTCCATATATCTGGAGAGAGTTAAAGTCTCTGGAAAAAAAGTTAAGGTCAGAGAAGCTGAAGTTTAGAATTAATGATGGTTGCAAAGACAGCACTACAAAACTATCTGGGAGGAATTACATCTTAATCACAGGTCTTTCTGTGAAGCAACGATATATTTAATTCACAGCACAGCCATGAAATGTCCTGTGAGAACTCCATCTTACTATTTAAACTCCAATATTATCAGTGTGATTACTCCAGTTTACACTAAGGGAAATAAGACCACTCCCATCCACAGACATGAAAGTGATAATAAGCAGGAGAGGCAAAATTAGGAAGAACTCTTAAACCTGACACATTGTGGGATAGTAGGCTTTAGCCTGGAAAGACTTAGAATCAACCAAGTTGGAAGAGACCTCCAAGATCATCCAGTCCAACCTAGCACCCAGCCCTATCCAGTCAACTACACCATGTCATCAAGTGCCTCATCCAGTCTTCTCTTAAACATCTCCAGGGACGGTGACTCCACCACCTCCCTGGGCAGCCCATTCCAATGGCAAATCACTCTCTCTGGCAAGAACTTCCTCCTAACATCCAGCCTAGACCTCCTCTGGCACAGTTTGAGGATGTGTCCCCTTGTTCTGTTGCTGGTTGCCTGGCAGGAGAGACAAACCCCCATCTGGCTACAATCTCCTTTCAGGTAGTTGTAGACAGCAATGAGGTCATCCCTGAGCCTCCTCTTCTCCAGACTAAACAACCCCAGCTCCCTCAGCCTCTCCTCATAGAGGAGATAACTGCAAGTATCTCATCTCCACTGAAGGAAGAAGTGCAAAGAACCAGTAGAACACAATAGTCAGTAAAGACAGAAGGATGAAGAAAAACTGGAAAAACCGAACTGATGTTTCCTGATAAACAGCAAAATAAATAAAAAACAAACAAATATGGCAATAAATAACCTCTAGACAGGAATTCAAAGATGTTATGAGAAGGAAAAACTATTTCCTTTCTTGTGATTTATGGAATCTGTATGAGATTACACTCCACTACATTGCCTTCCAGACTCTCAGTTTGGTTTCCTGTGAACCAAGAATACATCACAAGGAAGACTACAGCACAATCTAGTGCACAAGTCAGCCTTAGGGCTGTGGACTTGGCTCAGAAATTCACATGGCAGAAAATCACAGAACCACAGAAACCTTCTGGTTGGAAAAGACCCTCAGGATCACCAAGTCCAACCTATAACCCTAATCTACAAGGTTCACCCCTAAACCATATCCCCAAGCACCACATCTAAACAATCTTTAAACACATCCAGGGTTGGTGACTCAATCACCTCCCTGGGCAGCCAATTCCAATGCCACATCACTCTTTCCATGATTTTTTTTCCCTAATGTCTGGCCTACACCAGACAATTTGAGGCCATTCCTTCTTGTTCCATCACTATTAACCTCTGAGAAGAGACCAGCACCAACCTCTCCACAATGTCCTTTCAGGTAGTTGCAGAGAACAATGAGGTCTCCCTTCAGGCTCCTCTTTTTCAAACTAGACAGCCCCAGCTTCTTCAGTCACTCTTCATAAGATTTCACAGGGTAACAGGAAAATGATCGTTATAAATTTTTTCTGTCAAGATATTGTCAATATCAAGACACCACTGAGTCACAACATACCTTGTGGGAAAAGTAGCATTTTAATAATTGACCAAATTTTTTTCTGGGGGGGGGAGTCATATTTCAATGTGTATTTCCATTTCTTGACAAAGCTTTCTTGAGATGCCAAAGCCTGGTGATTGAAACTAGGCTATACTATATCACTACCTGTTAATATTGCCTGGAGAAGAGGAGGCTCAGGGGGACCTCATTGCTGTCTACAACTACCTGAAGGGTGGTTGTAGCCAGGTGGGGGTTGGTCTCTTCTCCCAGGCAACCAGCAACAGAAGAAGGGGACACAGTCTCAAGTTGTGCCAGGGGAGGTCTAGGCTGGATGTTAGGAGGAAGTTCTTCCCAGAGAGAGTGATTTGCCATTGGAATGGGCTGCCCAGGGAGGTGGTGGAGTCACCGTCCCTGGGGGTGTTCAGGAAAAGACTGGATGAGGCACTTAGTGCCATGGTCTAGTTGAGTGGATATGGCTGGGTGATAGGTTGGACTGGATGATCCTGGAGGTCTCTTCCAACCTGGTTGATTCTATGATTTTGTGATTCTATGCAGTGGCATATACATATTTTTATTTCCTTTTTACAGCATGTTTTCTCTTTCTCAGAGGTGGCACTGAGAGACATTTCCCACACAGCTGATTAACACTATCTTCTGTAACAGGCTTTGATAACAGGTAGTCAAATTTCCCAGAGATTCTGGTAAAAAAATTGGTAATCCAGAGGTGCTGTTGTTGACACATGAACTCTGTTTATTCTTAGAAAATGAAACAAACTCTGTCCTTTTTCATCCAAGGTAAAAGGAAGATCTAGGTTCTGCATTTGCTCTATTAGCTCAGATCATAAACAGCACACAGCTGTCCCAATGTGTAATGAGGCACACATCTGCAGAAGACCTTTGAATTTCATCTGTTCCTCCTAGATAACACAGCTCCTACAGCATATGTTTCCAATACTCAATCTAAAGTAACAGCTGAAACTCTACAGACACACCAGAAAGCAGATTCTTTTTGTCCATGCTATGAGTAGAAAGGGATAGCATGGGCAGAATGACATTTCAGCTGAGACACTTTAGGCAGATGTGAATATTTAGGCAAAAGAAGTTCCCGTCATTCTTGCTAAACATATTATTGTGTCTGTTGTGCGTATGTTTTAGACAAATCTCTCTGACAAATACACAGACCTATTGCAAGCTAGTAACTTTCACCTGAGAAAGACTTAAGATCATGTCCTGGCCATAGATTTAATGGAAGAATTTTAATTTTCTCTTTGACAAAGCTATGTCACAGAAAGCCTCCTTAACATGTTGCTTATTAGCATGAGTAGGAACTGTGATCTTGCCATGCTTCTAGTTTATCTTCAAAAGATCAAAGAAATCTAAGACAAAGTAAGAAATTTTTCTACAGGAATTTGATAACTTAGACACTTCTGGGGTCAGTTCTGTTCTGCTGAATTCAACGGGAAGATTGTACCATAGGTGTCAGACTACCGTCTCACAAAGTCTGAGACCAGACACGTCATTTATAAACAGTTCACAAAGAGATAATGGTGCCCTCAGCTTTGAATTTTTCTTCATATGAGGTAGTGTTTCATATCTATAGCTTTCCCATCTATAAATGAGCAAGATTAAGCAAAATCAACTCCAGACAAATTTTTGGCCCTTGGGCCAAATTCTGCTTTCAGATGCATTTGTGAATTCCCTTCCCCCTCCCAGCTTGAATGCATTAGATCTATTTGTGGAGAACTGTGGAATAGCCTCATAGACAATAGAAAGCCCTTTAACCATACTCACTGAAATCTGTTGATGAGCAAATACAGGACTGTCAGCAAAAAAATTCAACCCAGAAGCTCTGAGATAATCCACGTTTAAGTTTACTTCTCTGTGAATAGGAGTAGCTGTTAGAAATTTTGGGGTTGTGGTTGTATCTATTCATGCTTCTGTCTTTTCAGTGCTGTAGCAGGGCAAATGATAGAGAAGAACTTCCTCCATGAGCAAAACTTACTATGACCATTTTCTATCATTCCTATTTCATCATTTCAAACGAATCCCACCAGGAAGCAAAGGCCCCTTTCTATACTCAAACTGACAGATTTTGAGATCAAAGGGCCACAAAGTTATTAGGTGTCCTCCCTTCACTTTGTACTGTTGTTTATCTCAACTGTTTATAGTACTTACTCTTCACGCCTCTGAAACGCTGAAATCCAGATCTTTGAAAAGATAGGAAGAGCGAAAGAGAGTGGCATTCACAGCTAAGTACACTAAATACAGTGGTAATGTTTAAAAGCTCATTTACAAGGAGTCTTCCAAATGATTAACTTCTCTAGTAGGTGGCAGCACATTTCCCAAAACAGATGGAGAGACAAAGCCAGGACTATTCTTCACAGAATCACAGAAGGTTATGGGTCGGAAAGGACCTCGAAAGATCTAGTCCAACAGTCCCACCCCCAGCTCACGTCAGAGCAGGATCACTTCTACCAGATCACACAGGAATGCACCCAGGCAGGTTTTGAATATCTCCAGTGAGAGAGACTCCACGACCCTCCTGGGCAGCCTGTTTCAGTGTCCTGTCACCCTCACAGTGAAAAAAGATTTCCTCATGTTTCCATGGAACTTCCGATGCCTCAGCTTCCACACATTGCCCCTTGTCCTGTCACTGGGTATCACCAAGAAGAGCCTGGCTCCATCCTCTTGGCACTTGCCCTTAACATGTTTATAAACATGTCTCCTTTTCTCCAAGCTAAAGAGTCTCAGCTCCCTCAGTCTCTCCTTGTTAGAAAGATGTTCCAATTAATCATCCTTATGGATCAAGTAGTTCTATGTGTCTCTTGAACTGGGGGACCCAGAACTGGACATACTACCCCAGATGTGGCCTCACCAGGGCAGACTAGAGGGTCAGAAGAACTCATCTCTAACTCCTAGCCACACCCCTTCTAATACAGCCAGGATCCCGTTGGCCTTCTTGGTCATCAGAGCACACTGCTGGCTCATGATCAACCTCCCGTCAACTGGACCTCCGGATCCTTTCCCACTTCACTGCTCTCTAACATGTCAGTCCTCAACCTATGCTGATACCTGGGGTCTTTCTTTCCCAAGTACAAGACTCTGCACTTGCTCTTGTTGAGTTTCATTCCGTTTCTCCCTGCCCAGCCCTCCAGCCTGTCTAAGTCTTGCTGAATGGCAGCACAACTCTCTGGTCTGGCAGCCACTCCACCCAGTTCAGTGTCATCAAGAAACTTGCTGACAGTGCACTCTGTGCCCTCATCCAGGTCATTGATGAATATATTGAATAGTGCCGGTCCCAGTACTGACCCCTGAGGGACTCCACTAGGTACAGGCCTCCAACCAGACTCCATCCCATTGACCACAACTCTCTGTCTTCTTTCCTTCAACCAGTTCTGAGTCCACCTCACTTACCTGATCATCCAGACCACACTGCCTCAGTTTAGCCAGAAGGATGCTGTGGGAGATAGTGTTAAATGCTTTACTGAAATGAAGATAAACCACATCCACTGCTCTACCATCATCTATCCACTCATCTATGTCCTCATAAAAGGCGATCATGTTGGTCAAACAACTTCTTCTTGGTAAAGCAATGTTGGCTGCTCCTAATGATTGTCTTGTCCTTGATATACCTAAGGACAGAGCCAAGAATAAGTTGTTCCATTACCTTTCCAGGGGTGGAGGTGAGGCTGCCTGATCTGTAGTGTTCCGTGTTCTCCTTGCCGTTTTTGAAGGCTGGGGTGACGTTCGCCTTCCTCCAGGCCTGAAGCACCTCTCCTGTCCACCATGACTTACTAAATATGGTGGAGACTGGTCTGGCAATGACTTCTCCCAGCTCCTTCAGCACCTGGAGGTGCATCCCATCAGGGTCCGTGGATTTATGGATGTCCAAATTACTTAACTGTTCCCTAACTCAGTCCTTACCAACTCGGTCCACATCTACCAAGGAAAACTCCTCTTTTGTCATGTTCTCCTTTGGGACCTTAGGGGTCTGGGACTCCTGAGGACAGTCTCCAGCCGTAGAGATGGAGACAAAGAAGGCATGCATTAACTCTGCTTCTTAGTATCCTCTGTCACCACCTCATTCAGCAGTGGGCCTACATTGTCTGTAGTATTAGTTTTTCCTGCAATGTACTCAAAGAGCCCTTTCTGCTGTCCTTAACCTCCCTTGCAAAATTTGATTCCAAGGAGTGTTTAGCCTTTCTGTTTGCCTCCCTACATTCTCCAGCAACAGTCTGACACTCCTCCCAAGTGGCCATCCCCTCTTTCCATGATCTGTAGGCTCTCTTCTTCTACTTGAGTTTACTCAGCAGTTCCCTATTTAACCATGTGGGTCTCTGCACTCCCTTTCTCAGTTTCCTACTTGTCAGAATGCTCTGATCTTAAGCCTGGAAGAAGTGATCCTTGAATATTGCCTTCTAAGTATACCATCTCATGAGACCTCCCATAACAATTGCTTGAAAAGACCAAAGTTCTCCCTGTTGAAGTTCAGGGTTGTGATCCTGCTTGGCATTTTGTTCCTATGGCACAATATCCTGAACTCCACCATCTCATGATTGCTACAGCCAAGACTATCCTCAACCTTCACCACTTCAACCAGACGCTCTTTGTTAGTGACCATCATTCCTAAGCTTCTTCCACAGCATTCTGTATTCCTTTTTCATCCACTTCTGTATTTTCAGGAGTTAATTTCTACTGCCCTTCTTTGCAGCTGTATCAGCAGTGAGTTTGTCAGCTGCTCCCACAGGGAATGTTTTTCTGGAACTATCCACATCTCCACAGCTCCACAATTCTTCCTTGAATCCTACCAGTAAATTCATTTTTGTTTACCATAAAAATTAAGCACTTAGCAAGTTGCTGTCATAAACTGTGCAAGAAAGAGCACACAAGCAGCTTTTACATTCACATGACTTCTCATTTTCTTGTTCTTTTTTCTTGCCTCCCAGTAAGCTTTGGTTCAGCAAAGCATTGAAGCTTGCTGCTGACTTAAAACTGGGGTTTTAATCCTCACTCAAGCGACCTCCTTCTCATCACAAACACACATGTGAATGCATAGTGAAACATGTTTTGCTAAGTGAGAGCCTTGCAATATAGGTTTTCTCTTCCCAAGCATTTGCAAAGAACTTAGCAGCAAGATTTAAGCCCCTGTGGATATGTTAAGGTGCTACTCAGTGAACTGCAATCAAAGCAGCTGAAGCTGCTAACTTTCATAGTTTGGCAGCCACATGAAATGAAGTGGAAATCAGATAATGTCTTTATATATTGAAGATATTTGCTGGGAAGTCATAGGGAGTAAAAGGGCACATTTTAGTATAAATTGGTATGTGGTAGAGAGAAGGCTCTGGGAGCCTACTATGCTCCCAGCACCAGAGATGCTATGGTCCCAGCTCATTCCAAGCGTCTGCATCGTTCTGTCTGTTGAATAACAGACACTGCAAACTGGAGTACGTTGTTGGATTTGAAAATTTGCCTACAAATGAAAGCAAGAGTCATGCCCCCAAGATGCAAAAGATGACAATGGCATGAAAATATCTAGATGTACTAGCAATACCCTTAGCCTTCTTCAGAAAGCTGATGAATCCAGTAGAGATGACAAGATTATCTTGATGATTGAGACTCTTTATTGCTGTGATTGTATGTAGGGATCACACTGGCACTTAAAGCTGAGATGTTCATGGCTAGTTGTCAGCAAAATTTGCCTAATGAGCCAATAGTTCCTGAATTATCTATGCTGATGTTCCTCTCTGTATGTAGTTCCCACTAAGTTAATGGATTTGCATGTGCTTGCTGATGTGAGCGAAAGCTGAGGTTCATTTTTAAGGCTCTCATTACACATTTTGGATGCAGGTTCCCCCCTTAGGAGCAGATACACAGATAGTACTGGATGCTATCTGTCAGACAGAAGCTGACAAGCTGACAGCTGTAGCTGATGAGGTCATCAATAAAGTTTAGATATGGAAAGAGTTCACTGGAAAAAATCATGTCACTTTTTCTTTTTCTCTTGTTTGAAGTCACTGAGCTTTGGGGTTTAGAGGAATTGTTGCTTTGACTTTATTCTTCTGTAGGCGGGTGGCTGCCTGCCAGTGGCAGCTGCGTATGGAATCATTTGCATTGCATGAGGAGTCTCTTGTTTGAAGGGAAGCTCTTCCTTCCCTTAGATCGTCTGCTTCTTTAGAGTCAGGGCCACTGTTTCACACAGATTGTATTCTTCCTTTAATCTTTTATTTTTGCCTACTCTTTAACAAGTATCCTAAAGCTAGGCCTAGCAGACTTCATTTGGGATAACTGAAAAAGGCAGTTTATGGACAAAGAGGGAATTATTTGATATTCCTGTGGTTACATATTTATATGATAAGATTTTTGCAGTCCAGATATGCTCCCTTATGTCCCCACACTACAAACAGAAGTCTAAAAAACAGTCCCTTGCTGCACACAGGGCACAAAAGGGATATTAAAACCGTCTCGGTAGCAGTGTTCTGTATTTGCGTCTCATCCAGACAGTGGGATACCACCCTCAGAGCTCTGCATCAAACAACTGAGTGACTTTAATCTCCAGGAGCAATACAGCTCCTTTCTTTTGCACCTGACAGATCAGGGATGATCAACTATATTAATGGGTTTTGTGGGGGGATTACAGAGTAAGAAGGAGATAAAAACAAGTTCCCCTAAAATGACCTTATAGAAGTTGTGACTCATATATTTGCAATTTGACTTCATACTCTGCATGCAGAAAAGTGTCTGGAGGTAAAATAAAATGAAATTACTATGGTATAATTCAGGCACTCAAATCCAAACTTACTGAACGGTTTCCTTTTTAAGAGCCAAGGTACACTCCTTAAACTCACATCTTTCCATGGTTAGGACATAAGTTGTCTTTCCATCTCCTTTTGTTTCTCCCACCTGCCCTTAATTCCCTCATGGAACATTAAGTATGCAAGAGAAGGTGCTTTCCTGTTGTCTGACATAGATTCAACTCGCTGTGCACGACCTCTCTGGCTAAAGACAGACAGCAGAATCCACACACAAGTAATAGCTGCCTCTGAGTCATGGTCTGTGAAATAATTTTGTCTTCAAAAGCAAAGAATCTTATAAACTGTAAAAAGCCCCACAAGTGGACAGATGTAATTGAAGTACAATGACATTTTAATACACTGCTTCTCACAAAGCAGAGCAGACATGGTTTTAATTAAATCTTCTTTATTGTGATCTGCTGAGTTGATGAGCAAAAGAGAAAAAATAGACTTTAGAAAAATTGTGTTAACTCCCCCTGCTTTTTGAAGAATCTCCTTTGCACCCTCTCAAAGGAAAGGGGAAAAAAAACAAGGAGAATGAGCATGGGAACATGCTAGACAGTTTGTGAGTTCACTGTCTTTGCTAGATATACATACATCAGTGGCTAACTGGAAAGTAGACAGGGAAAAAAGAAGTTGCAACAATAACATCAAGAGGAAGTATATCCAAGCATCTAATCTTTGGGAACCTAGCCAGATTTCATTTATAGTCAGCCAATTCAGATTTGCCAGATGAGGCTTTCTCCCTCTCTGTGTTTGTAAGCTGGTCTAAACACAGCGAGTCAGGGAGTAGCAGTGAACCACTGTGACATACCAGAAAGAACAAAGTGCTGTTAGCAGTGGTTGCAACTGAAGCATCTACCAAAGAGCGACTTTTGGATCATTTATTCTAAATGCAATTACTGTGTAACACTGATAGAGAGAAAGAAAGAGAAAAAGAGAGAAAAGAGAAAAGAGAAAGAAAGAAAGAAAGAAAGAAAGAAAGAAAGAAAGAAAGAAAGAAAGAAAGAAAGAAAGAAAGAAAGAAAGGAAGAAAGAAAGAAAGAAGAGGATCTGAGTACTGCTTGTTTCGTAGGTGGATATTTTCTGTTTGTTTTGTTTTGTTAACATGGAGTCTGGTAACCCCCTACTGTATAGCAACTGTAGATTCCACTCGATTCGTTCTCTTTGAAGTCAGTTTGCCTTTGTTTTTTACCTAACTGGATAACATTTCCATAAGCTAATTTGTATGCAACCCTGGTCAGAAGCTGCCACCCAGAATTCTGTATGGGACTTTACTGACAGGGAAATTTAATTTATTGTGGGATCGAGGTGGATTTTGTTAACTTTTGTGGTTGAAAAGTTGAGCCTGGAAGGAATGCAGAAGAGCACAGAAGAAGCAAACAAACAAGGAAATGATCAAGAAAGCAAGTGAAGGAAATCAAGCAAGCAAAAGAAAAATAAAGGCAGTAAGAAAGCAAGCAATCAAGCAAGAAAAAGCAAGTGAGCAAGCAAGATGAGTATGTTTGTGGAAAGCCTGACAATAGCATACCACTAACATGGTGGCAGAACAAAGGCAGGGGGAAGCCACAAAGACAAAGAATGACTAAAAATCATGCTTTCCTTTAATGTTTCGTATTTTTCAAAATACTGTGTACTTTTCACACTGTGGTATCCCTTCAACAGGAATGCAAAAAGCTACACAGAGCTCTGAAGCACACAGAGACTCAGAAAAGCAAAACAATAAGAGTAAGCAGAAAGAGATGTGACCTGGAAGTCTGTCTGCGGTAGAGAGTGACTGAGATCTGTATTCCCTGTGCTTTGCTGTTGTATTTTCATATTGTGTGCAGACCACTGTTTGGATTCAAAACTGATTTGATGGGGACAGTAGAAAGGTTTTTGAGAATACTGGTTGTTACTCCTATGTTAAGGTCACCTATGGGATTTTGCCAGAAAAGGTATCAAAAATTAAAAAGAAATTGCTACTAGGATGGTCACTGTGAGTTTTGTTTTTAAGTCACCTAGAAGAATGCAATTTAGCCTTGAACAGAGGAGTGGACTTTTATCAAGAAATAATAACAACAGTCAGAGTTAAAAATCAGTGGATAATATATTGGAAGGGATATTAAAACTCATACCGTCAGTCCCGGGCCAGTATTGACTATGGGCCAAATTGAGACTTAATAGAGTTGCAAGAAAGGAACAAAGAAGCTTAGCCCACATCTGTTTACTGTTATTTTCCACCACTGTCTTTGAATGGTCTCATCAATGTGAGAGAGACAAGTCTGGAATGAACCTGTAGTCTGATCTGTTCAGACAATGCCTGTTTTTTATTAGGTCTGGGTTTTTTTAGCAGCAGCAGCAGCAGCACCACCACCACTGTTTTTGGCATTGTACTGTTCCCAAATACAGAGAGCCCTGACTAAGCTGAATAATCACGAGATTGAAGAGATGCTGATGGGAAAGCACCGCGCTCTGCAGACCTCATCATTTCTCACGTAACCTATAGCTGGCCCAGTACTCGGGGTTTACGTGGCCTCTTCACAGCTTCTCTGAGCAAGAAGCATGTTTCCAAAGAGTGTCATTGAGAAGACACTGCTCCTTATTGCTCGGTTTAGTGGTTCACCCCCGGCAACAGAGATGTTAGACAATTTCAGAGTTGGTTGCTACATTTCCCTGTAAGTAGCTAGGAAATTCCTCTGAGGGTTTGAATGGTGGCAAGGGTTCAGCTCTGCAGTGTCATCATGAATAGACCTTCCTCAGAGCTCTCATTTTCCTCCACCAGCTCAAGTTCAACATTGAGAGACTCAGGTGGAAACATCGTGATTTACCATTAGACCCTCTTTGGCTTCTACCAACCGTCACACCTGCACTACATACACAGCCTCAACTCATATCCAGTCTTAGTGAGCCTTACGTGCATGTAACCAAGCTTTCAAGATCAACCCACTGCACCCTGTTGTTTAGGGTCTGAACACTGTCTGAGAAGAAGACTCCAAACTGTGGAGCAGCTTCATTACACCTAAGCCTTGAATATCCATTTCCCAGCAAAACCAGAGACTGATCAGCAGCAGTTCTTTCCAAAAACACAGCCCTGATTGGCAGCAGCTCTTTCCAAAAACACAGCCTTCCAGTGGACACTTGTGTCCAGAAAATTCATAAAGGTGTAACACACCTGCTGCTGGGCTCAGGGCTCAACCATGGTGCATGGGGTGGCCACAGAGAGAGTAGTGCTCCTTTCCCACTGGTGTGGCCCTCAGGACTGCTGGCACTTGCAGTCAAGTATATTGGCCTTGCCCACTAATGTAACAGGTTTGCACAACCTTTTCAGGAGAGGGTGGAATTTTATGTCAGGTATCTCTTCATGCTGATGGAAACATTCCTGGAACTAAGCCATTGGGCTCTAGGATGGGGTGTAGTGGCTGACAAGGTCAGCTTCCCTTTGTGGGAGGGGGCAGCCAAGCTTTGTTCACAAACACAAAATGGAGATGATGATCATTCTTCTTCTTTGCCTCAGTTTCCATTAAAGATGTGGCTTCAGGCTTAATTTTAGCTCTGTGCTTTAAAGAAAAGCAACAATGGCAGAGATAGTTCTTCAAGTCATGCTGTGAAAAAGGCAGATGAAGATAATGTTTGTGACCTTGCTATCATTGATAGAGAGTTTCTGACCTGATTTTCTGACCTGAGAGGAAGAATAATTTTTGAAAAGTGCTTGTTGCCCCGGTCAGTAGACACTATTAGCCATGATACATGCTCAAAATCTCTTGTTATACCATCTATATATCTTGTAATGTTGCTAAAGCTGAACTGCTTCTCTAGAATTTACCAGTCCCAGATATCTACTCAAAGGCGTTTTCAGTAGATATTTTGGCAACATTCATGACATCCTCTCCCAACTATGCTGCCAGCAGGAATGTTTCTGATCCAGCCTCTGTAGGGATCTCATGGCAGGACCCAGACTGCAGTGAGACCGTAACACAGTAAGTGTACTCCTGCACTAGGAAGCGTGCAGGCATCTTGTAATGTGGAGGGCACAACTATTTGGGCAGGTCTTGAACACTTCTGTAGATTCTGGGGGGCTTTGCTGCTTGCATATCCTAGGAGCAAATCAAATACAAAAGGCCAAAGATGGAAGAATTCCTTCTTGGAATAAATCAATCTAGTTTATGAAGATCTGCCAAATGTGTACCTGACCTACATTTGCTCTTTGAAAGAACAAACTTTATTACTATCAAGCATGTAATGATGAAGTAGAGAAAGACTGTAAAGAACATTTATTTAATCTCCTTCAGCTTTCATTTCTCTGTATCAAGGCTAATGCCAGAGGTAGCTCACAACAATAGCTGGTGGATTATCTGATAAATTGTTTGAGAGATTTGGGAAGAGTCTATTATTCAAAAGCCAGTGTACACTGGAATTAGACAAATGTTCCCATATGCCTCTTTCCTTCTACAAGCAAATGAGTTTGTTGTGGAGTTGAGCCAAGAGGTATCCCAAATCGTGCCAGATATTTCACATGTAAGAAACTGCAATAAAGAAATCTTCTTTCTACTGCTGAATATCTAAGGCCAAAGAGGAATGTGTAAAAGTAACTGCAATAAAAGAAAAATTCAGCAGATGTGGAGAAGAGGCATGTGGGCCAGAGCTGCCTGATGGGTGCATGATGTTGTGTAGAACTTGAGTACCCACTTCTTTGGGTGAAGTATGGTAAGAAATTAAATAGATTCCAACTCCTGAGTGTCACCTTATGTGCAAATTTGAGTCAAATTGGAATATTTTAATGTGAAAAATTAGATTATAGGCTGTGAAAAGAAAACAGTGGTGATGTCTACTTTACTCATAGGCTTGCTGAGATGTATAAAAGCAAGGACACAAACATAGATAAGACAGAGTTTGTGTCTCTGTCAGAATGTGTGTTCCTGCTCGGATCAGTATAACTAATCCTTTTACTTCTAACCCCCTTTGCCAATCCTTCAAACTCACCTTGCACATAAGTGTCCTCGGGTACCTCCAATTTCTTTCTTCTCCCTCCCACTCCGTGAGTTTGAATGGGAGAAGAAGGCGCAAAAACTGCTTCACTCCTCCCTGCCCTGTCAGCTTGAAGGGGGGCAGCAAAAGGTGCCTTTCTGCACATGGGCTGACCGGTGTGGAAGCCCACACTGGAACTGGACTAGTGGTTGGCTAGGTTTTCACACCCGTTATAAATGGTAAATGGACACTTTGTCTAGAAAAAGGACAAATAGAGCAAGGGTTCCCACCTTGAGGGTCACTGCCTTGAGAGCTCCTGTCTTGATTGTCCCTTGCTACTGTGAAGGACAGGTTCCAGCCGTGACTGGACCATCCCTGCTTTTGGACTGCTCTTACCTTTTTGCGTGGTTTTATCCTGTCCCTGCTTTTGGACAATTCTCCCCACCTTTGCACCCTTCTGTGCAAATCTTCAGGCTTTGCAAGCCCTGGGTCCTTTGAGAGAGAGTCAGTGGCACTTGGACCTCCCTCTATCAGACCATATCAGTAGCCAAGTTACAGTCTTTCTGGACTGAGAACGTTAGAGGTTTTGTTTATCCCCTGCCACTGTGAAGGCAGCATCACTCCACTACCATCCCACTGAGGAAGAAGTGCTTGAGACATTTCTGAGTTTGGCGGCTCTGCCACTCACCTCAGACTTCTGCAGTGTGGATCTCTGTTATTGGATATTGCCTGCAGCATCAGAAGGCTGCGCTTGCCAAGGAATCCAGTAAGGGATCATTGCCAAATGCCAACCTCACTTCTGTGAGTAAAGCATGCTGTTTCCTTAATCTTCTGTTCAGCCTGATTGACAGTGGGGTAAAGCTGTGTTTATAGCTTAGCCTTTTCCATTTCCTGGCTTCTTAAATTTCTAAATTTATCTCTAATATCCTTTTGGAAGAGATGCCCAATCAAACTGAATCTGTTAATAAACTAAACTAGGTTTTGTATATAGTTTGGGGGCAGGGTTCCAGGAAAATAAAATATTTTTTTACAATTCCTGACTTGGCCACGTTAATTCTCTGCCTTCACGGCAGTAAGGCAGACTCTGGGATAAGGTAAAGGAGTGGAAAGAAGGTAAAAGTGTGTTTGGGAACCCCTTCTGGGGACTCTGATTTCTGGAAGGGATGTTGTTTTTTTGTATTACTTTTAACTTCTGTATTTATATCGCTGTAAATATTGTAATATATTGTAAATATCTGCTTGTATGTTGTGCTAAGCTGTGAACATAAAGCCTCATTCCTTAAATTCCAGCTGGGTGAGTCTAGTCTGGGTAATTTCATAAAGGCAAGGTGGTGGGTAACTCACAAACCATCACACCTTATTAGCCAGCACTGAAGGGGGTAGGTATAGAAGAAGTTAGAGTTGCTTCAGATTTCAGCTAGCACAAGGAAGATGCACATTACCAATTCGCTACATCCCACCACATGTGAGCACTATTTATCTGAACATGTGAGGGGATCACATAATAAATCACTCACAGCACTAAGTGACTTCCACCTTGGTGGTCTCTCTGCAAAAGTCAAGGTCTCAGCAGAAGTTCTTTTCCTCCTCCCCGAAGAGGGAGGCTGCTTCTTTCACCACTACTAGAATTCCTGAGCAACACTCCCAACCAGGTTTAGTGTGCTGGTTTGAGTCTAATTGGAAAATTTTGATGTGAGAAATTAGATCACTGGTTGTGAAAAGAAAAAGATGATAAAGTCTCTATCATTCATTGGCTTGCTAAAAGGGATAAAAAGTAAAAGTATAAACAATTTGTCCCTCTTTTGCCTTCTTTACTCCTGAGCATTAGATCTCTTCTCTCTAATCTCTTCTACTAACTCCAGCTAACATTTCCAGATAACAAAGTAAGCTTTGCTGGTTGTTTTGTTTTCTGTCTGGGAAAGAGAGGGGGAGAGAGAGAGGGTAGCTTTGGTTCCCTTCTGGCCAGTTTCTTTGTCCAGGAGGGAATTTGGATTCCTGCATTATTTCTAAATTGTGTGTAATTGTAAATACTTGTAAATATATTGTGTATATATGCTTGTAAATTCAGCTTTGCTGTAAATATATGTTTGTCTTATTTCCAGCCAGTCTGAACTGGTCTGGTAAATTTCGATAGTGAGAGGGAAGGTCCTTAACCCACCACATTTAGCCACCTTAGGCTGCCCACTTCTGAAGTTTGGATTCATTACTGCAGCCCACTATGCCATACTTCTTGATTGCCGTGAACCTGGACTGCTGTGAGGCTAGATGGTTGGAAGTGCCACCATTGCCACCTCTCTCCAGAGGCCATGAGGAAGCAATGCTCCTGGCATCTTTCACCACAGCAATCACCCTTTCCTGGGTACTGCTCCTTCCAGCTGGCCACAACATTAGTTGCAGCTTCATGCATCCTGCAAAGATGCGTTGATTCAGCCTGATACCCAGGCTACTGCCTTGTCACATATTTCCCGTACAAGGCTGCTCAGTAAAATGAACTGCCTTTTTATTAAAAATACCTGGATTAGAATGTGTGTTATGCTTTTAATAGCTCATTCTTTCTCCTAGAAAGGGAAATGATTTGTACACAACTTTTATAGTTCATCTGCTGACACAAAACATGTTATTGTGGGAACACTCAGCATCATTCAGGCACTCTGTAAGTGAAGATGTGAAGTTACGGATTATTTTGGGTCTTCCCACCAGGTCCCATATGGCTATATGAAGTGAATACTCAAATTTGTCTTCTGGATAACTAATAAACAGTAACTCATGGCAACAGAAAGATAATTAATTAATAGTTAAGGTAATTGTACTGTGTAGGCAAATAAATCAAATAAAATGACTGTCATCCATGGCAGAGTACATAGCATGTAATAGTGTGATAGTTTGGGTACTCCCCACCCCCCACACTTTAGAAATCACCCAGACTAGACTCAGCCGGCTCTGGAAATTTGAATGAAGCTTATGTTTACAGCTAGCACAATATACAAGCAGATATTTACAGTATATACAGTTATAGACAGAAATATACAAGGTAAAAGTAATACAGAAACACAACAGCCCTCTCAGAAACCTGAGTCCCCAAGAGGGGCTCTCAACCACCCCCTCACCTTCCCCCTACCCCTCTCAACCTCACCCCAGTCCCAAGGAAGAATGAAGGTTTGGCCAAGAGGATTAAGAAGCAAAGGTCAATCAGCCACAAAAGCAAATGGAGGGTGAGGTTAGAAAGCAAGGTGGAGTTCAGCCAGCAGCCTCAGCTCTCCAGCAGGCAAAGAGCTGAGAACACAGCCCAGAGCTAAGTGCCCCAAGCTAAGTGCAGAGCAAAGTGACTTTATCTTTGTTTTGCTTTTCCTTTCTACACATCTCAGCAAGACTGTGAGCAAAGCAGACCTCACCATTGTTTTCATTTCTCAGCCTATTATCTAGTTCTTCTCACCAAAACATTCTAGCTAGGTTCAAACTAGCACAAATAGTTACTTGAATCATACACTAGCATGATATTCTGATCTCTTCAGACATCTCTCAGTGCAGGTCACTGTTCCATGCAATGTAATGAGTTTTAATGTTAAATGCAGTCTCACTTTACAAGGTTTTAGATAAAAGATCAGTTGGAAAATAAGCAATATAAACTCTAGGGGACAGGGCTGACCTGGTATTCAGAAAGATCTTGTGGTGTCGTTGATGCTCTGCCATCAGCTTGTCAGAAAGCCTTGAACAGAATATTTTCACTTGTTTGTGCCTACTCTTCTCTAGTGGTAGCTGCAGAACAAAAGCACTGCACAAAAATATGAGAGGTACTATTTTTAGTACATTTTTTTTTTTTAACAAGATTTCCCAGTGCTTCATTGTTTTGTCAGCCTGGAAGAAAAAGACACCTATTTTTGAACAGAAAATGTTGACAGCTCAAAGCATCTGTAACAAATTATGGTGCCAGAAGTTGCTTTTCTTTGTAGAACAAGCATAAGCAATAAAAACTGAGCACTAAAGTGGAAACTTCCAGCAAGCAGGCAGTGCTTGCAGTCACTCATTCAGTCAACACTTTGCTAGGAGGCAAAGACTATGTCCTGGAGTGTTCTGTGTAATGTGAGTCTGTTTGGCTCCAGGAACCTGGTCTGAGCTTTCTCTCCATTTTCTTTGGTATGTGAGTAGGATAGATATGTTTTTAAGGAAAACAAACAACTAAGTAAATAGATAAACCAAACAATCAAAAAATTAAGCAGATAGGAAGGAAATTCTGGAAGGATTTTTTTTTTGAGGGCCTCACATATATTTTATTTATTCATACTGCTTCACACTGCTTCCATCTTTTGAAGAGTTAACAGAGATGCCACAGCCAAGCCAATGTGTCTTCCTCCGCTTGTGCCGCCTTCTCCTGTTTTGGAGACCCTTCTCTCACTGCTTGTTTTAGTGAAGGCTCATGGGAGCATGAGAACGGTTTGAAAAGGATCTGGGAAAGAGTCTACAGATGGCCCTAGAAAGCAGTGGTGATAGAGG
This sequence comes from Tricholaema leucomelas, assembly GCA_013400475.1. Classification (NCBI taxonomy): domain Eukaryota; kingdom Metazoa; phylum Chordata; class Aves; order Piciformes; family Lybiidae; genus Tricholaema lacrymosa; species Tricholaema leucomelas. The sequence continues at coordinate 78,992 of WAAF01002998.1, read as the reverse complement.
GAAATCTACTCTGACTCACAGTAAAGTTAAGGAGGAGGAAACACGGCAAGCCAAGTTAAAAGCAGCTTCAGAAAGAAGAGCAAACATGCACTCAGCAATCTTCTACCACCTATCAAATGGAAAGGCTGGGCAGCTATTTCCTGCTCCTTCCCCAATCTCTACCTCTGCCCTTTAATTTATGTCATGATGCTCCAGATAATGTTAAATCTTCTGCTTCAGTCTTTTTAAACTGCCTGACAAAAGTTGACAGGCTCTGTCAATATCAAATAATACATGAGCACAATGATATGTGCTGCAACACCATCACTTATAGACTCTGAGTGTTGTAACCTTCATCTCTCCTGGCCACAGGCCCTGCTCACCTAACCCAGGTTTGCCAAAAGAAACTACTTTCTCTGTGCAAGAGCCATACCCTTAAGTCTGGATGAGCTTTCTGCAAAAGTTGTGAAAAACAAAAATGATGAAGACAGAAGAAGAATTTTACTTGAGACACGTGGCTAAATGTCATCAGTGTGTGAGTATACACTACAGAATCATAGAATGTTAGGGACTGGAAGGGACCTCAAAAGATTATCTAGTCCAACCCCTCTGCCAGAGCAGGATCACCTATAGCAGATCACAGAGGAACATATCCAGGTGGGTTTTGAATATCTTCAGTGAGAGAGACTCCACAACCCTCCTGGGCAGCCTGTTTCAGTGTTCTGTCACCCTCACAGTGAAAAAAAGATTTCCTCACGTTTAAATGAAACTTCCGATACCTCAGCTTCCACACATTGTCCCTTGTCCTGTCACTGGGTATCACCAAGAAGAGCCTGGCTCCATCCTCTTGGCACTCACCCTTTACATATTTATAAACACTAATGAGGTCACCTCTCAGTCTCCTTTTCTCTAAGCTAAACAGCCCTAGCTCCCTCAGTCTCTCCTTGTAAGAAAGATGTTCCATTCCCTTCGTCATCTTTGTGGGTCTGTGCTGAACACTCTCAAGCAGTTCTATGTCCCTCCTGATGTGGGGAGCCCAGAACTGAACACAGTACTCCAGATGCAGCCTCAGCAGGGCAGAGTACCTGCAGAGGGGCAGGAGAACCTCTCTTGACATACTAACCATAGCCCTTTTAATACACCCCAGAATGGCATTGGCCCTCCTGGCCACAAGAGCACAATGCTGGCTCGTGGTCAACCTTCCATCAATTAGGACCCCCACATCTTTTTCCCCTTCCTGGTGGTATGTGCTGCTAGGTGGTCTCTGTAGACACAGGGTTATGAACAACCAGAAATCTATTTGTAAGGATGAGAATTCTAGGCCTGTAAACACTCTCAGAGATTTATATGTTAAGGAATGCTGCACTCAACTATGAAACTTCACGAGTTTGCAAGTCCAGGCAAATTTAGATACCTCCTCAAAAGCAAATTGTGGACCAGACTTTTCAGCAGTGCTGTTTCCCAACTACAGCTCAAGTCAGTAGGTTCAGTAAGTCTGTAATGTTTTGGAATTGTGTGTTCTGTATGAACACCTGCTTGCAAGAAGTACCACACCACTGCTTCCTTACGTGAACCAATGCCCACAGGACTCAGACGTATTCTTTTTCCACTGGCAATGGCCTCAAATGCCCCTTGTTTTAGTGACTAAGCAGGTACAACATCTGAGACAATTGAAAATACACAAAATGGCTGCAGGCAACAGGAAATCACTCTGAAAGTCTGCAATGAGGGTAACTACAGGAATCAAGATTTGGCAGACAATGAGAATACAAAACTGACCTCCAGATAAGAAGGATGCATGTGCGAAAATGTGGCATTAATTGAACACCTGTCACAAGTGTATGGGAAAAGCAGGCTGGAAAGCCACCTGCAGAAAGCAAGGCATGAGTGTGATTAATAAACAGGCAAATCTGACAGTCAGTAAGATGTGGGAATGGAAGCAAATTATGTAAACATGTTCTCATAAATTGGGAGCTTGAATACAGAGCAAGGGGATTTGGCTTTCCTGTGGAAAGTGTCACACCCCTCCATGAACTTGTGTGAGTTTGTATTTTCAGCACTTCACCTTGGGAATCAGCCGGTCCAAACCTGAGATGTTGGCAGTTGGTGCTCTGCAGATAACAAGGGTAACAAAGGGAGATCTTTAAAGTCACTAACACAGTGACCTTACTCACTGCCAAAAAGCTGTAGGTGTGTAGCACAGTAGCAGGTGGATAAATAAGAGTGAAGCTGGGGAAAAAGGGCATGACTGGCAAGACACACAACACAATTATCCAACCCTGCTTCCTGGGGATTTGGACTAGACGATCTCTAAAGATCTTTTCCAACCCAATGAATTCCGTGATTTCCATGCATATCAAACACATACACATAATGAATTTGTGCAAGATGTGTTTTGAGATATTTGACTAGCAGAGAGTTTACTACTAAATTATAATATGAAAGGCTGTGAGTGGGAAGAAGAGAATAAGAGACCCAAATAGCTGATCTGAAGCATGAAAGCCAATGGAATCCTGGGGTACATTAAGAGGAATGTGGCCAGTAGGTCACAGGAAGTTCTCATCCCCCTCTACTCTGCCCTGGTGAGACCTCACCCAGAATATCAGTTCTGGGCTCCCCAGTTCAAGAGAGACAGGAACCTACTCAAATGAGTCCAGCGGAGGGCTACATAGGTGATTAAGAGGCTGGAGCACTGCCCTATGAGGAGAGGCTGAAGGATCTGGGGCTTTTTGTTCTGGTGAAGAGAAGGCTTAGAGGGTATCTAATCAATGTTTAGAAATATCTGAGGGCTGGGTGTCAGGAGGGAGGGGATAGACTCTTTTTAGTTGTGCCCTGTGATAGGACAAGAGGTAATGGGGTATACACTAAAGCACAGAAAGTTGCAACTAAACATTAGGAAGAACTTCTTTACTGCAAGGGTCATGGAGCAGTGGCACAGGTTTTCTCAGAAAGGTTGCAGTGTCTCCTTCTCTGGAGACTTTCAAGACCCATCTGGATGCATTCCTATGTGACTTGTGCTCGATTCTATGCTCCTGCTCTGGCAGGGGGGTTGGACTCAATGATCTGTGGAGCTCCCTTCCAGCCTCTAACATCTCATCTTCCTCTCCTCTCTCCCTTCAGGGAGCCACCCAGACAGGTGAAACCATATCCTCACAGCATACTTTTTCAGATCCACTACAATTGAAGGCGGCAAACAGCATTTTGGCCTGTATCAGGAACAGTGTGGCCAGCAGGGTCAGGGAAGTCATTCTGGCCCTGTACTCAGCACTGGTTAGGCCACGCTTTGAGTACTGTGTCCAGTTTTGGAGCCCCGCATTTAAGAAAGATGTTGAAGTGCTTGAACATGTCCAGAGAAGTGCAACAAGGCTGATGAGGGGGATGCAGCACAAGCCCTATGAGGAGCAGCTGAGGGAGCTGGGGTTGTTCATCCTGGAGAAGAGTAGGCTCAGGGGTGACCTCGTTGCTGTCTACAACTACCTGCAAGGTGATTGTAGCAAGGTGAGGGTTGGTCTATTCTCCCAGGCACCCAGTGACAGAACAAGAGGACACAGTCTCAAGCTGTGAGAGGACAGGTTTAGGCTGAATGTTAGGAAGAAGTTCTTGCCAGAGTGATTGGCCTTTGGAATGGGCTGCCTTGGGAGGTAGTGAAGTCACCATTCCTGGAGATGTTTGAAAGCAGACTGGATGAGGCACTTAATACCATGGTTTTGTTAATTAGAAGGTGTTAGGTGATAGGTTGGACTTGATGATCTTGAAGGTCTCTTCCAACTTGGTTGATTTTGTGACTCTGTAACACTTCTAGTCAGTCACACCCCCAGTTTCTTCTCCTCCTGAGATTTTTGTTTGTTTTTTGACCATACATTAGGAAATGTCTGAAGTTGCATCTTTCTCCCAATGTCTACTGCTGACAAGCAAACATCTAACCAAAGTGTTGTGCTATACCAAAGGAGCCATCCAAAAGCTGCACACAAAATGGCTACAGAGGAAGGTCTTTGTGCTAATTAAAGTCAGCATTCAGGAAAAGAGAAAGTAAACATTACCTAACATCTCCCTCTATCATCTGACAAAACATTCATTACTTGCATCATTAGATTTTCTTTTTAGGCACCCACTGGTAAATCGTTACTATCTTGTGGCGTGGTTACAGTTAAAAAAATACATGCAAGTCACTTCTTTTACTGAGCAGACAGGGAGTTATAAAGATATAATCACTGGGATTCTAACATTATTGTTTCTTTTTCATCTGAAAAGACAGGGCTCCGTTGAGCACAAGTTTTAGCTTCTTCTAACCCTATCTCAACCTTACAAGGGGAAGGAAAGTGAAACTATAACATTAGAATATGCAACTGATTGCACCTATTGTTTATACAGACAGACCTTTCCAAATTAATTGTGATTCAGTCCCCTAGACAATGGTATTAAATGATCTATGCAAGTCACTGACTGTGCAGGTGTGACAAATCACACAGAAACAAATCTTAGTCAAAGAGTTCTCAATTTCAGGTTTTTGATATTTCTAATGCCCTCCATGTTGAATGACATGTCAGTAGGTTAAAAATTATGTAATATGAAGTCTAGCAGAATTTAGTTCAGCACCTATGGTTTCGAGAGAGTATAACCACACAAAAATGTTGCACAGTTGTTATGAATGAACAGCAGTTACTGTGAGCATTGTCCATGACTTTCATGAGAGCAAAGAACAGAATACTGCACTAGAAAACATTCTATACACAACATTGTCAAGCTCTTACATATCTTTACAGAAAGGCTTTTCAAANCCCACCTGGCTACAACCTCCCTTTAGGTAGTTGCAGACAGCAATGAGGTCATTCCTGAGCCTCCTCTTCTCCAGGCTGCACACTCCCAGCTCCCTCAGCCTCCCCTCATAGGGTTTGCGTCCCAGGTCTCTCATCCTTCTCTGGACACATTCCAGCACCTCAACATCTCTCTTGAAGGAGGGGCCACAGTACCACTCAGGTTTGGTCTGTCTCTCCTACTGCCCACAGTAATCTGTCTGAAGTCTCATGGTAGAAATAAGGATCATGCAGTCTGTCAGTTGTTAAAGCAAGACTCCAAATCCAACATCTGAGAGACATAAACCTCAAAACTTAAAGGGCACTTTTGCTGATGACCTCACCAAAATCAGTGAATGCTGTCTGATTTCCTACATTTTTCAATGGACTTTAAAATAGAAAAAAAATGCGCAATTTGTGTCCATACTTAGAATCATAGAATCAGTTGAAAAGGATCACAAGGATCATCTAGTTCCAACTCCCCTGCCATGAGCAGGGACACTCTACCCTAGATCAGGCTGGCCAGAGCCCCATCCAGCCTGGCCTTAAACACCTCCAGGGATGGGGCCTCAACCACCTCCCTGGGCAACCCATTCCAGCTCTCACCACTCTCATGCTGAACAACTTCCTCCTCACGTCCATTCTGGACCTACCCATCTCCAGCTTCACTCCATTCCCCCTATTTCTGTCACTACCTGATATCCTAAAAAGTCCCTCCAGAGCTTTTTTGTAGGCCCCTTTTAGATACTGGAAGGCCACAAGAACACCTGGGAGCCTCCTCTTCTCCAGACTGAACAGCCCCAACTCTTTCAGTCTGTCCTCATAGCAGAGGTGCTCCAGCCCTCTGAGCATCCCAGTGGCCCTTCTCTGGACACGCTCCAGCATGTCCACATCCTAGAAGCAAAACCTAATAATGTAGATAAATGTAGAAAAACGTGAGAAAAACACCCATTAATTAAGTGATAACCTCACTTCTACATTCTGGAAAGCTAAAAAAGCAGATATAAGAACGAAAGAAAAGGTTCATCAATACAGACAGGCTTAATGGGCAGTTCCAAAACCTGTGGTAGAACACTGTATGCAAATCTTAATTTCTTGCTTGAACCCTTGGATGCTGCTTCCAGACATTGTAAGACTAGATATTCCCCACGAAGAACAGCTGCATTTCAGTCATGGATAGATGCCCAGGCAACACCCATGAACTCACAGGAAAAAAGAGCCTTCTGTCACTCATGAATTTCTTGATCCGCAGAAACAGACTCACTGCTTTTCACAGGCACCTGCCCGTGGATTTAGTGGTGACTATCCTGGACTTTCCCCTTTCATCACTAGCACAACTGACAACATTTTCAAAGGAATAACTTAACCAAATGCGTAGCTACTACAGTTGTCATGGAGTTATTGTAACACTGTGACTGGGAGAGAAGAGTAGCCAGCACCGGGAAGAGTGATGTGACAGATAGCCCAAGAAGCAATGTCTGCATAAGAGCATCAGCTGCTCTTGAACGAAGCATGCTGATATCTGAAATCCAGACCAGCATCCAAGACAGTTGACCAGCATCACATTCCATGGTAAGTATCTCACACTGAACAGCCTGGTGAAGAAGGGGGAAAACAAAGCAATATCAACATAAATATCTGAATATTTGAATCACTTTGAGGTTTTCTTGTTGCTTGAAGACAAAGAGTTCAAGTGTACCTGCCAGGCAGATGGTTCAGAATCTACCTATTGTTGGATTTCAGACCACAAAGAGCTAAGAATGAGGCAGCTTCACTCTTTCTTCTGGTTTCTTTATTGTCTTATTCAGTTACACTCTTCTGACCTCCATTATTTTTATTTTTATTTTTAAAAGAGCACTGGAGACACTTGATGCAACATCTATAGTTAATTAAACAGCTTGGAAACCTACATATATTCCATTTTCCACTTGGAAAGCTAATGAGAATTTAAAGCAGCATGTAAGACAGCCGCTTTCATTTCACAGTCAGGGGGAAATGAACTATTTGTCTCAGAATGAAAACTCAAGAGTTCTCTCACTAGGTTGAAGACTCAGTTGTCTGGGAAAACTCAGCAAGGAAGATTACATGTAGATAGGCATATGACCATGCTACGCTCACTGAGCATGAAATCACTCCTGAGGAAGGAACAATGAAAGACAGCAAAAATGTTTAGGAGACACATAGCTGAATGATGCAATTATCTTTCACCTTCATTGCCATAAAGTAAATCTCCTATTTATTTCCAGCTATCAAACAATATCATAGAACAACTTTGTGTGTGTGTTTATAACCATATAAATATATGGTTGTATATATACATGGTTGTGCAGACATATATAATGGTGTTCTGTTGTTCCCTGTATCCCTGTGGGAAGGCATTGTTTACAATGCTAGTAATCTTTTCAGCACTTCTTTCTTTGATTGAAACTGTTTTCCAGTTCAGGAGTAATGTGGATGCTCATGTAAGCACAGATGTTTATGTGAGCACTAGTTTGTGGATGGATGAAACTGCATGAGCAGAGTACTTGAGAGAGAGCACATAAAAGGTTAAGAAGTAGGCACAATGATCTGCCATGCCCTGTGTTTGCCTGTAACAAATTATGGTAGTCATATAACAGGTAGGTAGAACGGTTTTAAAGATCCATATATGAACAAGGTGCAAATTGCCCAGATGCCCTGGGACACTCTCTGGAGTTTCCTAATATATGTGCATCAGTCATCAGGTATGTCTATGTCACATACTTCTTACTCTCCTAGGGTTTTACAGGTGCTAGTACAGCTTTGGCTCCCTTCACAGAATCACAGAAACATTCTAGTTGGAAAAGATCCTCAGGATCATCAAGTTCAACTGTTTTCTTTACTACACATCTTCATAGATGATCTGGATGTGGGCATTGAGTCAGTCATCAGCAAGTTTGCAGATGACACCAAGCTGGGGGCTGATGTGGCTATGTTGGAGGGCAGAAGGGCTCTGCAGTGGGACCTTGACCACATGGAGAGATGGGCAGAGTCCAATGGGATGGCGTTCAATGGCTCCAAGTGCCGAGTGCTGCACTTTGGCCACAACAACCCCATGCAGAGATACAGGCTGGGGTCGGAGTGGCTGGAGAGCAGCCAGACAGAGAGGGATCTGGGGGTGCTGATCGATACCCGCCTGAACATGAGCCAGCAGTGTGCCCAGGTGGCCAAGAGAGCCAATGGCATCCTGGCCTGCATCAGGAATGGTGTGGCCAGCAGGAGCAGGGAGGTCATTCTGCCCCTGTACTCTGCACTGGTTAGACCACACCTTGAGTACTGTGTTCAGTTCTGGGCCCCCCAGTTTAGAAGGGACATTGAGATGCTTGAGCGTGTCCAGAGAAGGGCAACGAGGCTGGTGAGAGGCCTCGAGCACAGCCCTACGAGGAGAGGCTGAGGGAGCTGGGATTGTTTAGCCTGGAGAAGAGGAGGCTCAGGGGTGACCTTATTGCTGTCTACAACTACCTGAGGGGTGGTTGTGGCCAGGGGGAGGTTGCTCTCTTCTCTCAGGTGGCCAGCGCCAGAACGAGAGGACACAGCCTCAGGCTGCGCCAGGGGAAGTTTAGGCTCGAGGTGAGGAGAAAGTTCTTCACTGAGAGAGTCATTGGCCACTGGAATGGGCTGCCCAGGGAGGTGGTGGAGTCACCGTCCCTGGAGCTGTTCAAGGCAAGATTGGACGTGGCACTTGGTGCCATGGTCTAGCCTTGAGCTCTGTGGTGAAGGGTTGGACTTGATGATCTGTGAGGTCTCTTCCAACCTTGGTGATACTGTGATACTGTGATACTATGATACTACACAAAATTCACCCTTAAACCATATCCTCAAGCACCACATCCAACATGACGGGACAAGTAGGGAACATGGAGCTCTAGGTAAGACAGTGGAAAGGATAAAGGATTATATGGAAGATTATAATGTGTTTGCACAGAAAACTGAGGATTGAAAGGTGTCCATGAGAGTCTGAAGGCGTTTAATCCCATACTATCATATATTATAGCAATTTTGCACCCCAGAGTCAAGCCTCAACTTACTTTAGAGTAGACTAGAAAGAGAGGTTTCAGGATGGATTGTAGATTACTATGGAGGTGGCTTCTAGAAACATGACTGGCAAATTATTTTTTTTTTTTTTTCTATACAGAGACATGAAAGGAGGGGGTCTCCTGGTAAGTAGCAATACTTCAGATTAATGTTAGTGTGATGGTTTGGGTGTTACCCAACCCCCCTCCCCCTTTGGAAATCACCCAGACTAGACTCAGCCAGCTCTGGAAGTTGAATGAAGCTCTTATACTTACAGCTTAGCACAGTATACAAGCAGATATTTACAGTATATACAGTTATATACAGAAGTATACAAGGTAAAAGGTAATACAGAAACACAACAGCCCTCCCAGAAACCTGAGTCCCCAGGAGGGGCTCCCAACCACCCTTTCACCTTTTCCCACCCCTTTCTACCTTACCCCAGATGTTACCTTGTGCCTAAGGAAGAATTGAGGATTGGCCAGGGTTAGGAAACAGGTGGATTAATCAGGTTAGGTTAGAGAGAGAGGAATGCAGCTCAAAGCCCAGGCAATGACTGAATGTCTTATCTATGTTTGGATTCTTGCTCTTATACCTCTCAGCAAGCCTGTGAGTGAAGTAGACATCGCCATTGTTTTTCTTTCACAGCCTGCAATCTAGTTCTGCTCACCAAAACATTCTAGCTAGCTTCAAACTAGCACAGTTACTTACGTAACTCCTTACCCTGAAAGAAAGAGAAATAAAATTCTGTGTCTGCCATCCTTTTCATGAACAGTAAGTGCAGTGAGAACTGGAGTTAATTTTGACCCCCACTTAAGCAGAGTAGATTGAAGTCCTACATCAGAATCTATTGGAGCCAGCAGCTAGATTCTAGAGTAAAGTAGTTTGGGCTCATCTCATTTACCTCATGAAGACTTTTGACACTACTAGACTGAGATCTCAGATATTTGCTGGAATTATTTTGTAAATACATATGACACAGAGAGGTTTGGATTTGTTCTTACAGTCCTAATTTCTTTCCCTTTGCTCCGATAGCTGGTTTAGCTCAACAGGAGACGAGAGGAAAACAAATGCCTAAAAACAGGTTTCTCCCCACCTCTGCCTTGAAAAATGCCTTCCCACCACTGAATCCAGACATTCAGTTCTCTGCCAGCCTTTACAGGTTAAAAATGACTCAACTTAAATGACTGAGGAAGAAATCAGTTCCTATATACATAAACAAAAGTGAAGGATTGAGTACATCCTGTCTTTCTGTGCTGAGCACACTGACAGTGCCAGTAGATAGATGCAGCACAGACATACCCTTCTTTATGATCAGCTCATTGAAAAGAAAAAAAGCCTTAGATATCAAAGGAACAAGACACCAAGGCATGAGAATTTTGCTGTGTAATGGAGTTTCTTTTGCTGGAATGTGATTATACACAGCAAGGGAAAAACAAACAAATACAAAAATTTTGGGGTGTGAAAAACATCGTTCTGGCTACTAAAAAGGGAACAATGCTTACTGTCCAGTTTAGCTTACTCGAGAAAATTTTATGGCACCATTTTGGCTCAAAAGCAGATGGCTTACTTTACATATCATGACTGTGATTTTTATATAAAGTCACTGTGATTCTGCCAGGTCAGAATTTGTTACTGTGAATTGCATGTACTTATTTCTGTTTCTCTGAAGACGACTGCAAGCACATTCGGCAGCAGATTGTAATGGAGAGGTAATTGATTAATGCAAGTTAATATTGTTTGTTAGTTTTGGTAGTTAGGAGTGTAACCTCTCTGATCACGAATTTTAATAACAATCAGGTTCTTCCGCAATGGTCATGGAAACATTATACAAAGGAATGGATCTAGAGATAACTAGCAAAAATATAAACTTTAACTGAACTGGAAGAGAAGACTCTTGTGGTCAATATACTCCTGCGATTAATTCTGCAGCTTATCCACTAGATGGACTCAAGGAGCTCCTTTCTGCATATGGCAGAAGGCAATTGGTGAATTACAAGAGGCTTTAAATATTAATCTCCCAACTCATGGGGCTAGCTACAGATTCAGACAGTACCTAAATGCTTTCAGGGAATTCTGTTACTGTCTTGTCAGCTGCTGAGGCTTCTGATTCTTCTGAGACTTTACAGGCTGCTGGGGAAAGGGGCAGACTATCTCTGACCTGCTCCTGGTTTCTCTGGACAATATGTGTGCCTCCAGGACTTCCCATCTTGGCAGGGGACTTACAGGTGTAGGCAGGATGTCTTGCAATGTGCAGTCTCAGCAGAATGTCACACTGGCTATGGAGGTCAATTGCATGGAAGCGTTGAAAGCCTGTTCCTGGTAAACTTGAGGTGGGCAGTTTCCAGGCAGTTCAGGATGCAATAAGGCAGAAGACAGCCAGAAGCAAGGAACAATGGCAGCAGGCAACACCAGGCAAGAAAGCACGAATACAATGGCAGAGCACGTTGTGTTACCTGCTCATCTCCTTTTATCAACGCAGCCCGAGACTAATGGGCCTTTGGACACAATAGCCAGTCAGAATGACAGTTATCCAAGCTTGACCATATGAGGTGAAACCATAGGCTTTCTTTACCCAAATTTGGGAAAAACATTGGCCTTGCATGAGGCAGGCACAAGCTAAACACGTGTACACTGTTCACTACAGGATGTAAACAGGAGCAAAACAAGTCTGAGCAAGCCAGAGTCCTTACACTCAGTGGCTCCAGATTCTTTATCCTCCTTCCTGCAGCTGCTTCTCCCCAAAACAGAGAGAGGGAGGGCAAAAAAATGTGTCTGGGCAAGCCAGGACATGTTCAGTCCTATTTTGGCCTGTTCATATCTACCACAACACAGATGCTGTCTAGGGTGAGATACAGAGCCCTACAGTATAACTTACTGATAGTATTCAACCTTGATGCAACAAAGTCATGTAAGGATCTTCCCAGTTCTTCAGACTTTTTCCTCTCTTGAATTTGAGAAACTCCATTTCCAACAGGAACCTCCTGGTATCAGTGAAGCCTGCTCCACTGATTGTAGAACCAAGCTGCAGTAAGAATTCAGGGCTCCGAGCTCAGTTTTATGCCAGATAGCTGCAGCAATTACATGTGTCAGTCAAGGCAACCCTCATGCCACTGCTAGTTTTTCATGGCTTTGTACTAGGCTTTATAGAATCATAGAAATCATAGAATCAACCAGGTTGATGAACCAAGATCATCCAGTTCCACCTAGGACGCAGCCCTATCCAGTCAACTAGACCATGGCACTAAGTGCCTCATCAAGTCTTTTCCTGAACACCCCCAGGGACAGTGACTCCACCACCTCCCTGGGCAGCCCATTCCAATGGCAAATCACTCTCTCTGGCAAGAACTTCCTCCTAACATCCAGCCTAGACTTCCCCTGGCACAACTTGAGACTGTGTCCCCTTGTTCTGTTGCTGGTTGCCTGGGAGAAGAGACCAACCCCCACCTGGCTACAGTCTCCCTTCAGGTAGTTGTAGACAGCAATGAGGTCAACCCTGAGCCTCCTCTTCTCCAGGCTGAACAACCCCAGCTCCCTCAGCCTCTCCTCATAGGTTTTCTGTTCCAGAACTTTCACCAGCTTCATCGCCCTTCTCTGGACACGTTCCAGCACCTCAACATCTCTCTTGAAATGAGGAGCCCAGAACTGGACACAGAACTCAACGTGTGTCATGACCAGTGTTGAGTACAGGGGCAGAATAACCTCCCTCCTCCTGCTGGCCACACTGTTCCTGATACAGGCCAGGATGCCATTGGCTCTCTTGGCCACCTGGGCACACTGCTGCCTCATCTTCAGCCTACTATCCACCAGGACCCCCAGATCCCTTCAGCCTGGCTACTCTCCAGACACTCTGTCCCCAGCCTGTAATGCTGCTTGGGGTTGCTGTGGCCAAAGTGCAGAACCCTGCACTTGGCCTTGTTAAATTCATCCCATTGGCCTCTGCCCACCCATCCAGCCTGTCCAGGTCCCTCTGCAGGGCTCTCCTACGTTCCAACGGATCCACATCTGCTCCTAGCTTGGTGTCATCTGCAAACTTAATGATGCTGGACTCAGTCCCCTCATCTAGATCATCAATAAAGATATTGAACAGGACTGGGCCCAGCACTGATCCTTGGGGAACACCACTAGTGACTGGCTGCCAACTGGATGTGGCAGCATTCACCACCACTTTCTGGGCCCAGCCTTCCAGCCAGTTCTTGACCCATATCAGAGTGAATCTGTTCAAGCCATGATCTGCTAGCTTTGGTAGGACCTTGTGGCAGATAGTGTCAAAGGCTTTACTGAAGTCCAGGTAGACTACATCCACAGCCTTCCCCACATTCACACATCAGGTAACCTGATCATAAAAGGTAACACTCACTCAGTGTCTGTGATGGAAGCAAGAGAAAGAGTGAAAAAGAATTATGAGGTGTTATTATCTTCCTTCTGCCTTTCAGGATCAGAAAGATCGGATAAGCCATCATTCAGCTTGCGCAGACATCAGTCATGATGGTTTGAGGCTAATTGGAATATTTTACTGACAGAAATTAAATCATTAGCTGTGAGGAGAAGAAAATAAAAGAAACAACAGTACCCTATATCATTCATTCTTCTGCTGAGAAACGCAACTAGTCAAAATATAGATAAGACACTCACTTTGCACGCAACTCTCAGTTAACTCTCAGTTTGGTTCTTTCTCTCTCTGACAATGTGTGGTTGCCTCTGCCTTAACTCTTCAAACCAACCTAACCCTTTTTACTCTAACTTTCTTGTCATTTTTGTGACATCTCATCTCAGATGTCTCCAGATTTATCATGTGAGATATACGGGGATTGATCTGTTTATTCCTGAAGGGAAGGAAAGAGGGAGGAAGTTTGGGTTGGGAGCCTTCTGGGGACTCTGATTTTTTCTGGGGAGAGGTATCGTGTTTATGTATTACTTTTAACTTATATATAACTGTAAATATTGTGTATATATATGCTTGTAAATTGTGCTAAGCTGTAAATATAGCTTCATTCTCTAACTTCCAGACAGCTGAGTCTAGTCGGGGTGATTTCATTGTGTGAGGGGTGCAGGTAACTCTCAAACCATCACATCAGCAGAATGAGCTGCATTGAATAAACTACTCTCACATCACAGGGTGGAAGGACACATTCTGGCAGTGCAGTTCAGTGTCGTTTTGCACAGATGTTAGCAAAGTTTTACATTTTCACCTGTAACAACAGAAGAGTGGTAAGCACATTACATTTTCCTGACAGAGGGCAGAGAGTTCACAAAGTCTGAATCAGTTCTGAGATCACTGCCTCAAGTCACAGATTTTGCCAGTGCTACCCTCAGGCTCCCTAGAATCAAAGTTAACTGCATTCTGAGGGTGACAAGACCTACACATTTGGGGCTGTTATCTTGGGGTTTTGTGTGCTTTGTCTTTCTAGGTTTTGGTTAGGTTTGGTTTGGTTTTTGCTTGTTTGGGTTTTGAAGGTATTTTGTTTGAGGGTTGGTTTTATTGTTGTTGTTGTCGCTGTTATTGTTGTCCCTGTTGTTTTGGTTTGGGTTGTTTTTTTTCCTTCTTTCTGATTCATATTCAGAGCTCCTAGGATTTGCCAATGATGGAGCAGAACTGCTGACTACCTTTAGCAGCTGAAGCTGTAGATGCCTTCTTGCAACAGTCACAACATTGTTCTGAAAAACAATCAGGGAAACAGAGATGTGGCTTTGAATACTTAGTATTGCTGAAGAGCAAATGTAGAGTATTACTCTGCCAAAGGTGGAGAGAAGTCACAATCAATCTACCTTTTATTTTCTAGGGAACATGCAGTGTAAAAAACGTGATTTCCCTCAAATATTCAACAGTTCACAGTGATACTGAGAATCTCTTCCTTAGAATAGAATAGAATAGAATAGAATAGAATAGAATAGAATAGAATAGAATAGAATAGAATCAACCAGGTTGGAAGAGACCTCCAGGATCATCCAGTCCAACCTATCACCCAGCCCTATCCACTCAACTAGACCATGGCACTAAGTGCCTCATCCAGGCTTTTCCTGAACACCCCCAGGGACGGTGACTCCACCACCTCCCTGGGCAGCCCATTCCAATGCCAATCACTCTCTCTGTGAAGAACTTCCTCCTAACATCCAGCCTATACTTCCCCCGGCACAACTTGAGGCTGTGTCCCCTTGTCCTGTTGCTGGTTGCCTGGGAGAAGAGACCAACCCCCACCTGGCTACAACCTCCCTTCAGGTAGTTGTAGACAGCAATGAGGTCTGCCCTGAGCCTCCTCTTCTCCAGGCTAAACAACCCCAGCTCCCTCAGCCTCTCCTCATAGGGTTTGTGTTCCAGGCCCCTCACCAGCTTTGTTGCCCTTCTCTGGACACGTTCCAGCACCTCAACATCTCTCTTGAATTGAGGAGCCCAGAACTGGACACAGTACTCAAGGTGTGGCCTGACCAGTGTTGAGTACAGGGGAAGAATAACCTCCCTCGTCCTACTGGCCACACTGTTCCTGATACAGGCCAGGATGCCATTGGCTCTCTTGGCCACCTGGGCACACTGCTGGCTCATCTTCAGCCTACTATCCACCAGTACCCCCAGGTCCCTTTCCTCCTGGCTGCTCTCCAGCCACTCTGTCCCCAGCCTGTAGCGTTGCTTGGGGTTGTTGTGGCCAAAGTGCAGAACCCTGCACTTGGCCTTGTTAAATTTCATCCCATTGGCCTCTGCCCACCCATCCAGCCTGTCCAGGTCCCTCTGCAGGGCTCTCCTACCTTCCAACAGATCAACACCTGCTCCTAGCTTGGTGTCATCTGCAAACTTAATGATGCTGGACTCAATCCCCTCGTCCAGATCATCAATAAAGATATTGAACAGGACTGGGCCCAGCACTGATCCCTGGGGAACACCACTAGTGACTGGCTGCCAACTGGATGTGGCACCATTCACCACAACTCTCTGGGCTTGGCCTTCCAGCCAGTTCCTGACCCAGCACAGAGTGAATTTGTCCAAGCCACAAGCTGCCAGTTTAGCCAGGAGCTTGTTGCCTCCCCCCCACACACTTTTTTTTTTTCTTTCCTTTTTTTTTCCCCTTCTCTTTTTCAGTGGGCAACATCTGCATCACCTATAATTGAAATGTTGTCATTATATTTTCCCCCCTGTTTTTTCTTCAGCATTGTTTTCCAGGATGTTATTTTTCCACAGCACTGTCTCTAAATGTGCACATGTTACGTTGTTCATTTGTAGACCTTTCACTTCCCCCTAGGACCTGTAAAGAGAATCTCCAAGTATGATGTCTCTTCTCAAGTGTGTCATTGTAGATGATGTATGTTTAACTCTACTTAGTTCACCCCAGATAACTCCACTGGCTTAACAGAGCTCAGTGACTCAATAAATCATGAACAGGTTTATAGATATATATATATAAACACACAAGTTACAAAGGAGTTTGTAAACCTTTTTACCTAAGAAATGGATCCATATTTCCCAGTAATATTATCTCCAACACTGTTGTTTGAAAGAGTTTGGAAATGCCTTTTTAAACCTCTACTCCTGCATGCACCATAAGGTGTTTCCATTATATTCATTAATACACTGGTGCTATTTACCATCCTCCATATTTTCTGAAGTCATTCACTCCTTTCAATGAAGAATATAAGAATGAGCCTGAACACCCACAAATATTTTCCTTTCAGCTGCCCTGACAGCCTATTATGAAAGTTCTTGCTAAGATTTTGTTTCCCTCTGCTGCTGCTGTGCAAAATTTCACTTTCTAATAGGGAATCGTATGTGATGGGTATTTTGTCCTCTCTCTACAGAAAAAGAATTAGCAGTGAACAAACAAGAATATAGGACATTGATCCTATGAGAGAGCACATTTCTGTAGCAGTGCTGCAAGTTTTGCCTACAGCCCATGCTTTTTCTTCACCTCAGCACAACCTTAAAGCTCTCGGTAGAACTGCTGTAGGATTATGAATGCAGCAATTGGATTGCATACAGCGCAGAAGAGAAAAGCCACTATCACAGTTACACAGTGTTGAGTGTGATACGGGCTCTCTGATCTTGCTTCATACAGCTGTAGTAGTCTACCATGAGGTAGAACTCAAGTGGCTGCAGGTGAATAACAGCCAGCAAGAAAGGGATCTGGAGGTACTGGTAGATAGTAGGCTGAAGATGAAGCAGCAGTGTGCCCAGGTGGCCAAGAGGGCCAATGGCATCCTGGCCTGTATCAGGAACAGTGTGGCCAGTAGGACGAGGGAGGTTCTTCTTCCCCTGTACTCCACACTGGTCAGGCTACACCTTGAGTACTGTGTCCAGTTCTGGGCTCCTCAACTCAAGAGAGATGTTGAGGTGCTGCAACGTGTCCAGAGAAGGGCAACAAAGCTGGTAAGGGGCCTGGAACACAAACCCTATGAGGAGAGNGGATAGGGCTGGGTGCTAGGTTGGACTGGATGATCTTGGAGGTCTCTTCCAGCCTGGTTGATTCTATGATTTTATGATCTCATATACTGCCAAAGGCTCAAAATTACTGTCTCTCAGGAATCCAGTGGCCTAATACTGAGTTGATCCACGTAATGGAGAGTATTAATGGATGCTGGATGGTATTTTTTTCAAAATTAATATTGCTTATTAATTTTGGTATTCAGAACTCTCACCACCTGCCCAGTAATTCTTAATAATTAAGCCCCTCACGACAGTCATGAAAACATTATATAAAGGAATACCAGAAACTGGAGCACTCAAGAAACAACTAGCAATGATACAAACATTAAACTCCATTGAACTGTAAGAGAGGTTCTTGTGCTCAGTTATACTGCTTGCCCACTCAGCAGAAGGCTCCTTTCTGCTAAAGCAGAAAGTAGGTTTCAATTGGCTCTTGACAGGGGTGCTGGGAGAAAGCAGATGATTTCTAACGTGGTCCTGGTTCCTTTTGGATGATCTGTGTTCTTTCCAGGGCTCCTCATCTTGGCACAAGATTTGCAGGCAGGATGTCTTGCAGATGTACAGTCTTAGCACAATGTCAGACTGGATAAGCAAGCCTACCACATGAAGGCACCTAAGGCCCATTCCTGGTAACCTTGAAGCAATTTTCAGGCAGACAAGCCCAAATCATCAGGGTTTGTTACTATGCAGCAGAGCTAGCTTATAGCTTAACAGATAAAGTGTTGCAGGGCATGGCAGGATGCAAGGGCAGTGAGGTGATGGCAGAATCAATGGCAACAGCAGTTGCTCATCTCTTTTTATCAATGTAGCCCAAGTCTAATGGGCCTTTGGACACAGTTTAGCCAATGAGAATGGCACTCTGTCATGCTTAACCATATTAGGCAAAGTCAGGGCTTGGTTTACCCAAATTTGGGAAAATATATGCCTTGCATGAGGCAGGCACAAGCCAAGTGTACATACCTTGTTTACCACAGGATGTAAACAGGAGTAAAACAAGTCTGGCCAAGACAGGGGCCTTAGATGCAGCAGCTCCAGGTTCTCTGTCCTCTTTCCTGCATCTCTTCCCGCTTTAGAAGAGGCAGGGGGAGTAGGGGAACATGTCTGGGCAAGCCAGGACATGTTTTAGCCTATTCTGGCCTGTTTAGGCCTACCTTGACAATGCATCATGACAATACTCTGTGATATGTGAAAAGACAGACGGCGGAAAGGGATGCTTGCAAGGATGGTAACTTTCTCTGTTTGAGGCAGTCAAAAAGAAGAGAGGAATAGCAAGCCTCTATAACTTGTCAATCCACTTGCATAGATAATAACTAACTTCAAACAAGGAGTCCTGCAAAGACCTGAGTATGTTCCTCTGTAATGCACAAGAATCAATATCAGGAAGCTGAAGGCATACTTAACCAACCTGATAGCCTTCTGCAAAGTGACAGTTTCAGTGGATGAGGAAGATGAATACATCTTGTTTACTGTTGGCTCCAGTAACTTTTGACACAGTCTTCTGCAGCAAGCATGTAGACAAGCTACTCAGGCTCAGATCAGTGAGGTGTACTAAAACCTGGCTGATCTGTCAAGCTTAAAGGGTTGTGTTCAGCAGCACAAAGTCCAGCTGGAGGCCAGTCACCAGCAGTGTGGCCAAGGTGTGATGACTGAGAAAAATACTACTTAATATCTTCATGAATATCCTTAACAGAGGACATCTTCCATACATTCACACGCGACAGAAAACTGGCAGGTGTGTTTGCCACAAAGAAGGAGTTTGACACAAGCAAATCTCAATCCCTGAATCTGGAGCGAAATCAGCTGAGTGCTAACTGTCTGGAAAGAAGCTCTGCAGAAAAGGAACTGCAGGGTCCTGATGGTGAACACCTCACTACAACTCAGCAGTGTGACCTTGCCGTAAGGAAGGTCAACAACCTACTGTGCTGCATTAAGAAAGTGCCAGCAGGTGGAGGGACATGATCAGCACCGATTAGATACATCTGGGTGCTGAGGCCAGTTTTGGGCTCCCTAGTACAAGAAAGACTTGCACATAATGGAGGAAACCCAGGGAAGGCCATGACAATGATTTAAGGATCAGAGCATTTCTCTGCAAGGACTGACTGAGAGAGCTGTGACTGTTCAGCCTGGAGGACAGAAAGGAGACTGGGATTTTATTTGTGTGTATAAATATGTTATGAAAGAGTCTAAAGACCACAGAGTCTTCCAAGTGATGCCCAGCAAAAGGGTAAGCAGCAACAGGCACAAACTGAATTTCAGGAAATTCCACCTTAACACAAGAAAACACTTTATTGTGGTGATGATTGTAATGAGCTGGACCCAGTAAGGTTGTAGAGCATCTATCCTTAGATAGTCTTAAAGCCTAATGGGGAAACTACCCAAGCAATACACTGTAGGTAAACCTGCTCTGAGCATGCTGAGGTGGTCTAGGTAATCTTAAAGAAGGGCATTTCAACTTCAACTATTATGTGATTCTGCACGTGTTGGGCTTAGCCCTGCAAGGTGGTGGCAGAGATGTTCTCCAGTGGTCAGTCAGCAGCAAGTTTTTTCACACTTTGTGACAGAAATCTTAGACAAGTGAAAAATCTTTCTTCTTGTTGTTGGAATAGCTATTCTGCTCTGTGGTTTTGTGTGTGTTTGGCAGGTCTGTTGGTTTGGTTTTTTTTCCAGATGATTAAAAGGGGATGAAAAAAAAGCTTTTTATGCCAATGATGAAACAAAAAGAAAACTGCTAAACCTCTGTTAACTAGGACAATTACACCACTTCTCTCACAGATACGAATGTGTGGTGCACAGACCCTTGCATTCACCCTACTGTTGGCCTGCTGATCCTGAGTCATCTGCATGACTGTGGCACTGCTACCTCCAGCGGCCATGGACGTGGGACAGTTCTGTTGTTTGGTCATGAAAAGCACCCACGTGCTTTCTCCACTACACAGCTCTTCCATGGCATAAGTCTGCTTTTGAGACAAAGCAAGAGACTAAGATGAAAAGATGGTTTCTGGGGATTCAGGTGCATCAGCACTGAAACAGGTCTGTAATCTGGTCCAGTATGATTTCCAGTGCAATTGAAAAAACAGCAGCCAGCTTAATGGCTCTCTCAGCATGTCTGTTCTTGTCGGGATGAAGAGATGTATCTCACTGACATGGTTTGGGAGTTTCCCTCCCCACCCACTTGGAATCACCAGGCTAACTCAGATGGGTGGAAGTTAATACGAATATACATTTACAGCACAGCTCATATTTACAAGCATATATACACAATATGTACAGATATTTGCAATTATATACAAGTTAGAAGTAACGAGAGGACACAGCCTCAAACTGCACCAGGGCAGGTTTAGGCTGGACATCAGGAAGAAATTCTTCATGGAAAAGAGTGATTGCTCATTGGAATGGGCTGCCCAGGAAGGTGGTGGAGTCACTACCCTAGAGGTGTTTAAAAGGAGGCTGGATGAGGCACTTAATGCCATGGTTTAGTTAATTAGAAGGGTTAGGTAATAGGTTGGACTCGATGATCCTAGAGGTCTTTTCCAACCTGGTCAATTCCGTGATTCTATGTAATACAGAAAGTCAAAAACCCTCCCAATCAGCAAGACTGCCTAGGAGGGCTCCCAGTTAACCCCTTCTTCCTATCCCTTGCTTATCTCAGAATGCTTAGGTGATTATCTTTGCAGAGAAAGCAGGAGTGAGAAGCCAAAAGCTGACAAGAGATTAGAAGGAGAATGATTCCATTGGGTTACACAGACCCAGGCAGAGACAGTTAACCAGCAGGCAGCAAACCACAGAATGAGGCACTTTGTTATTGTTCTGTCTTTTTATATCTCTCAGCAATCCAATGAGTAATACGGACATCACTATTATTTTCTCTTTCACAGCCAATGACCTAAGTTCTCTCATTAAAATATTCCAATTAGCCTCAAACCAGGACACCTGGTTGCAAAAATATCAGAATACTGGAGTGAAGAGTCTTCCAGCTCTCACTTCTTGAAACAGATTATGTCAGCAGGGTTTCACAAAAGAGTACTGGAGTACTGTGTGCAATTCTGGAGCCCCCAGTACAAGAAGGACATGGAACTGCTGGAGTGGGTCCAGAGGAGAGCCACGAAGATGATCAGAGGGCTGCAGCACCTCTGCTATGAGGACAGGCTGAGAGAGTTGGGGCTCTTCAGCCTGGAGAAGAGAAGGCTTCGAGGAGACCTTCGAGTGGCTTTCCAGTATCTGAAGGGAGCCTACAGGAAAGCTGGGGAGGGACTCTTTACACGGTCTAGTAACGTTAGGACAAGGGGGAATGGGTTTAAGCTGGAAGAGGGGAGATTCCGACTGGATGTTAGGAGGAAGTTCTTTACAGTGAGGGTGGTGAGACACTGGAACGGGTTGCCCAGGGAGGTTGTGGATGCTTCCTCCCTGGAAGTGCTTAAGGCCAGGCTGGATGAGGCCTTGAGCAGCCTGCTCTAGTAGGAGGTGTCCCTGCCTATGGCAGGGGGTTGGAGCTGGATGATCCTTGAGGTCCCTTCCAACCTAAACCATTCTATGATTCTATGATTCTATGAATTGAGGTGAGATAGTCAACTTTCTTTGTGTTCTCTTACTTGGTAATACTTTAGAGACAATAATTCTGACTGAACTATGGGTAATGAAAGCACTTCATTCATGCCTGTGAGACAAGCTCTAAACTCACCCTGAAAGAGTGAACAGTACCCTGTTTCTGCATGGCTTTTGAGTTTATTTTTACTGTTAGTCAGTATTGGCTTTGGCATAATAAGAAGAAAAAACAATTCCACATTTTCAAGGAACGTTTGCCTATCCGTCCCTGTCCTCTGCAGTGGAGAAAAAAGGTAACATAATCCATTCTTTTTCATCCTCTGATGCAGCAGAAACTTGGGTTATGACAACCAACTCAAGCTTTCCAGCCCTGTTGAATTTGCAGCTCAGGGAAGCTCCAAGAAGAAATGGAAGGTAGAGAACTCTTTTTGGTTTTTAACTTGCAGCTTTTGACAGTGACTAAAGACTGAACACTGACATTCACCATTTAAGTATTTAGAACTAGTACCAACACTTGGATGTGACTGCTTTTATGAGAAGCACATTAAATGAGATTTCAGCTGTGTAACATCCCAAGCATACTCATCTGCTGTTGTGGCACACAGCTGCTTGTCAATCGTTTAAAAAAGAGGGCTTGGAACATACTTTATATTTCACTTTATTCTGCTAATAGCAAAAGTTTAGCCCAAAGGCATCTGTGTTTATAAATAGGTTCACACAAATCTGTGTGTGTTTCAGGACTAGTCCAGAGGACAGGTAAAGCATTCCATCAACTAAATGTAAACCTAGGTCCTACAGTGTCACCTGGATGTTAGGAGGAAGTTCTTTACAGTGAGGGTGGTAAGACACTGGAACAGGTTGCCCAGGGAGGTTGTGGATGCTTCCTCCCTGGAGGCGTTTAAAGCCAGGCTGGATGAGGCCTTGAGCAGCCTGCTCTAGTGGGAGGTGTCCTTGCCTATGGCGGGGGGTTGGAGCTGGATGATCCTTGAGGTCCCTTCCAACCTAAACCAAACCATTCTAGGTTCTCCTGCCTTTTCTGATGAAGTTTGCCAAGGCTTTTCTTTGATTGAGGTGATAGAACACGGTGTCAAACTCATCTCCCTCTGATAAAAAGATAATGATTGAAACAAACAATATTCTACAAGACGAAACTTTGGGAAGAGATACCAGGTTGAAGCACACTAAAGAAGACAGCAGTCTTTCAAAACAGAGAGAAAAAAAAAAGAACAGACCCTGAAGTAGGGAACAAGGACATTCTTCAGGTCATGTGCCCAGAGAACTGCTCAGACTGCGTCTTTTATATGACTGTAGCTCATTATAACGTGAAAATCACACCTCTAGAATTTCAGTTAGCTCCAAGAAAAGAACCCTACCCACTGAGCATGTGCATTACATTCAAAACATACTGTACTCTTAAACTGAGATGAATGAAGAATATGGTTAGGAGTGTGCTTATGCAGTAAGTGGGAGTGTTCATGCATCCTTGATAGTATAAATATGCCACTCAGCTGTAACTAGGCATGCTGGCTTTGAGAATTACCTCCTGGCACATTTTTCTGAGCAGAACTAGAATAAAACAAGTATCTCAGCTCTGTGTGTTTATTTGTCTTTGCACACCACATAAAGTACCCAGTTTTCGAAGAACACCTTCACACCAGGAGACTCACGCTCCAAAAACGCTCCAAAACAAAGCAGAATAAAATTCATCAGCTAAACTGGCCAATGTTATGTGTAAAATTCAACTACCAGACTGCAGTGTGAAGATAAGCGTGTTGTTGGGAATCACGTTTTCAAAAGGGAAACACTGCTGGTTGGCACTATCAAAATGTTTTGGGTTTAAGTAAGGACTCTCAGCATTCCGCTGCCCTCTCTGTATGACTGTTTTACCATGAGGGCTGCAACTGTTTCAGATTTCTTACTTACACCACTGGAACTGATAACCAGACAGCAGGTTTGCTTGTACAGCTGAGCTGAGTTTGCAACCCTTTTCACTTTCATAGACCCAAAGAGCTCAGTGACGTGCATGCTTCCTCCACTTGAAATATGACCAGAATACAGCATGGAGAGGAAAACTGTTGCTGAAGTCAGAAAGGAGTAGATTTTCACCAATTCATTTCAGTCAAGCAAGTAGTGTTCCCAGTGTTTTCAATGGACTGCTGTCAGCTCTTTGAAAACATTTATGCAGTTCATCATGTTTATTATTAAATAGGCCATGAGTACAATGCTGATATCTGGGTAGCTAAAATTGATACTCAGCCTCTGCGTTCCTGCTATCACAGGAGTCACAGGAAATACGTTATTGAAAAGCTACGTAATCTTTAATTCTATGACTACTCCTAAAGAAAGACCTGTATTACGGGGAAAGAATAGTCACCATCAAATGCAAACAGTCAGGACTTACAGCATGAGCCCTGAGGAGCACTCCAGACATCACAACATTTGCATCTCACTTCTTAATGTTTTTTAAATATTATTTTAATTAGTAATAATAATCACAATCAGTTTTCAGTAAGGTAACTTCAAAACAAAGATTATGCTTACTTTTTAAACCTTATTTTCCTTTTTCCCTGATAAGAATAATATCTATATGCTCTGGAGATACAATGTCTCTAGTTTTAAGAGATTTTTTAATGGAAAAATCTCAGCTTCTTAAAACAGCAATTATATTCAAACAACGTGACGAAATCACTACTTATTAGATCCCAGTTTGAACACAGTAGGGCAACACAGTGGGTTTTAGTCTAATATTTTCTTCACAGTTTCATTGAAATTCCACAAGTCATCATGTGGAAGCTATAGGCTGCAGTGAAATCAGAGCTGGCTGCCAGATACTGCAAACTAGAACTCTCTGTGTAGCTGTCAGACAGAGTAGTAGCAAGCAGCCTCACAAGACCTGATGCAGTTCATGACCAAGTCATACTAATCCTACACATTCTTATTCTGACTCTTACAGTGTCACCAGATGGTAGGTAGCTTAATTCAGTCTGGTCGACTGCCTTTCCAATTTCTCTCCTTACCCAAGGCACAGGACATGTGTGAATAAATGCCAGTAAGAATTGTACTCATTTGCCATTGTCTGGGTGTCAGCCACATTAAAGTGCTTTGACTTAGGAGTTTTGAGTAATTTCATCCAGCACCTCTGTATGACCAGGTCTGGAGTAGAGGATTTCAGCAGCTAAGTGGTGCACAGCATCACCAAAAAGCATAACTTAACATTTCCCCCTGGAAATACAATGTGAAATTATATATAAGCAGAAAAGGGATTATCTGAGACCATTATTTGACAGAAATATCCAGTTGCAACCTTCAGTTACAACAGAAGCCCAAGAGTAGGTTTTTCTGATTTTAAAATCAGAAAAAATAATACATGCAAACCGGGTGCTGGACACAGCTTACCTACGACCCAGTGCAGCTGCACCTAACGGGGATCATTGCCAAGAACTTGAGAACTTCGACATTTGGTTTTACAGGAGTGGGGGCCTGACCCGTGCAAACTGATCAGCCAATCCTTCTGCAAAGATGGGGGCCTGCTAGCTCCTGAACACAAGAGTGGTCTGTGACGGCCACTTCTCATTAGTCTGCTTTGTGTGTTTCGCTACTCTGCACAGAGCTTTCTTCATTAAAGTAGAAAGCAGCTGTAACAGGAAAATAACGATAGACTCACTTTCTCTTCTTCCTTTTAATCTTATTCTCTGCTCTCCAAATTGGTCCACAAGCCATTCCCACGCATTGTTGGTGTCGGAAGAGAACCACTGTCTTGGCTAGAGAGTAAAGTCTTAAAGTCTGAGGTTCGTAAGTAAACAGACTTCCCTTGTCTGTTAAAACTACTTAACCTTTACTTGTGGGCCCTACCAGTTTCCTTAATTTTCAGAGGTTCCTGAGAGAAACAAGTCACTGGATTATAAACACCTCAGTCTCAGAGGGATTTCAGTATCACAAGCAGTTAAAATGAGCACCAGTATAATAATTTCATACTCTCTGTGGTCTCACATACTAACCTTCTACTTCCATCTAAGCAAGAAACAGGAGAGTGTTTAATTTCATATTATTTTTAAGATGTTGTAGGGAAGATAAATGTGCAACCAAATAAAATCTAATGGATGTTTACACGTACGTGTACACAAAAACCCTCTAGCACTACCTTGCTTTTGAGATCGCAGTGCAAGCAGCAGCAAAGGGCTACATTCAAGCGCTTGTTTTGCTTATTTTAGCGCACAGCAGAGTCTCAAATGCAGAGCTGAATCTAATTAAGGGTAAGCGCAGCTACATGGAGATCAAAACCCACAAAGATGTTTCAAAGATTGCAAAGGCTGGAAGAGAAAGTTTAATTGAATACAACCACATTGTTCCATTAGTTTGAAGGGGAAAATAAACAAACTGCAGACTTCTAGGTATCTAATTCCATTTTAGGAAACCTAAGACGGTGAACTCTCACTTGCTCTAAAGGGAGTAACACAGGAACATAAGACGCTTGCTGGCATAGAATTACTCACAGCAGTCAAACTGCCTAAAAGTAGATTAACGTATTTTGTGCCATTAACTTTGAATATCCTGATTCTCCATATCTCACTCACAGTGCTAATACAATCTCTACAGCAAGACTGGCCCCTAAAAAAAAGACAGAGGACAATAAAAAAACCAATGCAATCAGGTCAGGTAACTTTCCTTTATGCCCTGCATATTTATGCATCATTTGTTTTTAAAATCAAATTTCATTGAAGGACCACCCACTTAGTTTCCTACTGCAATTGCATTTTATTGCTCTTTGAAACAGTTGGGTAATAATTATCAGCCACTAACGTATTTCTGCATCCTCACCTACGTCAGCAGCAGCAGCATAGGAGAGGCTGTTCTTCCCCCACTAATCTCATCTATTTTAAAACCTGTTGTGCATATCTTCTTTAATTATTCTACCCAGGCTTTAATGTTTGCACAATATTAGATGGATGTGATGGCATAGAGGAAACACAGAGCCTTGAAGAGGGGGGTTGGGGAGGTCAGGAGAGGAGGGAGGGAGAAAGAAGAAGCATAAGAGCACTCCTCAAATTACAGATAGGGTTATGATGTCAGATACAGTTTGCTTTGGAGCAGCAGACTTAAGGACACCACAACAGAGGACTGGAAGATGACTTTAGTTTTCCAAACAGTTATTTGGACAGCTGCTGCCAGGAGTTAGTCACCCAACCAAATCAATGGATAAGAAGTTGGTTGGATGATGGCACACAAAGGGTGTGTGACATCCAGATGGGGATGGGTGACAAGAGGCATCTCTCAGCCATAATGGGACTAGAGACGCTCAATATCTTCATCAATGATACAGAAGATACAGAAGAGACTGAATGCACACTCAGCAAGTTTGCTGATGATGCCAAACTGAGTGGTGCAGCTGACAAGACTGTGGGATAGGATGTCATCCAGAGAGACCTAGACAGGGTGGAGAAGTGGGTCAGGAGAACCTCAGGAGGTTAAATAAAGTGAAGTGCAAGGACCTGCACTCGGTTCAGGGAAATCCTTGATGTCGGTACAGACTGGGGCATGATGACATTGAGAGCAGCCCCGAAGAAAAGAACTTGCAGGCACTGGTGGATGAGAAGGTGGACATGATCCAGCAATGCACACTTGCAGCCCATAAGGCCAATTGCATCCCAGGCTGCAGCAAAAGAAGTGTAGACAGCAGATTGAGAGAGGTGATTCTGTTACTGTGCTCTGGTGAGACCTCACCTCAAGTACTGTGTCCAGCTCTGGGGCCCTCAACATAACAAGGGCATGGACCCACTAGAGAGGGATCCAGAGGAGGACCACAAAAATGACCAGAGTACTGGAACACCCCTCCTCTGAAGACAGACTGGTAGAGTTGGGATTGTTCAGCTTGGAGAAGAAGAAGGCTCTGGAGAGAGAGAGATTATAGCAGACTCCAGTACGTGAGGGGGGCCTACAGGAAGGCTGGTGAAGGACTGTTTAGAAGGACTTGTAGCCACAGGAGAAAAGGCAATAGTTTTAAACTAGAGCATGGTAGATTTAAGTTAGACATAAGGAGGAAGCTCTTCACAGCGAGGGTGTGGAAATACTGTAACAGGCTCCCCAGAGATGTGGTAGAGGCTCTGTTCCCAGAGACAGTCAAGATCAAACTTGATGGGGCCCTGAGCAACCTGATCTAGTTGGGGATGTCCCTGCTAACTGCAGGGGAGTTGGACAAGATGACTGCGATGCATTGTCTGATCCTACAAATCCCTCTGTGGCTGAGGTTTCTTAGCATGGGCAAAGTAGGTCTATCCCGAGGAGGAAGAAGACTGGAAGCCACAACTACCCAAGAATAATCTCTCCAAAGTCTGAACAACTTTCAGTTCTGCACTCAAGTCATTCAGAGTGTCAAGAGATGGTGTTGACATTTGCGTTGCATAGAGTCACTAATTGGGACACTGAAACACAGTATTATCACTCTCCTGTAGACAAGTACTTTCCTCAAACAAGGGCTTTAAAAAGAAATAAACTGAAAATAAGAGTCTTAGTATTTATTTTATGTCCTCAGCCCATTGTTGAATGAGCACTGCAAATGCCAAGCTGACCGAGAAAGCTACACATCCTGTTCCACCTCACGATTACTCTGCTCTCTGGCAGCTTCTATCCTGGTTTGCATGCCAGAAAAAAGACATAACAGTAAAGACAAGAATCAAAGGAGAAGGGAAGAGAAAGGAACCAAGAATGAAAAATGCTAGAAGAAAGAACTGTCTTAACTTTTTTGAAAGCCAGTACATGATTAATGTTTCTAAGACATTTTAATGAAAGACAAGTCTTGAAACTACTTAATATTCCACATTAGTAACAGACTTGTGCTTGCATATGCATCTGTATAAACATCTACGCAGAGCTCTCCCAAAGACACTTAAATAAGATTTAATTGTTCCTTTTTCCTTCTTCTTTTTTTTTTTTTCCCAAACAACATAAACCACCTCCTTTAATTGCTTGCCAAGGCCTAAGAGAGTTTAGTGGCATTTGAAAACATTGTCCAAATAAGCGGACCAATTAGATTAATTGGCACCAGAGGTACCGTGCGCTTTTGGATGGTACACAGACGGAAAAAAAAGCCCTCAGCATTTACTCGTTTTAAAGTCGTGTTTGCAAAGCATTATTTTCCTAAAGGGTTATGTCTGTGTATCATGCTGCTATTGCTTTTCACAGAGGAGCAATGGGATGTACACATCCTGTCACAATGTGTGTCCGTGAAATATCTTCCAGACCTAAGAAATACAGAGTCTGAAAAATATTTATCACTTCCCATTTTTACTCACAAAACAACTCAGAGAGCATACTGTGTGTGTTTCTGGAAAAGAGAGGGTAGGAGAGAGGCACACAAATTCCTCAAATAATTAGCAGATTATTCTTCTTCCCAGAGAGAGTGATTTGTCATTGGAATGGGCTGCCCAGGGAGGTGGTGGAGTTGCCATCCCTGGAGGTGTTCAAGAAAAGACTGGATGGGGCACTTAGTGCTATGGTCTAGTTGATTGGCTAGGGCTGGGTGCTAGGTTGGACTGGATGATCTTGGAGGTCTCTTCCAACCTGGCTGATTCTATGATTCTATGATCACAAACAAAAAAATGCTTTGGCTTGCACACAGGTTCCAGACTCCAAATTCGAAAACTTTAAAAATCTTTCTTTTCATTCCTCACTTGGCTACACGTTAGGGAATTTTAGTAGGAGCTTTCTTCCAGTACTGCCAACATACATATTTCTAAGGCACTCAACATTTTACAGCGCTGCATGCCTTTCACAATTCTGTGTTGCTAATTAGGTGTTCAGACTATCTGCATCTTATGCAGCAGTTACCCCAGGAAGATGCATGTGTTCAAAAGACTTCCAGAGCTGCTATCAGTTGCTGGGCATCATGGGGTGAAGCAGCTAGCCCAACAGCTATTGCAGAGTTGGTGACATATTTGAGATCTTTGAGGAGATGTAGCTCTTCTGAGTACACCTCATACCTCTGAACTATTTAACAGAGAAGCAATGAGAGAACTGATTGACTGTAAATCTATACTAAAACTAGCACCTTCAGAAGCCCCCCTGTGAGGTAAAGAATCCGTATCAAAATCAGTACTGAAAAACCAAGACTCTGATGACAGTCAGAGAGAAGCACTTCATAGAAGCGGTACCAACAGTCTTTCCCACACTGCACTGCCATGTGTGCTTATGTCTCTTTGCCAAACTTGCAGTGAACTGGGAATCCACTATCATCTCAGCAGGACTGGAACTTGGTAGCAAACAGCAAGGATAGAATAGCTACAATACTAAGGTTTTAAAATTCTTAAGAAGAATTAAACTTAGCTGACTACATAAATTACTTAGTTCCATGCAGTACCATAAGGGAAATGGGAAAAGTGAACCCCTTCCTGTGGTGGCTGTTTTTTCACTATGGTGCAGGCTTATAGCATCCAATTCCTAGTAGCTGTATGATATAAGATCACTGATCATGGACCCTACACAGTTCAAAAGCTGGGCAGATTTTCTACTTTGATAAGGACTTGCTGTGAGACAAGTGTATGGACCATGTACAAAAGAAAGGGGATTATCTTGATCACATGTGATCACAGGTGGGTGACAAGAGAGGATGCTCAGAAAGATGAATTCAATTTCTTCATGATAAGATCACTAACTGAGCTCAGATTTCAATCTCAGACACGAAAACATTTACCTTGCAGATCTTTTCAGTGAATGCACTTCAGCTTTCACATTTCCACAGCAAGGTGTGTGATGGTGCGTCAGCATCTGGAACCAGACCCTGGCTGTCTAGCCAAACAAAAATGACCTAATGGAGGCTCATTGTGAGATAATAGTATTTGACTCTGTTTCAAACATTTGCTCTGTTTCAACCATTTGATACATTTGTTTCCAAAACCAGAGCACAAAGATTGATAAGTTGGTGTTGCGAACTTTCCTCGGTACAATAGTGCTTTTGAGACTGATGCATTGCCTCTAACAAATTCTGTGCAACTTCTCCTGGGCTTCTAAGTTTGTTGTGTTTTATGGGGTTTTGATTTTGATTCATTTCTGTGTCGTTTTGTTGGGTTTTGTTGCCTTCCACGCACACACACGCCCACCCTTTCACTAGCTGAATTATGTCTTATTTAGATGGTAAATTTCTCCATGTTGTTACAAAACACTGATGGAGTGCTGTGCCTACTCACAATGCTGTGTAAGCAATGCTTTGATCTCTGAAGTATTATAAACATGATTTACACTGAGTAACAATAAATGGTTTAAGATCGGTTTCAGTTAGGGCTGTAGGGCATATAGGAAACGTCTGCAAACTGTCTCGGCTACTCTGCAGATCCATGGAAACTCATGTCTTTAGTTATTAAATGTAGAGACCAAAAAAATTCTCCTGGATGCTTCAGATGCTGTAAAGAAACCACAAGGTTAACCATTAATTCAACTATTAATATGCATTAAATTTTCATTAGAGATTTCTGTGTAATCAATGGTTAACGCTTCTAGCAACAGCAAGAAAACAGAACCCCAATGTGGTGGTTTGGGGTGTTCCCCGCCCTCCTNACCTTACCCTAGTCCCAAGGAAGAATGGAGGTTCAGCCAGGGGGGGTTAAGAAAACAAGGTGAATCAGCCAAAGAAAATGGAGGGTGAGGTTAGAGAGTAAGATGCAATTCAGCCAGCAGCCCCGAGCTCCCCAGCAGGCGAAGTGGCTTTATCTGTGTTTTGCTTTCCTTTTTTACACATCTCAGCAAGGCTATGAACGAAGTAGACATCACTCTTCCTTTCCTTCCACAGCCTATGATCTAGTCCTTCTCACCAAAGCATTCTAGCTAGGCTCCAACTAGTGCACCCAAAGATCACAGGTGTCCATGAAACAAAGGATAGTGGTTGGGATTTTTGTGATAAGGAAAGTTAATAAAAAAGCCAAATGGCCCAAGTCTTTACGCAAAAGTAGCAGACAGATATGTTCAAGGGCATGATTTTACAGACTAGACTTGCAAACGCAGTACACGGGTTGTACAGAAACTGCAGCAGATTGCATGAGTTCTCTGCATACTCTCACTGAGATACACCAACAACAACATACTTTGGCTGACTTCTTTAGTCTTCAGTTTCAGTTTATCAAACCTCTCCACGGACTGTTGTGAAAATTATATATCAAACACATAGAGACCTACTGCTGTTTCTTGAGGATAGAATTCATAGTCCAACATACCAGGCACATAGATGTTGTTCTATAGGTCCCCTGCACTATGATCCATGATTTGGGTAGTCCAGGAGGATGTCCACTACAACGACAATACACAGAGCAGGTATGCATTGAGAATAACAAAACACAGTAAAATCCTCAGCAACTGTGAGACCCTTCTGAAAGCAGTGTTAGTATCTATCACACTGTAGAAAATTTTAGCATCTTGCTTTGGCAAAACTGGTTTTTATCTCACTGCACTTCCAGAGATTTCAGAATAGGCAAGTATAAGCCCCCTTGTACTTTCCTTTCATGTCAGGAAACAGAATGCGAGCTTTTAAAGCTAACCTCCAATCCAGAGTATTGGACTGGTTTAAAGAATCACAGAATCAGAGGTAGGGGTATGGTGGAGAGTCCTTAGGACTCAGACTGGGCTCGAGTGTGTTTAACTGCCCTTTCTGCAATGCTGCCAGTGGCGGGAAAACAGGGCAGAGAGACCCTGACAGCCCAAACTGGTTTGGTCTGGTTGCACAAGAGGGAGTCCATAAGACCACACCCCTGTCGCATGCAAGGCGTATGTGCCCCCCACTGTTGGAAGGGAACAGCCTGTGGATTCCTCCTCTTTGGCTGTATCTGGGTGATTATCAAAGGTGATTGGGTGCTCATGTGGCCAATGAGACCATTAGCCTCGGCCATTATCTTATAAAAGGGGTATAAGGGGTTTGCTTGCTCGCTCGCTTGCCTTGCCGTGTTTGCCTGCATGCCCGATTCCTCGCTTACCTGCCCTCCGCCCGACACCTCAGCCTGCTGTGCCAGCAGCTGACTCCACATGGAATTCACCACAGGACTTCTATTGAATATTTCCCTGCCTACGCTTTGGGCCACTGACATTTGACTGAGGTCTAGTGAGGATTCTTCATTCTTTATTCAAGTGGCTAAAGGAATTTAGCTAACTTCACAAGCGGTGAGCTGAGCTGCAGGACTCCATCAAAGATATTTCTAAAGTCCTTCAAAATTCCATTGGATAGAAACATTCTGTGAAATAGTTCTGCTAACAGCATCCAAGAACTTGTGTGGGGAGTTGTAAATAGGTTTGGGGAATTATCTTTGT